>SRSM01000133.1:1200000-1800000 GCA_019593545.1 Apocynum venetum
GGTATATTTCAACAATTTATGGATAAAAATTTAGAAGGATTAGAACAATTTTGTTCGGTTTATATAGATGATATTATAATCTTTTCAGAAAAAGATAAATATGATCATCTCACTTATGTCTTAGAAAAGATATTTTGGACTTAAAGGAATTTAAAGATTATTTTAAAACACAAAACTGTTTTAAAAACAAAAAAGTCTGTAAATACATAAATGAGACATTTATTATAATTGAACAAAAATACCCTATACATCAATTGGAAACCCTTGCAGTTCTCAGGAGCTTCAGGAAATGGAAGATTGACTTATTACCACAAGAATTTATTGTCCAAACATATTCAAAATATGCCACATGATTTAATAATTATAATCTAAACTTAAATTATAATCAAGGCAGACTAATACGATGGCATATGGAAATGAAACGGTATCAATATATTACTATTCTAATTTCAGGTGAAAGTAACACCCTTGCTGATACATTGACAAGAGAATGGAAGCAGTGACTGACGTCATCAATAAAACTATCAGCACTAAAGAAGCAGAAAAGCAAGGGCTACTGAAAAGAATACAGGTTCTTGATTATCATTATTGCAAGGAACATCTGCAAGTAATATCTCGAAATCTGTCAAAAAAGTACAATTATCAAAAGAAGAATAAAAAAAGCAATATTATGTGATCTTCAACGGTCCTATGAAAGAAATATATGATGAGTGGCACAAAGCCGCCCAACACATTACTGGACAAACTAATATCATCCACAAGAAATATTCTTCTTTACAGGAAGCAAATGATGCCTTTGCAGGATCAACATCAACAGCACCAACAATGGCCCAGATGGTGCGCCAACCAGCTAAAGCAGTGGCCCTTGCCACCTCATCACTAAGGTCTCTTGGAAAAATACCTACAATGAACAAAATTGACACTGTGGAACATAGAAAACAAATGCTTACCCTTACCAGAAACACCTTTGTTTCCCACTACAATATTTTATCAGCCTACCAAGACAAACACAAAATGTTGAATATCTACTCCATTTATCAGGGGAGATATGGACCAAAAGCTATTATCCTACTCGAAGTAACACCCTTACTCACATATGAATTATTCCACCTAGGAATGACTGACACCATCTACTTCAAAAACACCACCTTATTTCAATATTTCCCAAATAACTGCACCAGAGCAATAGGAAACTATTTGAACAGGTTTGCTAAAGGAAGATAATGTTTTCTAAACGTTTTCTCCACACCAGTCTTAGCAATATGTCTATTTGGAGTATCGAATGAACAGTACCCACCTTTGAACATGGAAGAATCAGCACCCCTTTCAGATGATCTATTCACTTATCAGTATTTCAACAACCTTGAAGGCATTATGAAACAAATTAATTAATTAACTAAAGGTATAAGAGTATGTTACAAATCTGACGAGGTTTAATTTACTCTAAATCAACATCAGAAATTAAGCCAGAACAAGCAGCATATATTGAGGATTTCGAAACACCAATATTATTCAACAAAATTGAAGGAATGCATGACTCCTGAAAACAATTATGGTGTACACTTCTCAAGAAATATCCAAAACATAATTGTGAAAGATGTCTGCCAGAAGGATCAGAGAATAAGGAAGACGACAAAGAAGATATTTTCTCCATTATTGATGCTTCAGATTATGCTTCCGAGAAAATATCTTCTTTGTTTTCTTCCTTATTCTCTGATCCTTCTGGCAGACATCTTTCACAATTATGTTCTGGATATTTCTTGAGAAGTGTACACCATAATTGTTTCCAAGAGTCATGCATTCCTTCAATTTTGTTGAACAATATTGGTGATTCGAAGTCATCAATAGCTGCTGCTTGTTCTGACTTAATTTCTGATGTTGATTTAGAGTAAATTAAAACCTTGTCAGATTTGTAACATACTCTTATACCTTTAATTAATTTATTAATTTGTTCCATAATGCCTTCAAGGTTGTTGAAATACTGATCAATGAATAGATCATCTGAAAGGGGTACTGATTCTTCCATGTTCAAAGGTGGGTACTGTTCATTCGATACTCCAAGTAGACACATTGCTAAGGCTGGTGTTTGCACTGTTCCATCTTCATTGAATAGAGGATATGTGGAGAAAACTTTTAGAAAGCATTATCTTCCTTTAGCAAACCTGTTCAAATAGTTTCCTATTGCTCTGGTGCAGTTATTTGGGAAATATTGAAATAAGGTGTTTTTGAAGTAGATGGTGTCAGTTATTCCTAGGTGGAATAATTTATATGCGAGTAAGGGTGTTACTTCGGGTAGGATAATAGCTTTTGGTCCATATCTCCCCCGGTAAATGGAGTAGATATTCAACATTTTGTGTTTGTCTTGGTAGGCTGATAAAATGTTGTAGTGGGAAACAAAGGTGTTTCTGGTAAGGGTAAGCATTTGTTTTCTATGTTCCACAGTGTCAATTTTGTTCATTGTAGGTATTTTTCCAAGAGACCTTAGTGATGAGGTGGCAAGGGCCACTGCTTTAGCTGGTTGGCGCACCATCTGGGCCATTGTTGGTGCTATTGATGTTGATCCTGCAAAGGCATCATTTGCTTCCTGTAAAGAAAAATATTTCTTGTGGATGATATTAGTTTGTCCAGTATTGTGTTGGGCGGCTTTGTGCCACTCATCATATATTCCTTTCATAGGACCGTTGAAGATCACATAATATTGCTTTTTTTATTCTTTTCTTGATAATTGTACTTTTTCGACAGATGTCGAGATATTACTTGCAGATGCTCCTTGCAATAATGATAATGAGTTCCTTAATTCCTGTATTTCGAAATCAAGAACCTGTATTCTTTTCAGTAGGCCTTGCTTTTCTGCTTTTTTAGTGCTGATAGTTTTATTGATGACGTCAGTCACTGCTTCCATTCTCTTGTCAATGTATCAGTAAGGGTGTTACTTTCACCTGAAATTAGAATAGTAATATATTGATACTGTTTCATTTCAATTTGCCATCATATTAGCCTGCCTTGATTATAATATAATTTTAGATTATAATTATTAAATCCTGTGACATATTTTGAATATGTTTGGACAATAAATTCTTGTGGTAATAAGTCAATCTTCCATTTCCTGAAGCTCCTGAGAACTGCAAGGGTTTCCAATTGATGTATAGGGTATTTTTGTTCAGTTATAGTAAATGTCCCATTTGTGTATTTACAGACTTTTTCGTTTTTAAAACAGTTTTGTGTTTTAAAATAATCTTTAAATTTCTTTAAGTCCGAAATATCTTTTTTAAGAACATTTTTATCAATAGCTGTTAATACTCCACTCCAAGTATCTTGACTGGCATCAGTTGATACAATGAGTAAATCATTAGAAGTATAATTATATAATGATGGTAAATTTTGATACTTAATTTAAATTTTTTGGACACATCTGGTGTGAGCAGGAGTTCAATTCCAACGTACTTTTTCTGAAATCAATTTTTGTAATTAACTTCTTTCTTTTGCTAAATCTTTAATGAATCCTTGATCAGATATATAATTAAGATTTCCTAAAAATCTTTGTATTTGTTTTCTATCCTGTAATTGATGAGGAAAATCTTCTAATTTTTCTAAAATATGTGGTTGTAAATCTATATATCCATTAGATTTTATTTTCATTCCTAAAAATTCTATTTCTTGCTTAGTAATCTGGGCTTTCTTTTCGGAAAGTATTATTCCTTTTTCTTTACATCTATTTAGTACTTTTAAAACATAAGTGAGATGATCAGATTTATCTTTTTTTGAAAAGATTATAATATCATCTATATAAACCGAACATAATTTTTCTAATCCTTTTAAATTTTTATCCATAAATTGTTGAAATATACATGGTGCTTGTTTTAATCCAAATGGTAGTACATTCCATTCATAATGTTTCTGTGGTGGACAACTGAAAGTTGTTAATGGTTTAGTGCTTTCATGTAGTCTTATTTGTCGGTATCCTGATTTTGCATCAAGAGCACTGAACCATTTTTGTCCTTTTAATTTATTAATTAAATATTCTTTTCTCGGTAAGGTTTGTCCTAAACCTTATGTTGCATCATTCATTTTCTTATAATTAATAACTATTCTCCTTTTTCCTCTCTTAATTTCTGAATGATTTTGTACGTAGAAAGCTAGTGCTGAATGGGGACTATTGGATTCTCTAATGATTCATTTTTCTAATAATTTCTGACATTCCTCTTTGAATTCTTTAACATATAATTCTGAATATGAGATTTTATTTAAAATATTTATTTCGGCTTTTGGGTATTTAAGATTTATTTTTACTAACATGTTATTAGTTTTTTTTATATCTAAAGGATTTTCAGAACTTACTTCCTTTAATTTTAAAATTACTTTATTTTCTAATTCCTCTTCTAAATCGTTTAATTTTAAACATATACTTTTTATTAGTTTCATCTTTTCTTTCCTTATAATTGGTATTTTAATTATCTCTTGTTTTTGTCTTGGAAGTTCTGGACATCTTAAAGTAATATGATATAAATATTGAGTGAAAGGGTAATATAATCTTAAGAAATTATTTCCTATTAGCACAAGCATTCCTGTATCTTGTAAATATATTGTTGGTAAAGGAAACTTTTTATTTTGGATAAGTAATACAAGATTATAACATACTATTGTAATATGTTTTTTACTTTTATCAGCTATAGTGATTTCTATAGGTCTGGTTAATGTTTTCCATAATCGTAAAGGTAGAGTTTGTTTTTGAGCTATACATATGGATGCTCCTGTATCTATATATGCTATAGTTTTTTTATTTCCTATAGTAACTGCTATAAAGGTACTATTCGGATTCTGACTAATCTTCTGTTATTTCTTCATCAGTTGATTGTAAGTAATAGACTTCATCTTCTGATTCTATTTCTGATTCTATTGGTTCTAGTCCAATAGTTACTAGATATTCAATAAATTTCAATTTTTCTGATTTTTTGTCTTTTAAGGGACATCTATTTGCATAGTGTCCTGGTTCTTGGCAGATCCAACATTTACAATCGTTTTTTCCTTCAGGACAATAATCCATGGTAGTTCGTTCTTTCTTTTTCTTTTTATCTGTTGTTCTTTTCTTCCTAATATATCTTTTGGAAGGTGGTTTATGAAAGCTCTAAAGCTTTTAATGTCTTAATTTTGATTAATGACAAACATTGATGAGGACTAATGTCTTATTTGTACAAGTGATAGAATTTTTGGATTCATGATTTAATCCATGCAACAACAAGATTTCAAGTCTTCAAGGAAGTATACAAGTCAAGACTATCAAGATTTGAAAACAAGCTTTTATTGGATTAGATAGGAACTAGAGGTATAGTTTTAGAGTTATATGTTTTGATATCTCTAGTTCTACCTCTAATTGAGTAATGGTTTCTAAAGGTTGCTCTATGAACTTAAAACGTTATTTCAAAATGTTTTTAATATGTTAAAATATGTTTTGGTATTTCGAAAACCATGCATCGTGATTTCAAAACTTAAATGGTTCATAAACTCTTGTTGGATTGATACCATAACTTATATGGTTGATTGAAATCATCATTTGTGTGTTAGAGTTTTGTTGATACACAAATGAACATGTTTCAGTCGACCTAAAATGGTCCAGGTATTGTCCATAAGTTAGTTTATCTTGTGGATGCATGTGCTGTCAAATTTGTTCATCTGTCAACCTGTTGACGACCATGAGGTTGACCGTAGGTGAAGTGAGGTCGACCACAGGTGAAGTCTGGTCGACCGAAAGATGAAAAATCATCATCCGGTGGTTGTCCAGTGAGCTTGAAGATGATAGTACGGACGACCAAGTTTGATATGCGGTCGACCGCACTTCCTGAGTGGGTTTCCAACAGCTTCATTTTTGACCGTTGGGAACAAATCTTTAAATACCAAAACCTTTGGAATTCTTTCTAAGAAGATTTTTTGAGCAAAAACATTGTATATCTTGATCCTATAACATCTTAGAAACATTGCAAAACCCTTTCTAAACATCAATCTTGTTAAAATCATTAAAGAAGGGTTTTTACATTCAAAGGTGAATTTTGAGTAATCTTGACAAACCATTACTCAAAGAGGTGATTGTGATTCAAATTGATATATCTTCACATTGAGGTGATTGTGTTTCGTGATCTTTGATTTTCAAAGGGCTATTATGGTTGAATCTAGCTGTCCAGAAGTGCATCTGCAACTCTCGGAGGTTTCAAAGCTACCAGGTTCAAACGCTTTATTGGCTGTGGGATATTGGATCATTACCTCAAGAAATGATGATGCAGCTGAGGATTGTATTTTACCAGCGTATTGTTGATTTGTTTGGCATGACTGGATTCGGAAAATTTATAAATCTTAGTTATAAAATTAAAATTTTTTGAATAATTTATCATTTTTACAGCATTGTTGGGAGATAAAAAAATTTTAATACAAAAGTTTTTATAATTGAAAGGTTTTATTAAAATATGATTATTAATTGCAGAAAAAATTAGATTATATTAGAATTTCATATTATCATATTTCTAATATAATTTCATAAAAAAATTATTTAGTAGAAGTATTATAAGGAATAATAAGAAAAATAATTTTTAAAATATAATTTTATTAAATTAAGTAATATTTTAAATATATTATTGAAGTATTAAGTGATGTTATATATATAAATTTATGAAAAATTTATATTATTATGAATTTTTGAAATGTTTTTTCATAAAATTTACATTAGTTATGAATTACATAAGGATTTATAAATGTATTATGAAATGATTTAAAATTATAATTTACTTAACTTTAAATTACAAGGAGATTAAAAAATTTCCATTGATAGCTAAAGAATTTATGTAATTACGAATATGGATTTCCGAAGGATTTATGTAACAATTTGCTTAAGTTATTGCAGATTAAATAGTTTTGTAATGAATAATTCTTGGATTCAATTGTTGAATCTCCCTCTGAGTAACTATAGAAAGCTTTGTTATAATTATTATTGTGCTTTGAATTCTATTTGAAAGTGTATATCAACGGCTATGCATAAATTGCATTGCTTCTAAATAGAAGAATTTTGTTTACCATTTCCCTTTTGGCTATACCTTTAATTCATTGTTCTCTGCACAACGGAATGGTAGTAGGGAAATGTTCCCAGATTATTTTTTCCAATATGTAAAGGTCAAGAAGATATCAAATATTCCCTCTTTGATTTATATTTTCTTGAACGTTAAAAAGTCTTTTGTCATTTTTGGCAGGACTTTTATTTCTTTTATTTTGCTTTGTTTATTTGATTTCTTGGAATTGATTTTTTTTTTAGTATCTTTCTCGATATTCAGGCATTGGATCATGCTATTGGATTTAAGGTTTGATTGTTTAGGGCATATAGAATTAAAAAAATTGAAGTATTTATGATGTGATTTTGCAGGTAGATGGTTGGTTTGCTTTAAGAATGGCAAAGTCATTTGTGTTCCTTTTTCTTTAAGTAAAAATTTCAAGATATTTTCATATAATTAAAATAGTATGGGGTCTAAAATATGAAAATAAAAGTTTAAGAATATATTTTAGAAAATAGAAATAGTTGCTTCTCAGAGAAAAGAAAAGTATTGAAGAACACTTTGAATCATTTTCCCTTCTAATGACATCATCCTAAGTTTCTAAAATTAACCATTTAAATTATTTAACCAAAAAAAAAGAAAAATAAAAGACTGCTTCTTCATTTTTCACAAATCCTATTTTGTCTCTTGCCTTTTCTCTTTCTACCATAGTTGATGCTATCTTTCAACATCTCACCATTATAACCACCGCAAAATGGATGTCGCTGATTTGCAAAATAGTCTTTACTTGTATTCATAAAATCATTATTTTGTCCGAAGTTGGGCAATAATCTACACTATTGACTATGCTCCACTTTCACTTAGTCCTGTCTAATTTGGCAATGTGATCCTTTGCCATTTCATGCTGATGACCATTCAAAGGGTTTCTTCTTTCTTTTCTAAATTTAAACAACTATCATTTTTCTTTATCTAAGCCACCTTTTGATTAAAAAGTGGATAAAAAAGAAGAAACTATTAGTTGTGTGAGTTTTTAAGGGAAGAGAAAAGAAGAGAAAACATTAGCAAGGAAAGAAGAGAAGAGAAACTATTATTTATTTAATCTAACAATTTAGGAAAGAAATGAAATGATTTCATTTTATCTTCTTCTGGTAGGAAAAAAATATATCCTTTTTGTTTGATGACTTTTATCTCTGTTTGGATTAAGGGTGTGTTTGGCTTGAGGGATTTGGAGGGGAGGGGAATAATTTCTTTAAAAATCTCTTCTTTTTTTCAAATTTTTGGATTTTTCCCCCTCCCCTCCTACCCTCACCTCAAAAAGTGAGGGATTTGAAGGGGAGAGAAAATGCTTGTTGTGTAATTACTTAATGATCCTTACAACATTTTAATAATTACATATCTTCCTGTCATTTTTTCTTCAATTTCATTTTAGTACTCTCCAATTCCCCTATTTATTTTGTCTTCTTATATAATTGAATGGTATTATATTCAAAGACTGTATGATAAAAATTTAAAGAAAGAAAGAAAGAATAAGGGTTATAGATGGAATAATAGTCATTTTAATTATATTCTCAACCTTTACCTCAAACAAGGGAATTTTATGTTCCTTCCTATCTAACAAAACCAATCAAGGTATTCCCCCCCCCCCCCCCCCCCCCAAACATAGGTAAGGGAAAAGAGACGAGAGGAAATGAGAGGAGTTGGAAGGAGAAGGAATGAGGGAATTGATTATTTATTGTGTTTAGATGGTTGGTATGAGGGAAAGGAGAGATAACCCCTTCTCCAGCTAAACCCCATACACAGGGGGTGCCACTCCCATTTTATTTAAAAACAAAAACGATACAAAATACAAATATAAAAAGTAGTTGAAAACGAAACTAAAAAATGAGAAAACCAAGCACAATAAAAAAGTTAAAGAAAATAAAAAGGCCCCAAGGATGGCAATCCAGATGCATCTGCCCAAGCTAACTGCCCCACCTTAACAGGTAAAGTGTCCTCCTTGAAAAACTTAGATTCACCAACTATCAGACCAACCATTTAATCTGCAAGTTGATACGCCTCCCGGAACACATGAGCAACTGAAATCGAATAAGTCCAAAGTAATTTCTCAAATGAGCCAAATCATAGTAAATTGACCAACCACAATTTTATTACCATGAAGCAAAGAAAGCAAAGTAAACCCTTCTTGTGTAGCCATATGAATACCCGAAATCAAAGCAACCATATCTGTTTGAAGTACCAAAACTTCACTAAATTCTTTATAGAAAATAAATACCACATTCCCTTGAAGAATTACATAACATGCCTCCACCAAAATCATACCCAATCACTACACTTGCATCCGTATTTAACTTTACAATCCCTTCAGCAGGCTTAAGCCAATGCACAGGCTTAAAACCCTTACGCCTCCTTGGTTGAAGAACCACATCCTTTAAGAAAGGCACAAGTCCATCACTTAACAATTGTTGTTTCAGAAACATCTTAGTTTTTCATAGGAAGATTAAAAGTTGATCCACACGAAAAATAACAATTGCAGATAAGCACGGGAATCTTTAAATCGAGCACCATTTCTTGCAAGCCAAAGGAACCATGTTAACCACCGGTACCATGCTTCGGATAGCCGATGCTGTTGAAAAAGAGACTTAATGTGACTCACATTTAATTATTAAAATATCTAATTATATATTCGATTAAATTTTAAATTGATTTTAGAATATTTCAATTAAATATTTGGTTGAATTCTAATTGATTTTGTGAGTTGGTCAATTCTTAATTAGTTTTGCAATTCAATTAGATGTCTAATTTCCTTGATGGAAGGAAATTCTATTTCGTACGAATTTAGTAATTGATCGTGAGGGTTCCTAATATATATATATATATATATATATATATATAATCCATCATTCTTATCTCTAAATATTACATGTGCTATTTTTATTTTTTAAAAATTGCTATATCAACCCATTCGGATGATGAATATCTAATTTTTTAACTTCACAAAACATATGATTTTAGATTATGCCCATTGTATTATATTTTATTTGTATAATCAAAATATTTCTTATCATATTTAGATTAATTATCAGAATATATTTTTGGGCAATTTGATTTTATCTTTTATGCCCAATTTTTGAAATAGTCAATATTTTGTTTAATTGACTAATTTGATTTCAAATATTTAAATGTCATTTTTATTTGTTTATATATCATATACTTAGTAATAGCCACAACATTTTAAGTATATGACATGTAAAATAATGTTTTAATTACATTAAGTTAATTGATTAATTTTAATGACATTTATTTAGATATGATTATCTTATTAAAATAATAATTTGGCCCTAAAGAGAGGTAATTATTTTGATGAGATTAGTTGGATTAGATAAAGATAATAAACCTTTATTTGAAAATATTTCCTATGCACACAAGTATGGATTAATTCTTGTTATTTAATTTACTAGTCTTATAAAGATCAAAGTATATTCTATGCATGGGTTGCAACATCTATCCACATAAAGGTTAGAATTTACTTTAATGGTCATATGCTTCATAGATTGATTTTGTTTATTCATATTTTTGCAGTTTTTTCTACTGCATTATTTAATGAATATGCTTGCATTCCAACAGTATCGGGTGAAAACTATTTGGATTGGAAGAGTAAGGGTCCTTCTAATTTTAGAGTGTTCTGATTTAGACATTGTGCTCCATATGGATGAACCACCTGTTCCTACAGAATCAAGTATGCAATAGGGTAGGACTACTTATGAGTGGTGGGAGCGATTTAATCGCTTAAGTTTAATGCTCATTAAAGCCCATATTAGTCAAAGCATTAGAGGATCTATCCCTAATTGCACTAATGTCAAAGCTTACATAAGGCAATTGATGATCAATTTATAAGTTCTGACAAGGCATTGACTAGCACCCTAATGAAAAAGGCTATCAAGTATGACTTTCAATAAGAGTAAAAATCTATGCGTGAACACATTATGGAGATGAAAGGTATTGCTATTAAACTCAAATCCCTTGAAGTTGAGATCTCTGAGTCATTCATTGTGCATTTTATTCCCAACCCTTTTTCTTATGAAATATAGTCCATTCAAAATATCCTACAACACATAAGGATAAATGGTCTGTTAATTAACTCTTGACCATGTGTGTTGAAGAGGAAGGGATATTGAAACATGAGACAAACATGTTCCTATAAAGAAGAAAGACTTTAAAGATATATTTGTCTTTTTTACAAAAAAAGAGACATTGGAAAAAAGATTGCTTGAAATACATAAAGTAGTTCGAAAAGAAAAGTAATTTCATTTTTGTGTGTTATGAATCTAATTTTACTAAAGTTTCTTATAATACTTGATGGATTAATTCTGATTCTACAATTCACATTTTCAAAACAATGCAAGGCTTTCTAACTCTAAGGAAGTAGATGGGAAGTGAACAAGACATCTATTCTAGCAACATAATGCATTCACATGTTGAAGGCATATGGACTTATAGACTTATTTTAAATAATGATTTTCAATTAGATCTCAAAAACACTTTATATGTTCCATTATTTTCTAGGAATTTAGTTTATTAAAATTATTAGCTATTGGATATTGTTTTAATTTTAGCAATTCTATTGTTAAACTTTTGAAAAATAATAAAATTGTTGGTTTTGAAATTTTGGATGGAAATTTATTTAAATTCAATCTAGGCCCCATATTTGAATGCAAAATCTTGACTTCACATGATGATAAAATTGGCATTAAACGTTGTATTATTAATAAGAACTCATTAAGTCTTTGGCACAA
Source organism: Apocynum venetum (assembly GCA_019593545.1). Lineage (NCBI taxonomy): Eukaryota > Viridiplantae > Streptophyta > Magnoliopsida > Gentianales > Apocynaceae > Apocynum > Apocynum venetum. The sequence goes on from SRSM01000133.1 coordinate 1,211,825, forward strand.
AAGATTGGGTTATATCTCAATTGAAAAAATTAAAATGTTAGTTAATGAACTGTTTTCTACTTCTTGCTTGAGATCATACACACAAATATTTGTGAACTGTTTTCTACTCATTGCTTGAATGGTGAGAGATATTTTATCTCATTTATTAATAACTATTCAAGATATATGTATCTCTATTTTTGTTTGAAAAATCAGAAACACTTAATGCTTTTAAATTCTTCAAAACGGAAGTAGAGAAACAAAAGTGAATTCAGATCAAAATAGTAAGATCTGATAAAGGTGGAGAATATTATGGAATGTACACAGACAAGGGACAAGCTAAATGTCCATTTGCTAAGTTCCTGAAAAGTAAGGGTATTATTGCCCAATATACTATGCCTGGAACACCACAACAAAATGATGCAGTAGAAATAAGACACTGTACTTTAATGGACATGGTAAGAAGTATGACTAGCAGATCAAACTAACCTCTCTCCTTATAGAGTGAAGCCTTAAAAACGATTGTGTATATTTTAAATAGGGTTCCATCTAAGGTTATCCCTAAGACACCTTTTGAATTATGAAATGGTTGGAAACTTCGTTTAAAACATTCACACATTTGGGGATGTCCAACTAAAGTAAGGATTTACAACCTACAACTAAGGAAGTTGGATGAATGTACAATAAGCAGTTATTTTATAGGCTATGCAACTAACTCCAAAAGGTACAAATTTTATTGTCTTTCTCATACTCCTAAGATTTTTTAGGCTAGAAATGATAAGTTTCTTGACGATCATGAAGTAAGCGGGAATAGTTTGACTCAAAAAGTAAAACTTAAAAAGTAAGAGAATTTCCCATAATACCCTTACATAGAGATAATTCAAATGCTCAATCTAATTCTTTTGAATTAATTGAAGAACAACAAGTACCATCACTTGAAGAACCACATGAAGATCAACCCATTTTAAATGAATCTATTGGTGACGGAATTCATGAACCAATGCGAGTAAGAAGATCCATAAAGGTTAGAAAACCAGCAATTTCTAATGATTATATTGTATATCTCCAATAGTTAGACTATGATGTTGGACTAATAGATTATCCATTCTTATTTTCACAAACTGTGAGTGGAGAAAATTCCACATTTTGGTTTGATGTCATGAAAGATGAGATGAAATCCATAGCTAAAATTAAAGTACGAGATCTCGTTGAATTGACAAAAGGAGCCTCTACTGTAGGATCCAAATGGATTTTCAAAACTAAAAGAGACTCATCTAGCAATATTGAACGATTATAAAGCCCGACTTGTAGTTAAGGGTTTCACTAAAAAGAAAAAGGTATTGATTACCATGAAACCTTATTTTTTGTATCAAAGAATGATTCATTAAGAATAATTATGACATTAATAGCTCATTTTGATTTAAAGTTACATCAAATGAATATGAAAACAACATTTTTAAATGGGGATCTTGAAGATGAGGTATATATGCGTCAATTGAGGGATTTCTGATAAAGAGAATAGTCATCTTGTTTGCAAGTTAAAAAAATCTATTTATTGATTAAAACAAGTCTCTCGCCAATGGTATATTAAGTTTCACAACGTTGTTTCCTCATTTGGTTTTATAGAGAACACCGTTGATCAATGTATATACCTTAAAATAAATGGGAGTAAATATATTTTCTTAGTCCTATATGTAGATAATATTTTACTTGCAAGTAGTGATTTGGATTATTACATGAAACTAAGAAGTTTCTTATCCAAAATTTTGATATGAAAGATATGGGTAAAGCCTCTTATGTCATTGGCATAGAGATTCATAGAGATAAATCACAAAGATTATTTGGACTATCTCAAAAGGCCTACATTGAAAAGATTTTGGAAATATTTGGGAAGAAGAACTGTTCATCTATAACAACACCCATTATTAAAAGTGACAAATTCACATTAAAGCAATGTCCACAAAATGCATTGGAGTAAGGGCAAATAAGAGGTATTTCTTATGTTTCCCTTGTTGGAAGCCTTATGTATGCGCATGTATATACTATACCTAATATTGCATTTACAGTAGGAATGCTTGGTAGATATCAAAGTAACCCAGGTTTGGATCATTAGAGAGCTAGTAAAAGGGTTTTGAAATATTTGCAATGAACTAAGGATTTCAAGTTAATATACAAGTATTTTAACTCCTTGGAAGTAGTTGGATATTCAAATTCCAATTTTGGTGGATGCAAATATACTGGTAAATCTATTTCAGGATACGTTTTTCTTCTTTCTGGAGGTGCTATGTCTTGGAAAAATGTTAAGCAATTCATTGTTGCAATATCCACAAAAGAAGTTGAGTTTATAGTTTGCTATGAAGCTCCATCACATGCATTGTGGTTGAAGAATTTATTTCTAGCCTTAAGGTTGTCTATTCTATATCAAAGCCATTGCAGATTTTTGTGACAACTCATTTGTTATATTATTTTCTAAGAATAATAAGAGCGACAGTCAAAACAAACACATTAACATAAATTATTTGATAGTTAGAAAACATGCCAAGAAATAAGATTAGCTAAACTTCGAAAACCTAAAACTCCCTCTTGGATGTGATAACAAAGGCGAGCCCAAGTTGTCTAATGACACTTTTTAGAGAAGCCATCATCCTATAAAAAAACATTAAAAGCCGTTCAAGTTGTTTAATAGTGCGCTTAGGAGGAGAAGACTTGAAGGAGGAAAGCCGGAATAGCTTGAAGGACATGCCAAATTAATAGAATTTTTCCTCATATGGACAAGAATTTAGACTTCCATAATGCAATAAGCCTTCTAACTTTGTCAAAAATAGGTTAAAAAAGAGCATGACAAGCACGCCTTTTATATAAAGGAGCTCCAAGATACATAAGAGGCAAAGTTGCACTAGAAAATCTCAAATCATCATTCACAGTATCAACAACTTCAGATTAAGAAGAAGAGGATAACATGAAAAAACTTTTACTTATATTAATCTTTTGACCAGGGAATTGTTGTTACTCCTCAAAACATTGTTTAAGCAAACCAATAGAAGTCGAAGAAGCTCAAGAAAAACCATGGTATCATCCACAAAATAGAACCAAATCCCCATAAGCTTTATAATATAAAAAAGGATTAGTCTCAAATAAATGTTGAACTCTTCATCCAAAAAAACTCAGTTGCAAGCACAAAAAGGGACGGAGAAAAAGGATCCCCTTGATGAATACCCCTTAAATATTTAAAGAAACTTGTAGCACACCTATTGATCAAAATAGATAACTAGGTATTAGAAAAAGTTCGAAGGAGAAGATAAAATATTAATTTTCTAAAACCAAATATCTCAATATCTTAATGAGAAAAGACCAATTCACTCATCATAGGCCTTTTCCATATCCAATTTGATAACAAGGTTAGAGTCAACAAGTGTACAGTCCAAGTCAACAAGCATTTCTTGAGCTGTAAGGATATTATCAGTAATACTCCTCTTAGAGACAAAATCAGTCTTTCATTAAGATACCGAAAAAGGAAGAAATTTATTCAATCTATTCATCAAAAGTTTAGAAATAATCTTGGAAATGACGTTACACAAACTAATAGGCAGAAAATCATTCCACACTGGTGCTTGTGAACCCTTTATGTTAGACAAGCCTGGAAAAAAATTCAAGAACAACTTCATATAAATTCTTTCCCACAATATCCCAACAATATTGGATAAACACACCATTAAACCCATTTGGCCCTGCAACACAATTCCCATCAATTGAAAAAACTACCCTACATACCTCATAAAAATATGGTAATTTTTCCAGATCATCATTTTGCTAGAATTACGTTGAATATCTTCACAAAACAATTTTTTTGAAAAAATCAACAATTAAAGACTGAATTTCCTTTTCATCCTCAATCCAATTACTATTTTCATCCTGAATTCTCCCAATAAAATTACTTCTCTTGTGTGACAAAACATAATAGAAAAAAAAGTATTAGCATCACTCCCACACAACCACTTCACACAAGAGTTTTACCTATGAAATTTTGCTTCTCTTGAAAGAGCAAAAGAATTATTAGCCACAACCTCTCTATATTTTATCTGCGACTCTTTTGTTTTCAACATATCATAATCCTGTTGAAGATTGTCTACAACCATCACTGCTTCTTCACGTGTAACAATATATTGCCATAAACCTCTTTATTCCAATAAATCATTTGTTTTTAGCCACACCAACTTTTGATAAAAAAAATTTCATGGCATTGCCACAAAGAGGAATAGCTAGCGATTTCCATTTTTTATCAACAAAGATAGAAATTTTGAATGGTGTCTCTATATATTTATGAAACATAAATAGTAAGACCTAGCACCTTATAACCACGCTTTACTAAAAGTAGTGGATGATTTTATCGACCCTGAGAAAGATGAAGCACCTAAAAATTAGATGGGGATATTCCCCCCATCCCTTTCTTCGGCAGATTAGATGATATTAAATCGCCTACAACGATCTAAGGCTCAGAAATAACTGAACACAAATCTTACATAGCTTGCCATATTCCTAGCCCAACGGGTCTATTATGACAACCAACAACAACTTCAACATTAAGAGTCATTAACTAATTATCATAAGGTGTAAAGCTACACTGAAACTCAGAAAACCAAAGAATTCATACTTGATTATCTGAAAAAGACTCAGAAAAATCCAAATTCACTACTAATCGAATCTCATTAGGAGAAACCCAGGGCTCAATTAAAATCACAAATTTAATATTGTAAGTTTGACATAATCATTTGGTGTAGTGAATTGAATCTCTCCAACCAGCACCTTGAATATTCCAAAACAAAAATTTATTTAGGGCTGTAGATATGGGAACGTAAGATGTGAGTAGATTTTGGAGGTTGTTCAAATGTTACCTTATTCTTACGACATTGCATTTTTTTTCCACTACTTGGCATAATAATAACAAGAGAACCATCAATATCTTCATGTTCAGCATTGCCCTCTCAATAACTAGGTATGCTACTATTAGCAACACTACTATGCCTAGAACAACTAGCATCACCAAGTCCAGTATTTAAAAATCATTTATGACGCTCTTGTTGGCATTAAATCCATTTGGCTTAGAAATTATAAGTGGAGCATTAGTACAATGTTTAGAAGAAACAACATTTCGATTGACTTTCATATTTTTTAATTTGAGTCCAATCGAAAAATCATCCTAAGCCCTAAATTCCCTTATTTGCTGCAACTCACCAACCTCATGAATAATTCTAAAGAAAAATGTCAATGCTATTATTTTCTCTTAAAATCTTATTCTAAGCCTCATAAAAAATATGTACCAAAGTCGTTTCCGACACATGATGAAAACCAAATTAACCATACGCTGAGATGTTGAAATTATCGTTGTATGAGCCTGAAGGCAATCAATATTCTTTTGTTCATGTGAATGAACGTATTATCCATGCTCATCTATAAAAATGAGCTTATTTCCCTTTTGAGAAACATTTGGAGCCACTACACCATCATATCAACCACGTGAACTCGATCTTCTATTAAAACTGAATTTTTAGCATCAGTTTGTGGTTCAGTGATATTAATTTGTTGATTTTTTAGAATATAACGTTCTTGTTTCTAACCATCTTTAGTTTCCATCAATCCCTGGGGTAGCAAACTAGGATTTTTTATGGAACATTCATCTTGAAAATGCCCAATCTTGTGACAAAAAGAACAAAATAACGACCAATTCTCATATCGCACCTCCTGACTAACCCATTATTTTTAGTATCACTTATTCAAACTTTAGAAATATGCTCATTCATCACATCCATTTCTACAAGAACTCAGGCAAATGATGGACGACACAAATCCAAAGTTGCATAATCAACTTGAACAGGGTGCCCTAACAAAGTTGCGATCTTATGAATGAATATCTTATTAAAAAATGAAAATGGTAGATCTAGGAACTCTACCCAAACTAGGACCAACAAGGATTCAAAATCTGCTCTAAAATACAGTGTCCACTTAGACCAAATTCGTCAAGTAAAGAGTCTCTTATAATCTTCTTCAATAACTGATCAAAGTAAAACATGTTTACTATCAAGCAAAGCAACCAGGCATGCCCCCCCGTGAACCAAGAGAGTCCACAAATTTCCTGATGTGATCCAAATGAGGTCTACCAGTCGTATTCCGCCCTACCAAGGCATTGGCAAAAGGTTTAGAAAGGTAAAAAAACTCATGTTGTGAAACAAATACAACCAGTTTTCCTTGGAAAGAACTTGGTTTTCCAAGGTCATGAAACAGAGATTGGATGAAGAGGATCACCAATCGGAATTTTAGGATTTATGTGCCGCTGTTATGGCGGCTTCGCCATCGTTACCAATCGAAAAAGGCAAGGGACCAAAAATACTTTTATCTGTATTTTTGAATTTTTTTTTGAAAAATATTTTTGAATTAGTATAAATATTTTGAAATAAGGACGTTTAGTGAACACAATATGATTTATTCTGTCTTCAATTCCTTCTAATTGTGCTGACTTTTGGATAGAAACAAAGTTTAATCTTTTAAGCTAAACCCACTATATACATGCCTTTCTTTCATTTCAATCTAAAAAAGTCAACCCAAATTCCTTTCATTTCCTTTCAATCTAAAAAAGTCAACTCAAATACCTATATATATATATATATATATATATATATATATTACTTCTACTTCCTTCAATCCAACCTTAGCCTTAATAAAAAAACATTTTTAGGATTATTTAGTAATTTTATTACCAATTGGTTGAGTTAGTGTTGAATTCCTTCCATTTATTTCCACTTACACAAAGATGAAACTACTATTATTATTATTATTAACCATTCCAAGAAATTGTTGTAGTCGATGCACTGAAAGTTTATCATCTGGGAATTCTTGAATATAAAGAGAAAAGAAGGGAATTTCATTCCATTTATTCTCTAACTTTCTTTCCCTTAAACTTCCAAATAAGAAATGGAGCTATTTCCTCTAATTTCTCTGTAAATGATTGTGTAGGAAATCTGGATCCAATGAAGTTACAAATATCAAATAGGAAATCATATGTTCTCACAAGTTACAATGGCTTGATTTTGGAAATCTAGTTCAAGGATAAAGGTAACAACGTTTAGAGTGGAAAAAAGTAAAGATAGGAGCAATGTGCCCATGCTTGGAATGAGAAGAAAAAGAAGCAAATTTATTTTGTTCCTATCAAATATTCCCTATGTCCGATATTAAATATCTACATTTCTATTTTGAGATATCCGGAATTAAATGTTCACGTTTTTAAAATAAATATATTTTTCATCTAAAACACTACTAATAATCTCCTTAATTTACAATTAGATATACTAAGTAATGGTCCTAAAACAAACCAAATGAATAACAATGAGTTATTGATGCAATTGGCCCCTAACCTTTGGTCCCTCGGCAAGCTAAGTCCCTATTTTTTTTTTTTTTTAGTATAATGTGTTAATTTCTGTAAGGCCAAAGACTTTTTTTAATTTTTAAAATAAGTCAGATAAAATAAGTAACTTTAATTTTTTTTGGAAAACTATGATAATAACATTAAAAAATAGTAAACATTTTGCTCCATTTGTCCCTCAAATGACAATTGCAAAAGAATGGTTTCTCAATTGACAAGACGCCCTAACTTTAGGGTACTAATTGCAAATTAACCCTTTTCTCCGGATGCATTTTGGACCTCCGAAGGAGAATTGCTCTAGTTTCTTCTTCATTCAGAAGAGCATCAAAGAAACTTGATAGTCTAGGCTACAAATCCCAGAAGAGAGAAAAATCGCAGAACCCAACCCCCCCCCCCCCCCCACCAATACCAGAGCAAGGTGACGATTAAAGACTTACAAAACAACGGGAACAAGAAACACTTTCAAGCATTTAATCTATCTTTCGCATTCTGAATTCCGGTCCCTTTTGCTGTTTTGTAAGTGCAGCAAGTCCGAAACAGACGGATACATAACATGAACCAAAAAAGACAGATTTACACGATCTTCTGTAACCAGTCATTGAATATTGAAAATTCATCAAAAAGAAAAAGAAACAAATATCTTTCAGCAATCATTTACCGAGATCATTCAGATACCCAATAGACTTTGAGCAATCTTTATAAAGAATATGTTGTAATGACAATTCACCATAATCAAAGAGATGTATACATTGCATAATTAGATATAATTTACATATCTAGTAGAACTGGTAAAACAGACTAATCCTGAGCAGACGTTCTTAACCAACTGTATTTGCAGTAAACAAAAGCTAATTGCATATACACAGGTCCTATCCAGGATAAATTTCCTAGTAATATCCTAAGAAGAACTTATCAGAAGCAAGTTTCCTGCAGGTTATGAAACCTTCTGACTGACTCCCTTATCAGACCTTTTGAGTGAAATCCATGAAACCAGGTTTGGGCTGTATACTAAATACAGAGTTATTCATGGTTGCATTAGGTGTGTGAATCTGTTGCTGCTGCTGCTCTGCGCCTCTGCCTGGTGATTGCCGAAGTGCTGGAAGTTGGGAGGTTGTGAAGAAAACTGGGGACTTGGAGCTCTGTTGAAGTTTCCATTGGGTGCTGGAATTTGTCCAGCTGAAATCTTAAGTCGCTGCACTTCTTCTCTCAATGCTTCATTCAGAGCTGAAATTTCAGAGACATACACATGCATGCAAATATATCAGTAAATCATGATAAGTATGAATATTATGCTAGTTCAGAAACTGATCACACTTTGAGAAAACCCAGGTAAATACAAGTCATAAATATATATTTCAGGCATCTAGAACTCCAAATGTACCCACAAAACCAACTTGTCTGATCATATTTGTTAAAAAGGATTTATATTTTTAATACAATAGGAATCTTTCACATCAAAACACCCAATTTATTTAGTTGAATAAACCCATGCCAAAGATAAAAGGGGAGCAATAGGATTGTTTTTTGTCACTGCCAGATGTCTTCGGCACCCAGTAAGAGGAAAGGGGGGGGGGAAAGGAAAAAGCATGCAGGTCTGATCATGCATACCATCTCTAAGATGTGCTTGCTGCTCCATTGCCTGTAATCGCAGCTTGAGTTCCTTGTTCTCAACAGTTAATCCAGTGGTGTCTCTCTGCGAAAAATAGTTAGATCACTGTTATAGTTGCATATCTACTCTCTCTCTCTCTCTCTCTGATAATCAAAACGTCATGGATTATGTATAAAGTCATAAATACAATCAGAAATTGGATTTGAGTCATATATTGGACTCAAACACATATCTGATCTATGAATTAAAAGTAAAATTATATCAGGAAAGTTATGCGAGCAATTTCTGAAACAATGTCCATTTGGCAAGACAACGCCTGTCTGGTGGAAGTTATGCAAATGATAATACATGAATCCCCTAAAGACATAAGACAAAGAAAGGATGTCTGATCAAAGAGAGCTGCAGCACCTCATATGTCATATTTAAGTCAATAAATGTGCACGCAAGCCATATCTATTCTGCTTTTTCTAATTGATAAGTATAACTTAATGTGGCACCAACCCAATCTTGCACACCAGAGAACTTCACAAGTTTTACTCGACGAATAAAGCTTATCTAGATTTTTTTTGAAGTATATTTTGTGGCTTCTGGTCCTCAGAACAGAAAGCCATTAGCATTAGCCTGCAAAATTTGCACATGCAAAAGAAAATAAATCACTAGATGCTCTATCACCCATACTCTGAAACCGTGATAGAACATAAAGCCTTGGGGCAAGCCATTTAAATAGTATCTTTCTTTAACAATATTTCTACATAATATTGTTAAACAGTCATCCCTTTTATAGTCTGCAGATATTTCAGATTCTTACATCAATATCATTAGCAGAAAATTTCAGGTATTTCATGATATTCAGAAAATTTTAACAGCTATCAAAGTATTTCACATGCTATAGAACAGTTTACAATCCTAAGAAAGTGGCATTCAGTAGCAAGCATTTCACATATCATGTGCATGCACAGTAACTCCCACACCTATTTTTTGGTCAATCATAAAATTAGTTAGATGCCGGGTAAATGAGTAATCATGACACTTCTTTAAAGCTTTTTCCATGCTCCTCTTTCATCTAGAGAGATGGCCATGAAATAGGAAAAGAAAATCTTATGGTCCTCCTATGGGTGCTTGAAACATTTCTTCAGATCTGGAATGCCAAGGATTAGAAGTTCTTTACAACAGTTTGAGAGCATCAGTCCATGAGATTGGATTACTAAGGACTAGTAGCTCTTCAAGTATTTTTGGAAAAGGAAGAAAGGGTATTGCATTTCATAGTTTAAAACACAGATAAAACGCATAAAACAGAATTTGGAAATTGGAGGTTAAAAGAAAATAATTTTCGCTTGAGTTCTAAACATTAATTGCAGCTAAACAAACAAAAACGACAAAATGCTATTCATGTCAAACCTAAAACTAATTATTCAATCCTGTACTTCACTATCATGATAAAATTTTGGTTCCAAGTTATACCAAAACTCAGTGTCCAGTTGTTGAGCAAGTCGTGACCAGGTTATAAAAGAAAATATCAAATTGAGGAATTGAAACTGAATTCTATTTGAATTAAAAGAATTGTAACTCAATTCTCAATGGATCATGAAGAAGAATTCAATTGACTTGATCAAATTCAAATATTATAGCATAAACTGGAGCAAAACAATTTCACAATGAAGGTGAAAATATAGATTTAGCAAGAGTTTCTAATTAGTTTCACAAACGCACCTGCAGCATAGTGACTTGTGCAGACAGCGTAGTGGCTTCAGTCTGCAGGGTCTGCACTTTCCTCTCTAACTCGCTTGTGTAGCGTATTTTCCTCTCCTTCGACCGTGCAGCAGATTGTCTATTTGCAAGAATCCTAAAGTACAACAGATGGAAAACATTCTTTCTTTTCAAACCCACTGCATAACTTGTAAATCCCCATCCTTTCTCAAAACAAAATGTAGTCACTAAATATAAATACATCATAGCAGAATTAGATTTTTGGGACAGCACTGAAAAGAAACACATGAATTACATACTTTTGATATTTAAAAATATAATCTGGAAAATAAAGATATTATGCTATTGATTTTTCATAACAATCATTATAGAATTGACCAATTCAAGCCATTCTTTTACACCTTGGTGTTTGCCTTGTGTCTCTCTGATTATTAGTGATTGACATACTTCCAAAAATTCAGATATGATCTCATTTAGCCACATATCTCCCTCACCACACACTCTTAAAAGATCACCACGCAGTAATTTCATTGATATGCAATATCGAATTAAAGCTCACTGAAAATAACTAAAAACAAAAAATTTGGGGCAATTAAGATGCAAGAAGGCATATTAAAAAAAAAATCAAAGTCAATTTGGAATTGAAAGCAAAATTTTCAGTAAAATTTCCGAATTCATACTATAAAGGTCAAACCATCTTCCGCAAAAGGAAATTTGTAAAATACAAACCTTTTAGCTCTCTTGGGATCAATCAAAGCAAGCTCTTGAAGTCTATCTGCTCCCACAGCCTTCTTCGTTGGGTCCACCATCATAGCCTCAAACGAACTCGTCATAGCCGAAGTTGACCCATCCATCGAACTACTATGCCTGTGACGTGGGGCGACAACCCCAGCCGCAGAAGGCAGCGGACCACCACCAACGCCATCCGCCGACGAGGAGGAGGAAGCACCAAAGTTCAAACCCTCAAAGAAATCAGCGTCCACAGACAAGCTCCTGAAATGGGCTTTTCCCTCAGGCCTCATGGGCTGGTCCTGGGTCTGCGCCGAAGAATTGCTACTTTTGCCGGGAGGCAGAAGCTGCTGAATGGAGTTCGCATTCGAGTTAGAATCCGGCGAAAGAGAAGGAGCCGGAGGGAGGTCAAAGACGACGTCGTCCAATAGAATATCATCGTCGAAGTCAGGGAAGCGGAAGAAAGTTTCCGACTGGGCCCGACGGTGGTGGGCCCCTCGGTTAGGAGTATCGGTCATCTGGTCAAGGTCAAAGTTCGCCCTTCCTCCGCCACTGCCTGCTCCGCCAATTAAGTGTTGAGCAGCTATGGGCTTTCCAGTGAACTTAAGTTCCAGCATCAGAAACCTCTCTTATCTATCTAGAGCTTATCCTGTGGTGGTGGTGGTGGTGGCGGCAGAGGAGGAGGTGGTGGTGGTTAGGTGGTCAATTGTGAATTATTAGCGGTGGTGCGTTGAGTGAAAATGGGCGAAGAAAAGTGAAAAAATAACGAGTGGGAATAGAAATGGAAGAAACTAAAAATAGGTGTGGGTGGGACCCATAATGCGCGGGTTCTTCAACTTGAAAGTGGCCGTTGGGAGTTTCAAGGAAGACTTTTGTGTGGAACTGTCGGGATGGACTTTCGGAATTGGTTTATACTTTATAGCATTTTTTTTGGCTTTTCTTTTTAAATGGGTTTATAATCATATCGAGATAGAACTGATTTTAGTTCCCAAATTCACAATTTTCGTCCTCAAATTATTTTTTATTTTAATGATAGATTCCTTCTCTTTATTTGGCATATGTTAGATTGTTGATCATTCCATCCTTTTTTTTTTTATTGTTTTCGTCATTTTGTAATAGTTTTAAAAGGGTAAAATTGTTATTTTATATGAAAATTCACAATTTTAATTTCCAAACTAATTTCAATTTTCAAAATAAATCACTTCTCTTTATTTTTTACTTTATAAATTCCTAAACTATTTTCTTATTGAGAATTTGGTCTTTGCCAATTTAGGACAAAAAAACTATAATAACCGGAGTTGAATGACCTATAATAACCTATATGAGTTACTTAAATCATTCATATCTTACAAATATAAAGATAATAATTAAAGTGATAAAAGATATAAAATTTACAAATATTTAAAACTGGGTTTGTGAATATTTATTGAAAGTTCTAAAATTTTTAATATCTTAATTTTGATTAATGGCAAACATTGATGTAAACTAATGTTTTAATTATATAAATATTGATCTTCTATGATTCAAATGTCTAATCTATGTAAGATCAAAGTTTTTAATAAGTTTTTAGAAAAAATCGTAGATTATCAAGAGTTGAAGATAAGCATTTTCTTAATTAAATAGGATCTAGAGAATTAGATATTTTGATATCACTTACATATATCTAGGATTTATCGTAATAAATTTTATAGGTTGCTCAATAAAAGTAAAACGTTTTTCAAAATGCACTTCTTTAAGATAAAACATGAACTAGGTATTTGAAATAGTTTTTAAAATACATGCATTTGCTTAAAACTTTATTTCACAACTCTAAGAGTTGTTGATTGTAATCTTGTCTTGTATGGTTTGAATGCATGTGCGGTCGACCCCAAATCATGTGATCGACCAGACTACCCCAAATCAGAGCTCTTTGGTACACTTGCAGATAATGGTGGAGACGACCACTCTGAGAAGCGGTCGACCGCACGTCTTCTGAGTGAGATTAAAATTGTTATTTTTATAACCGTTGGAGCATACATATAAATACTCAATTGTTTGAAAAACTTAAAACAACGATTTTTTGAGCAAAAATCTGATTTATACTTAACATAGAACATCTTGGAAATATTTTGAAACCCTTTCATATTATTTACATTGTTAAAAACATCCAAAAATGGTATTTACTAAAATCATTATTGCTTTTGAGTAATATAGAGGAACATATTACTCAATGATGTGTTTGTGCTTCAATCTAGAATAAGGAGGAACATCCATCTAGAATAAGGATTAAAACTTGTTTATGAATATTTATTTGGATGATGGATTAAAACTTCTACAACATTGGATAGTTTCTAGTTTTGCTATTTGGGAAGACTAAATTAAATATCAGAAACAACAAAGCTAAATAAATTACTAAGATTTGAAAAATAGATTGTATAGTTTATGCAATATATAATTTCAATTTGTATATAATATATACATATATATATATATATATATATATATCTAAGAAAAAAAGAAACTTAAAAATGATAAATTAAATAGAAATAAAAAAATTAAGAAATGAGATATCTTAGTAGTATCTTTTTTTCTTCTAATTCTTTGATTTCCTCATGTAAGCATTTGATTAATGAAATTGACTGAGTATTGATTTTTTAAATGAATGTTTATTAGATTTAATAGATATCAATTTCAATCAATTAAGATAAATATATTTAAATGGATGTCATTTTAAACCATTTAACTTATATGAATAAACCAACACCCAACTAAAGGCATACAAACTCCAATTGGAATAAATATTATTTCAATTTTAATTTTAAGTTTAAATTTTGATATTTAATTCAAAAAGATAAGATTGAACTTTTAACCTTCACCTAGAATTGAATGATCATATTTTTTTTTTCAAAAATAAAATGTTTAGTGTGTATTTAGATTGAAATTTACATTAAGTTCTATTTTTTTTAATATAATATAATTTGTTTTATTTGAATAAGAATTTTTAATTAGAAATTGAAAGGAATTTTTCTATTTTAGATAGAGAATTGAAAGGAAAGCTTTTTGGAGTTAGGAAATTGAAAGTTTGATAATAATATAAAATATATAAAATATGATTAATAAATTATTTGAGATTGTGTTTTTAATTAAAAATAATGAAAAATATTATTTATAACAATATGTGGAGCTCATTTATTTAGTTCAGAGAAAATATAAAATTTTGCAAGAGAAGAAATTATTATTGATATGTTTTTATTCAGATTGATAAACTTGGAGAAAATTCTAGGTCAAATGCATTCTTAATTTTTTTTAAAAATAAATCTATTATTATTTAAAGTTTCAATAACAATTTAAAATTTAAATATATTATACCGCAATTCATGTGGTCCTTCTATTAATTGCATTAATAATGCTATATTATATCAACTCTTAATATTAAATATTTTTCTTACATTTTATATTACTATAAACGTAAATATTAATTATAAATAGAGAAAATATTTATTACATATTTTCTTTAATTTAATTTAATATAGTATAATATATATATATATATATATATATATCTTTACCTATAATATTGGAGTCTTTGAACTTAAATAAATCAATAAAAGGAGCTTAGAAGTTCAAACAAAAGTATCAAATTTTGAGAATTCATTTTGGATTCTAATTTTCAATGAGATAGGAATATTTGTATGAAATTACTCTATATAATTTAGCGGTTTACCTATAAGATTCAAGATTATTTACGAGTTTGATCATAATGTTATTTTGTTTTTGTATTTATTTTTTAATATTACTTTGTTACTTCAACTTGTTAATTATGATTTCTCATATAAAGGAAACCCGACGAGTATAAGTTTTATGAATGACAAAATTTTCAACTAAGCAAAGCCTAAACCATTTCACCTCGATGGAGAAAGGATTCTTCAACTGAAGTGAGAACAAGAATGATTTTTTCTCAGCATGACCCAGCAAAGGCCCGTCCTCACTTCGTTCCCACTTATAAAGTGCATTAGCCAATCACTTAGTGTATGAGTGTATGAGTAAATAAAATAATAATTTCCTTTAATATATTTCATTATATATCCTAAAAAACAAAATGAAAAAGATGTTCCTCTCTAAATATAAAATCCTTCCTTGAACAAAGTAGAGAGTTGAGTCCTTCATAAACAATTAGTACTTAGTAGTCCAATGTTTTCACTTCTAACTTGAAATGATCACAAATTTTTTAAAGAAAAAAAAAACAAAGAAAGATTGAAGTTGATCTATAGTATGTGGTACGCAAAAGCGGATAGTAATGCGATATGTCGGTCAAACTTAATTTAGTTATATAATTAGTGATGTTGTATATAAAAATTTATTCATCAAACCAGTCATTATCAAGAAAATAGGAAAAATAGGTCAAAATCCAATAAATGTCCTAAATATCCATTAATAAATAGGTATGAATGATCTAAAGATCTTAAATTGATGCAACTGGACACTAGCTCAAATTGGAATAATTTTAATTTTGACTTTAAAAGTTTCAATTTTAATAAAAAAAAAAGCTTGAACTTGAATACTTTTCAAAAATATTAAATATGTTATTATTTATTTAATATAAAATTCTTACTAAACCTTTTTTTTTCTAAATTTTCAAGTATAATACTTGAATCTTCAGAAAGCATTACGCAAAGGGATTTTTTATCTTCATCAATCATTATTATACATATGTGTTCAAGGTTTTTCAACAATGCTTTATTATGCAGGACATCATGATTTGTTTAAGGCATCAAGTTTGGCCTGTTGATCCTAGGGTTTCACATTTATTATTCGAGAACAACAATCTTTTGTATGCTTGAGTTCAAAATTTTGATGCGGTAAGGAAAATTCTTCAAAGAAGAACTTCCAGGGCAATCTATCGACGTTCATAAATCATCTATTTTCTTTGGCCGCAAGGTACCTTTGTCTACACAAATGACCATTTAGAAAAGTTATTAGATTAACTTAGGGGTGAAGATTAGACATGACCAAGGTTGAATATGAACCAGCGAACCGGATCGAAATCGAACCATGATCAACATTAAGTATAGCACAAAGATTACAAACGGTACCTCCACAAACTATCTCAAAATAGAATTCATCAGTAGCTTATGCGACATTTTACGATGCTTTTTTGCCTCCATAGCCATTTACTCCATGTAATCCTCATCCAATTGCAATATTCCCAAGACAATAATTTGGAAATTTGGGTTAAAGTATTCTAGTTGAAGAGCTGTGTCTCGACTTTTATGGCAAATCAAAGCCCTTTTTTCCCACAAAGCCCTCTCCCCTAGTAGGTACCTCATCATCTTCCATTTTGTCATTTGAATTTACGATCTACAAGGCTCATCTAGGCCTTATCTCTTGATGAGGAGAAGGTCTTGCCCTCGATTCAACTTCCTCATGGATAGTTGGAGTTGTAGAAACAATGACTAGTGTCGGCCCTTAAGATGTTGAATATGCTTGGCTCGTACTAACCTAAACGATACAAATGGATGTTCACGTATTGTTCCTTGGCGATTTTTTAGCCGCTGGCTCAATGTCATCTTCCCGAGAGCAAGAGCCAACCTACTACATAATATAAATCGATTCTAGTCTAGAACCAATAAGTGCCATGCACAGGAGGTTCATTCATAACAATATAATTACAATCCTTATCGATACTTTCTTGGCTTCAAGATTCGAAAACATGATCACATTTAACACCAAATTTATTCCCGTGAAAAAGAAGAATAAATATATTAGCACATAATATAGACATGAAGCAATACACTATCTATGATGAAATTTCCTTACTTAGTATTCTAAAATTCACCCTTTGCCCTCCACTAAGTCTTGCATACTCTAACAAGCTAGTTGGCCATTTTTCTCTCAAAGCCAATTTTAGCTTTAAGCAATCTAAACACAACCAAGTACTCACAATTTCTTTATCATGTTCTTCGAAATGAGCTTTATTTTTTAAGTTGTACCGATTGTTCCACTCAAATACGATGCTTTCCTCTACAAAGGATGAGTGTTTTATAAATAAAAAACTCTCCATTCCAATTAGGGATTTTATTTGGTTGCTCGATCAAAGAGGCAGCATTCTACCTTTTTGGTGTGTAAAAGTGCTTTTTCTCTCATTCATTGTCCCTTTCTGACCCATCGCATAGTAATGACGAAAGACATTGAAATACGTGGTGTGCCTCCAAGCTTGGCACAACACTTCCATCATTGTGATAGATCTTATCATGTTTTGCATTAGCTACCCCAGTTACACTTCCCAATCATAACATGTCTACAAATATTAGGAGTAGAGGGAATCAGAGACAATCACAAAATTGACTCACATAAACCCTAAGACACCAAGCCAAAGCATTGTGTACCATATCCTCTTCATGCAGAACCTTTATTTATACTATTTAGGAATTCCAAATTCTACTCACAAATTTGCGACTTTATCTTCTTGAAACTGACTAACATCCATTGATAGTCAGGTTAGACTCTCGCCTCAAATTAAAGCGAGTGTTTTGTATCATGTTACTTAGAGCCTTAGGCTCTTTCGGAGCCATATGTAACACACTTAAACTACTATCATCCTTATTTAAATAGACCAAATCAAAGACAATCTTCCCATAGTTGTATCGCCATGCATCTTGTTCAACACCCTTCCGATTCAAGCACTGGATGGGTTCGGTTCGAACCACTTTCGTCCCCCCAATGTCATACTCTATGCCTTATCCCAAATTAATCATAGTTTTTTACCTAATCCCAACAGATGAGCTTTCTCCAACCAATACAAACAAAATTGACTGTACAAGGACAGATGTCAAATATCAAACGAGCAATACCAGCAGGGTTAAAAGGCATATTAGTAGTTGACAAATTGAATAGCTTCAAAGCTGGAAAAAGCATGAAGTTTTGTAGCACAAACACTACAAAAATTGGCTTTAACAACAAGGAAATCTAAGAAGGTCAATGCTCTATAACACAACTTTTCAAATAAAGGTCAAAATTGAAGAAATTTTATAGCATTACTCAAACTGTAAAACGTCAAAGGAGGAGGGGAACAAATGAACAAGGTATTGTTTTTCAAGTAAGCCTGGGACATCCCATTACTGTGACGCGAATCCCAAAAAGTGGAACAATAAAAACATCTCGATTGTACAACTATATACAATAGCTTACAGTAGCTTTCATCCAAAAGTAGTATTCACCGATCTTTCGTTAAAGCAACCATTTAATATTTCACCACATTTCAATGAAAGCCACAAGTTATTACTAAAGCTTTGCAACGCTTCACAAAATGTCATCGTTTAAATAGTATGATGGTTAATTGCATTCACATGGCAACAAGGATTCCCTATTAAATGCAACTCTTCCAGAGGCGATGTGGTGCTTCAATAATCACACTTTCTCAAGCTCCCACATTCAACTAATTTTCAAAACTTTATTATTACTAGCAATGTTTTGTTATCCTAAGATGACCTATATATATTCCCAATCACTTCATAAATTTTCCCACACAAACTCTATCTTTGCTTAGCAAATTTCAAAGTTCATAGAGAAATGGCTAATATTGAATTTTTCTCTAGCTCATCTCAGAGTGACTCTCCCCCTCGCACACACTTGGAGTGGGATGGCTAGCCCTCGTTAAGCCCAGCGACCAAGTGCCCTTGGATCGTTTGCACTTCTCCCCACTCGGATTCATAATGAGACCATGGAGATTCGTCATCAACTGGATGCCATGAAAGCCCAATTCAAGGTCTTTCTAGCTGATGTGTAGGACATCTTTTCCATAAGAAACGATGTCTAACGCCATAAAGTCCAAACCAGCCGCATCATTGGTAGTTTCGATTGGTACTCTTGCCAGCTACAACGTGTTGTAGGCGATGCCATGGGCGAAGTGAAAAAGGCCCAAACTCTGCTCTGTGAGGCCAGGGACCATTGCAATCGAGCTCACCAAGAGCTCGAAAGGCTCAAGGCTAGGATATCCCCTTCTCGTTTGCTTTCGTATAGCATTTTTTTGCTTCCCCTTTGTAGTACTGCTACCGCTTACCCTTTGATGGCAACTTAACAACTGTAGTCTTTATTAATTTTAAGTATTAATGAAATCAAAATATTAAGACTTTATCTATGTCTTTTCATTTCCCCTCCAAATTTTATAGCACTTTTCCCATGCACTTTTCATCAGTATGAATCAATATAGTGTTTATACAAACATGAATTAAAGTTTTTCACAATACTTAGGAAAATTGTTTCGATTCCTAGAGGTATTAATTGCTCGGGAAGCTAGAAGACTCCAATTTCCTTCTATAAAAATAGTATTTCACCATTAGCAAAGCTTTAAGATTTCTGCACAGTCTCAAACCCAAGCTCCCTACAAAAACCTTAAACTGAAGCTTTCTGCCATAACAATGTTTCACATATGTGTACATGTCACTAACATTCCAATCTTGACATGGCTGAAGTATTGTGTTGCACACAAGAAGTTGAGAATGCACTCATGACTATTCGAAGGTCTGCCCCCAAGCCCGTGTGGTGCAAACATCTATTTTGGGTTTAATCCACTCTAGGTGATGTATTGACGTTTCCACAAACGCTTAGCCAATTTGGAAGCCCTGCTTCACAAGCTCGTGAACGAACAACAACACCTCTACCACCTATCTTATAACTTTGTTAACATTTTCTTTTCTTGTATGCTCATATTATCATCTTTATTATTATGTTTATCAAATATATGTAGGTATTAAATAGAATCAAGTTTTCTCTCATCTTGCTCATTTTCGCTTTCGCCAAATCAATTACAATTTTCGCCCTACTCTTTTTGAAAGGGCACATAAGCGAAACCCAAGACATGTATAGATTTCCTTTTTCAAAAGGGCAGGGATGCACAACATGATTTCACATCTTTTTTTATTTTTTTTCGAAAGGGCAAATTGTGTGTGCAAGTATCCATATTCATAATTATTTCTCATATTCATGCCTCAAGTACAATTTTTGGATAAATATAAGTCTCTTTAGACCTTATAACAAGCTTTCTATATAGATAAATGGTCTCTATAAGTAACAATGGAGAAATCACCTTGAAAAATCTCTCACATTGGGCATTTATTAGCCACTCCTTGAAGACAGTCACTATTTAGTCAAGTCAACCAGCTAATAAAGTACGTTTTGCTTTCTTACTCTATTTCTTATTAAACTTTTGTATATTGACTTTACCATCAGAGAAGGCTCTTGGAACCCTTCCTAGTTGCCTTTCAAGAGGTTCATTAACCATGTTCAGGCAAGGACTTTGGTAGATGTGCCCCATTCCCTCTACACCACCTATGCTCTTGAGATCCTTTTGAATTCATGTTTAAGTTGTGGACATCTTTGCTCTCTTCATCACTTTCAAAACATTATAGTTGAACAAAAAATTATATTTGAAGGTGACTAATTATCTTGCTCTGGTCAAGAATGTCAACTCAATGGAACCAAATTTCTCTCCACTTGGTACTTTTATAGATGCTATTAAGGTTTTTTGCATGTTTTTTAAGCTTTTAATATTTGTAAGGTGAAATGAAAATAAACCCCTTATTATCATTAGGTTATTCTCTATTATAGGTTGCAAGTGGTTTGATACTCTTTTCATTAATGTATGTTTCAGAATACTTTCATTTCTTTCTCATAAAATCAATTTTTTTTAAAAAAAAATCTTAGAAATTCTAGCAAAAAATTATCAATTTGTTTAATAATTGGGTTTGGATTCTAATTTTCTATTAGGAATATTCATCTCATATTACTTAATAATTTAGTATTTAGCGTTAAAATTTAAGATTATACTAGTTTATCAATTATCTTTTGTCTTGAGTTAAACTTGAAAACTATTTGTCAAATTTCTTTTTTCTTTTTTTTTTGTGTTTTTTTTTTTGTTTGATTGGGTTTTGATTTCAAACCAAGTTTTTATGGAAATTCAATTCTTGACGTAATAAAGTAGTAGTTCATTCAGTTGAAAATGATTCATCATTAAATTCGAATTCAACCAACAATTGGGCACCTCCTTCTCCTTGCACATATATTTTTCTTTTTGTGAGTTTTTTTTTTGGGAAAAAGTACAAATGACTAGGTATAGGGCATACGAATATATAAGAATTTCTTTAATCATAAAAATTAAAAGGTCAAGTCAATACGTGTGATTGGTTAACTTCTTATATATTCGAATTGGATTTCTGTTTCCTTTAAAAAATGTGTGACTTATTAACTTCTTGTTTGTAATAAGGAACTTTGGGTCTGAAGGTTTAGAATTGTCATAAGACTGAGCCCAAATTCAGTCCTAAGATGGATTGTAAAAGGCCCAAAGAGAGCCTTGGCGAATAAAGCCCATTTCCATTCAACTCCTGGGAAAGTACAATAAGAGACAAGCTTTGATTACTCCTGCCCAAGACCATTAAGTTACAAAATTAGACAACTCGTTTGGACAATAATTCTTAGGAATATGAATCCAAATATATTCATCAATTTATTACTAAAATATCTAAATACCCTCATAAATATTATTAGATTGGTAATAATTATATTTTAACTTGCTTAAATGTATATTAAATAAAATAATTACATTTACCAAGAAAAAAAAATGAAAACAAAAATACTTCTTAATTATTAAATATTATAAATATAAAAAAAATCGTAAACATTCTCAATGGTTTTAATCCATAAAAATGAAATAGATGAATTCAAATAGTTTTTAATTCTTAAATATTATGAATTATTAAAAAAATAAGCATTCTCAAATAGTTCAAATAAATAACGATGATATAGATGAATTCAAATTACAATTTATTTCTAAATTAATTTTCTCACAACTTTTCTTTGTAGTGCAAGTCATTAAGAAAAAAAATAAGAAGGTTTTTGATTAAATTTTCAAGGCAAGTAATTAGAGTACTAACTCTGAACTAGGGAATAAGAATCCAGGAAAGTTGTACTATTTTCCTTATTTTAAGGAATCTTTTTACTTTCCTACATATTTTACTTTAACCTTAAATTGAACTAAAAATGAGAATTTAAAATCAAGAAAAAAAATATTTTCTCACACTTCTTTTTTCCGAGTTAATCACTAACTTGTGTCACGGTGGAGACATCAGAGTACCCATTCCATTGTCTTTCCTTTTCCTTCATTTTACAAGATCTATCCCTCCAACCTTGAGAATCCTCACTTGGACGAGTAAGCCTTGCACCCTTTACTTCTCATATTTAGCCAGACACCTCCCATTTGCCTAGACGTCCAACTACCCAAACCACAACTTAAAGTTGGTGCCCTGGACCTTCCTTTTTGTGCGTCACCAGTTGTATCTACAAAAACCTGAATTTTTCAAGTTGATATCCTTTTTTGTCGTCAGATCGTAAGAAGGCTATCTGGAGTTGGGTGAACCTTATATGTTGAGAACTTTTGTGTAAAATTTTCAATTGAATTGAATGAGTTTATTTTGTAATCACTTATATTTGATTAGTAAAAAGTATTTTGAAATCATTGAGTATATAATTTAAAATGGTGTATTAGATTTTATTAGACAAATAAAATGACTATAAATCATTGTATTAATTGTTTTAAATTTTATAATTTATTTGAACACATTATTATATACGAATTATACAATAAGCTTGATATTTGTTACCATAAAAGTACTTTTTCTAATTAGCTTGCAGAAATTAATAAAACATAATTGACCCTCTTAGATTTTTCTCAGAGGAGACCGAGACTTAAAATATGTTTTTATTTCATAATAGTCATGCCTTGTTCAAGAATAGTCGTGCTTGTTATAGTAGTTGTCGGGTGTGAATAAATCCCAGGCAGTAACTGCTTGGAAATTTTGTGCAGAATTTGTACACATGCAGCAACTTTTTACACACAAGCGACAACTTAATAACACAGGTGGCAACTTTAAGTCTCGGGTGGTAACTTGACCGACTTAAGGATTTTGAGATTATTTTGTTAGTTTCTAATTATAACTCTTATGGATTAAGTCTCTACACCTTTTGTAATTATTAATAGGGCCTTTTGATATAGTTTTTATTATCTCAAGCAATCTAGAAACACTTGTAGTTTACATTATTGAAGATTCTAAGGATTAAAGTTGTTTAGATTTCACTTTTCTGATTGAATGAGTTTTTATCTGTTCTTTAATTTCTCTTTGATGTTTTCTTTTATAAATTGTGAGTAATTATTTTTAGTTAGTAATGACATGTATTATGTTAAATATATTTGGGATTATGAGCTTATTTTCTTCGATTAAC
Source organism: Apocynum venetum (assembly GCA_019593545.1). Lineage (NCBI taxonomy): Eukaryota > Viridiplantae > Streptophyta > Magnoliopsida > Gentianales > Apocynaceae > Apocynum > Apocynum venetum. The sequence goes on from SRSM01000133.1 coordinate 1,235,515, forward strand.
AATTCAATTTTAACAAAGATTTTCTATCTATTTGAGTATTCGGGTAATTCTTGTTTTTAATTCTATCAATTGTGTGATTTCAATTATTATTGATCATCTTAATTGTTTTGCATGATTGATCAATTATGGTGATGCAAAATGTCTATTCGATAACCAATAGTAGTAACTATTAATTGATCTACATCGGAGTTTAATTAATTGATATAGAATTGTTTAAAGTAAATTGCATGATCTTAATCGACCATTAATTTTTGTGTAATTTGTGTTGATGTTATCCTTGTTCTTATTTTTAATTCTATCAATTGTGTGATTTCAATTATTATTGATCATCTTAATTATTTTGCATGATTGATCAATTATGGTGATGCAAAATTGTCTATTCGGTAACCAATAGTAGTAACTGTTAATTTATCTACATTGGAGTTTGATTAATTGATATATAATTGTTTAAAGTAAATTGCATGATCTTAATTGACCATTAATTTTTGTGTAATTTGTGTTGATGTTGTTTCCTATGCAACTTGATTGTCTATTTTATGTGAGCGATTAGTAATATAGTTTAATTAACTTAGAGATTAATTTGTTGTGCTTCTTCTGGATTAATCTAATTTTGCAAGAATAAAAATTCGCAGTGTGGTCAAAATATATCTTTTTATAAATGATTAATCTCAAAGAAATGAAATGAAATACAAAGTTCTTGTTAATGTCATTTCATCCATTGATATTTTAGTTGTTTGTGATAAAATTATTTTTAAAGTTTTGATTTTTAGATTTGTTTAAAACAAAATATCTTCCCAGATTTGATTAGTATATTTGATTAAAGAGTTTACAAGTTCTATGGATTAAACATTTACTTACTCTAATTGCATAAATTGGTTGAATATGAAATTTAATTTGATAGTGGAAGAAGACGTCCACCATCAATATATTGCATGTATGTATAGTCTTTTATGTATAGTTATTGTTTGCTGTAGAAAAGAATCAAATAAAAGAAGGCCAATGAAGTAAAGTTTATTATGGAGAGAAAAGCAAAAGAATAACTGGATAAGAAGATTTCTTTCAGTCAATGAACTGCTCTTAAATTCAAACAAAATCATGTGGTTGTATACTCGAAAATATTGAATACTTGATATGCTAGCATTACTACCTTGAAATCAGTACTTGAAAGTTTTGTGTGAATAAATATTGGGAAATTAAATTTAATCCTCAAACAGGTGAGTTATCACGTGAACATTTTTCCAATTTATTATAGAAAACGAGGGAAATAGAAAGCAAAAGCCTTAAATAAAACATCTACTCCCTTTTATTAACGAGGGAGTAACTAGGAACGTCTACTAAGAGTTTCAGAGCCTTTGCCTAGGTAAACATAGTTCGTGGCTTTTAAACATTATTTTAGGAACAAATTGACCATTTTCCCTTTTAGTTTTTGTTGAAACAATTGGGGTGTATTCTTCATAATCCCAATAAGAGTTTGTATTCTTTGTCACAATCAGCTTCGTCTTACGATTGAGAGTTCCACTGAAATGTCGGAAACGTTCATTAATTAGTTTATTGGGAGTCAAGAATCAAGAGCAATCTCAAATATTCTACAATATATATATATATGTGTGTGAGTGTGTGTGTATGTATGGTTCAATCCAGGAAGTTATCGTGAGATCATTTTCTCTTACTTGTGACAAATATTTTGCTCTATTTGCCAGATGAATCCGGAAGCTATCAATTCACACAACTTAGTGCAAAAATGGATATTCGTATAGCACTATTTTTTGTTCATAAAAGGGTGAACATGGTAGGGTTGTTATCTCTTATGTACAGGGCAAACACTTTTACCAAGTCAGTAAGCACAAATGCTTTGTGATATTTGATGAGTCAAAAAGATACCTGTTTGGGGGATTGTGGAACCAAGGCAAGCAAATGCATTCTTAGTATTCAAGTTTTTAATTTTTGTCATCAATCATTTTGATCTTTCTACTGTAAATGGGGATGTACCATGATACATAGTATCACTCATCATCCAAATTTATCATGGAAACTGCTAACATGTCACTCCGGTTTTTGAGGTTGCTTGTTTCTTTGATGAGAGATTTTGAGTACCATAAAATAAACAGTCTTCTTCAACAAATCTGATTCATGGAGCCTTGCTAACAATGCCAAGAACCCCTAAGTCCACTCCATTAAGCAAGTGCACTAATAGAGATTCTTCAACTTTTGAAAAAGTTACAAAATAAAGTCTTCAAATATCATTGAGATAACCCAAAGATTAAACAACTTGCTAACATGCTTAAATTAATAAGATCCACATAAAAAAGATTTTTATGCTCACCAACAAAATACCTACTTTATTTTTTCAGTAAATATTGAAATAATTCTTTCAATTGATTTACGATTGATTGTCAATTAAATTATTTGGAATAAATCAATTAAAAATCATGTTATTAAAGTTATCTTATGAAACTCTACTCACAATTTCTTCAAGATATTCAATTTTTTGGCTTTCTCAGTTATATTTGAAGACTTTGTTTTGTAACTTTCAAAAGCTCAACAACGTCAGTATCTTGTACCTTGTTTGTGCATTTTATTTTTTTGATAACCTTTTTCCGAACTTACACTCAGCTAGTCTTGCACCTGTCATTTGCAAGATGTGTACTAACTAGTTATACACTGATCTTATATCAAAATTTAACTTAATGTACAAGCTCTTTACCATTTTGGTTTTTGAGGTTCAAACCGATTGTTTGTAAATTCTGAATCTGATGACAAGCCTCTTAAATTCTGAATCTGTTAGTTTGATGGCTGGATATCATATAATCATAGGCTTCTTTCACTTGTGTAAAATTGGATTTACTGTATTTTACGGCTCAGTTAGATGCTTCTTCCTCTGTAGGATCAGAAACTACAAAGGAGTGTGATTTTCCCATTTGGCTCAACTTTTTGTTCATAAACCGATAGTCATCTATTCAAAAAATTGTATTTCATAAAAATAAAAATAAAAACCTATGCCAACAAAAAAACTTGTGCACTTTACATCTTTACATATCCATGCTATGCCTCAGAGCTTTTGAAAAGCTTATTGATAGCAACAAAAATGGGGGACAGCCACTAAGGCGACCAGAACAGGGGTTAACAGTCAACAGAAAAAAAGAAAAAACATCTCGAGACCATACAGCAGCAAGAAATTCTTTGCAGCAACCACCTAAAGTCGAACCCTGCAACTACAAGCAACCCCACAGCTGAAAAGCCGGCCCAGCAAACATCATAAACATCCATTACGCCACTCCATTACTAAACAGATAGTAAACCTTGCACTCTATCTGCCCCATCTTTTGCAAGGGAATCAGCATCAGCATCTTCATTGAAATATATACATATGAAGAAAAAAAAAAGAATTATTATTAAAATGTAAGTTGAGTTAAGAAAATATTTGATGTAAACCCACTTCTTAGATTTGGAGGGAATTTAAATTTGAATTAAATGGAAATTTTGGATGAAAAAATGTTTAGAGTTGAAGAATAAAATATAGAAATCTGAATCATGATTCCCTGAAGGCATATTCTTCTTTTCATTTTTTAATCTGAAAATTCATATTCTTCTTCAGATTTCCTTTTCCGTTATTGAAGGAGGAACAATTTGGTAGAAGCCTTGTGAAATTATGAAGCAGACAAACTATTCCATACACTTCTTGGTCAGATGTAATGCCTTCTAGTCATCATGCATGTTACAACATTGACATGGAAAAGTACCTATTATCCAAAAAACTTGAATCATTAGCCATTGAGTGAAATTTCTAGAACAATTTATAATGTCTAGAGAATGATGCAGAGGGCCTTGAGCCTATCTTGTTCGCTTCAGGGATGGTCAAAAGTATTCTCAAGTGGAAGGCTTGTAGTCTTGATTGACCATGTACCATTAATTGGTGCAAAGTTGATGGTAAAATAAATGAAAGCACCAATAAGGGATTTTCTTTCAATAACATAATCAGAGTTGGTGGTTTTCATGTGGAATCCACACTCCTTACCATTTTCTTAATTTTTTTTTTGAGCAGCACTCCTTACCATTTGCTTTTAGCATTTTGTTTAGTGCTATCCTCTTCAGCAATCCATCTCAAATTTATTGGTGCCTTTGTTAGGTTATATAAGAAACTAAAAGATGGAAACATTTAAAAAGCCCTTAATGATGTGACTGTACCAAGAAAAAGTATTCATGCTGTTTTTTTTGTTATTTGTTGCTAATTACTTGTCAATTTGTTGAGCTATGAACAAGCTTTAAATTCACGTAATTAATTCTTATGTATTAATCAAACTTTGCGTATTTGTATTTGAATTTGAAGGGGAAATTGTTATGTTTGGATAAAAAAGAAATTTGAATATAATTGAAAGTTTGCAAGGTATTTTTTGAATTATATGTTATTGATAATGATATAAAATGTATAAAATATATTGAATGAATGATGGGGTTTGAGAGATAATTTAAAATTTTAACTATGATCGAATTTTTTTTGTAAGAAATAAGAAAAGAGATTCTAGATTTGCGACCAAATATAAAGTTTCAACCAGGTCAGCTCCCTTTTGAGCGATATATATCTAGGGACGAGACTTTAAGATTTGGTTATCCCAATCGTGATATGGCTTTGAATAATTCGAATGATAAAAATCATGTATTGGAGTGTACTCTTTTTTTTTTTTTTACTCCATTCATTTGAAATTAAATATTCACTTTTAATTTTAATTAATTTACTAAATTATCTTAAATTGTGAGATCTATGAATTAGTGGGATGTAAATCCTTTAAATTAAGATAGTGACTAGTGAATAACGTTAGTTAGTAAGATATAAATATTTTAAATTAAAGAAATTATTAATGAAATTTTGAATAAAAATTATATTTATTTAAAAAAAATGAACATTTAATTCTGAACGAACTAAAATAGAAATATAGACATTTAATTTAAAATAGAAATATAGACATTTAATTTCAAACGAAAATAATATTTATTTTATGAACATGACCATGTTTGGTTGTGTTCTTTGTTCTTTTCTTCTTGAGTGTTAGACACGAAAGTACGTGAAATAAAGAAACTAATCACTTTACCCTTGAAAGATATAAATTTTCATCTTAATTGATAGAAAGTTAGATCTAAGAGTTCGAACTTTCAGTCACATCAGTTCCATTTTTAGGGATACATATCTAGGGATGAGACTTGAGGATTTGGTTATTCTAAGAGAGGCATGACTTTGGATAATTCGAATGATAAAAATTATGTTTTTGGAAAGTACTTTTTTTTATGAGTACGAGGCTTTGAAATGCTACATTACACGTTTGGTTGTGCACGTTTTTCTTTTCTTGATGATTATTAGACAGGGAAATATGTGAAATGAAGAAACTAATCAATTTCCATTGAAAGATGATATTTTCCATCACGACATAATTAAGAATCTTTAGAGTTTTGCCAGTCACGAAGATATACTAATCTAATGTTAATTAATATCCCAGCAGAATTACTTTAAAGCCAAATTATCTAATTTTTCAAAGCCATAACTTTAGCTTTCAAACTTCTTTTCGTCCAATGCTATGCTAGCCTTAGCAGTGAGAGTAGCCATGTCGGAGGCAATTAGCCGGGATTATAGCTTGGAGATGGGCTAGATGAAGTAGATCTGACCGGACGGGAGTTTGTCCCGGGCTGAGAGGTAGTATATATGTAATCGTTGAAGTATAAGCGGTCAAAGTTGCAGAGAAATGCAAGAGATTGAAAATATTACCCCAAGGCTTCATTTGATTATCTTCGTCAACAATTGCATTTCTGCTGGAAGACATACAAAATCTCGTATAGAGTTCCGTAGCATCAATAGTAGTATCTCTTTTTCTTTTCTTTTCTTTTATCTTATTTTATGACCTTGATTGGTTTGTTTATGTGCATCATGTACTTGCTTCCAAAGACAGGATGTAAGAATTTCAGTTAGGAGTCACGATAGAAATAATATTTAAAAACATAAAAATGTGTAAAAATATACTCAAACGTTTCATTACAAATCTTAAGGGGTGTATTGAAGAAAGAGTAATTAGTTAATACTTCATTACAAATCTTTCACTCTCAACAACGACATCATTTCTCCATACTCATGCTAATGTTTGCCCGGTCTGATAATGTTTTGCATGAAACCTGGGTCCTCCACAACACTTACAATATTAACTTTAAATCAAGTTTATTCAAGTTTCTGTTGTGTATGTTTCGATTAACGAACTTGTTAATTTGAGGTATGGTATGAACAAATTCTGAAACAAGTTCTGAAACAAAATACCAATGGAAGATATGGTATTGTAACAAGAATTTTCTGTGCAATTGGAGAAACTAGTTTATAAGTTATGATCTTGGTTCTAAATCTTCCGTTTATAACCAACAATATCTTCCATTATGATGCTTATTTCAATAAAGAACCAACAACCTTAAAAAGAAACCAGTTTATAAGTTATGAACCAACAATATCTTCCATTATGATGCTTATTTCAATAAAGAACTTCTTATTCATATCTGAGAGTTGGACGTCTTGGTCAAAACTGTTAGTGTACAGGACAAATTACTTTTGGAACAACATTTTTTCTGAAAGTCAGGTTTGGAGTGCCATTTGTTGTTGTGAAGGAGATATGGCACTTGTCCCGGAAAGGTTCAACTTGTCTTTCTTTAAAAGCCAGAGGATTCTTATCAGAGTTGAGGTGATGAAATTTTTTCACTCCTTTCATCAAACATATTCTTTTAATAAGCATGTCAACTCCTTTTTTATTGTTTTGATTCTGAAATGTAAGTTCCCTTGTTCTATGAAAGATTACAGACCTATCAGCTTGGCAGGTAGTGTGTATAAAATTTTATCCAAAGTTTTGGCGGGAAGGTTAAGTCAGGTGATTGATAAAGTGATTGGTATCTATCAATTTGTCTTTATTAAAGAAAGACAAATTATGGACAGAAAGCTCTAAAAAATTTTAATGTCTTAATTTTGATTGTTGCCAAACATTAAGGACTAATTGTTATATTTACATGTGATAGTATTCGTTGGATTCAAACATTTAACCCATGCAAGATCAATAGTTCAAGTCTTAAGCTACGTTTATTTGGATTCAAGAAATGATCGACTTGCGTATTGTAGGTTAAATAGTAACTACAGGTATAGTCTTTAGATGTTGATATTATTTAGATATCTCTAGTTACCCTCATTTGGATATTGACTAATATATATTGCTCAACGAATATAAAATATTTTTTTTAAAATAATCTTTATTTGTTTAAACTTGTCTTGGGTATTCAAAATAATCTTTAAACACGTGCATCATGGTTTTAAAGTCTAAATAAGGAACTTCATTTGTAATATGATTGCGTAAATGAGGACTTTCAATCGACCAAAAGTTACACATGTATCATTCACAAGTTTTTTGAACCGGTTGCTTATGCATGTTTGTTGAGTTTCAAACTACCTAACTTCATTGTTACTGTCAACCGAACATGACCTTTTGAACAATGGTTCACACAACCATACGGTCGACCATAAGCCTCGTGAGTAAGCTTCCAACAATTTTTTTTTTTTTTTACCCTTGGAACTTAATTATTAATACCCAAACCTTTGAAAAATGTTATAACAACATTTTTTGTGCTAGAAATATATATACATATATTGTATAATATCTTGAAAGCATTTCTTAACCCTTTCTAAACAATCTCATTGAGAAAATCATTCAAGAAATGTTTTATCATTTAAATGTGTTTTTGAGCAAGATTCATCAAGTCAATACTCAATGAAGTCATAGTTCTACATATTGATATATCTTCACAATTAAGGTGATATCTATATCAAACCAACTTTATCTATATCTTATAAACATATTCAAGGTTACATATAGCTTAAAACTCTAAGGGATAGAGTAAGCCTTGAATTGAAGATATTGTGATTATCTTGTTTGTGTGTATTTCGTTAATTGTTATATTGGAAATTGTTGTAGAATCAAGGTTATATCGTAAAGCTCAAGGAATTGAGTGAACTTTGATTGATTGAGAGGTTTTACGTAAAACCCTAAAGTCAATTGAGTGAGCCTCATTTGTAATTTTTTATACTTGATTAGTGAAAGATTTTGTGAAATCCTTGAGTAGATAACTAGTGAATTAGGTTTTGTTGGACAAACTGAATCACTATAAATCATTGTGTTCATTATTTTAATTTTGAAATTTACTTGAATACATTATTACACACGAACTATACACCAAAAGTGCATAATCGATATAGGTTGCAAAAATTGAATAAAAACTAATTCGCCCCCACCCCTCTTAGATTTTTCAATTGGTATCAGAGTAAATCTTCTTGTTCTTAGGTCTAACCACCTCCTATGGTAAAAATTACAATTTCTGGAAAAATAAAATTATATTTCAACTATACACCAAGTTGAAGCCTGGCACAAATTGAGGCCTCGCGCGGTCTCAAGGCGAGACCTTGCAAAATGGCCCACTCATAGGATGCAGGGAGAGTAAAGGTAAACTAAGCCCTCCTCTAATAGGATCCTTTTGGTGGACGAAGAATCTTTGTGGACAATATATTTTCCTAGAAATAGAGAAGTTTTTTAAAAATACAATTCACTGAGACAATAATTTTCCTCTGGATATAACATAAATTTCAAGAATATGAAGGAAAACTTTTCATGATTTTAATACCTTGAATTTTTAAGATTTCCTTGGACTGGCAATCATTATAAACAAACTACACGTGAAGTTGTGATGTAGAAATTTTGTTTTCTCTAGAAGTATAACAGAAGAAACTGTTGTAGAAGAAAGCATGAGGCATTTCCTCGTTTTCGGTTACTATTCATGCTTTGCTCACGAAGCTTTTTAAGCAATTCAAACAGTAGTTCACCATTCTTTTCCTCCTCTTTACTGCCCTCTTTATCAACTTCAAATAATGGAATCATTCTTAGTAAAAAGGTTCTCAGATCCAAATTGTTTAACCCTCATTCTCTACTGCCAACGGTTTCTTATAATTTGGCTTTTCAGGGGTTCCAAGAACGCAGATAAGAGTAATCAATTCCACTTTGAATATAACTAGTTGCCATAGCCCATAAAAGGCAGAATTGATATTTCGAATGTGAGGGTTGCGTCTAATCAATTCCATCTATAAAGAAGGAAGCAATATCATGATAAGATGTGAGCAAAATACTTCGCCATTTAAAGCAAATTATTCATTGTTATATGACACAAGCCATGTTATCACTTAAAAATGGCTTTGATGCGTTAGTGCAATAATAGTCCCACAATTGCCTCCACTACTAAAAAGAAAGCTTTCTTTCCTCTATAAATTCAGGGCTTCAGGGCGTGTGTTCAACACACTCATCTTCATATCCTCTCTACAATAATTAATCTTTTTTTGCTCTTCGTAACTTATGGCTCAAGCAATTCATCAAGATGCTAAAACTACTTTCCCAGTCAATATTGACATAGAGAGACAAAATGGCCAACAGCTCCAAGAAAAGGAATTCAACTACTCGAAACGGGCACAATGGCTTCGTGCAGCCGTTCTTGGAGCCAATGATGGTTTGGTTTCCACCGCGGCCTTAATGATGGGAGTTGGAGCTGTAAAACAAGATATTAAGGTCATGATCCTGACTGGATTCGCTGGCTTAGTAGCCGGGGCATGTTCGATGGCAATCGGAGAGTTTGTATCCGTTTACTCCCAACTCGATATCGAGGTGGCTCAAATGAAGAGGGACAAGAGAAAGGCAGCAGTTGGTTTAGAAAGACAAGTGGGAGATGATGATGAAGAGATAGACAAAGAGAACTTGCCTAATCCAGTTCAAGCTGCTGCAGCATCAGCTCTTGCATTTTCAATTGGTGCAATGGTGCCATTACTAGCTGCATCTTTCATTAGGGAATACAAGGTAAGGCTTGGGGTGGTGGTTGCCGCCGTCACGGTGGCTTTGGTGGTGTTTGGGTGGTCAGGGGCTATATTAGGGAAGGCACCACCAGTAAGGTCCTCAATGAGAGTTCTTTTGGGAGGTTGGCTTGCTATGGCCATGACTTTTGGTTTAACAAAATTGATTGGCTCTAGTGCGCTGTGATTATTTTAGTTTGTAACAAATATTTTGCTTTTTAAAATTTTCGTGACATGTAAAAGAGATAATAAATAAGACATACCTTTTCCCCAGGGCCAAGTATATGGATTTGTTCTAATTAATATTATTTCATGCCTTGAAAATCAATCATATGCAAATTTTAGGTGACATCCGTTTCTCATATCAAAAGCAGGTCTATACATAAAACATTTTGCACAGATTTTTTCACAATTATATTTTGAGAGTATTCACATCATTTATATCGATTTTAATAATTTATGGTTATCTATGTTACATTACATAATCTTGAGGATTATTTGCAAAAGTTACTTTTTATTTTCTTTTTTCTTATAATTTTTTTTCAAACTTATATCTTTTGATTTTGAAACTTAAATTTTACACATTACACAAAGTTTAATTTTGTTATGTATTTAGATGTCTAGTAAATTCAACTTATGTAATATGAATGTTAAAGTGAGACAATATTTTGTCTCTAAAATTGAATAACAAAAAAAAGACCTTTTAAAATTTTTTTATATCAGCCAAGACATATCAGAGATGGAATGAGAAGGAAATTTTGAAACTTCTCTCTTCCATCCCTAAATCGTCTCTATTTTTAAAATCAAAATTTCATAGGTTGTATTTGGAGACCTAAATTTGTTATGTGTTTTTGGATGATGGGTGTTATTGTTTAACTTTTTTGGCTAGGAAAACACCTAAATTGTAAGTAATTTTGGATCTTTGAGATGTTAGGCTATCTAAAATTTGGCTTTGAAATTCGAATTTTATGATGTAAATTTGGATTTGGTGGCTTTATAAATGTTGTAACTAAAGTTTTAAGTAAAATTTGGCTTTGTAAATGGAGATTGTTGGGCCGATCCAAACATAGTTGATTTTTTTTTGTCCGGTCCAAATGTAAGTTTTAGTTATCTTTTTTATTTGCGCCTTACAAAATAAGAGTTTGGGTTTTGGGTTTTTTTGGTGGTTGGAGAAGTCTAAACAGAAGTTTTTCTTTTCTTTTGGTGTTGGGTTGGGGTTTTGTTTAGTTAAGGCTGTGGGGGTTTCGTATTTTGGTTTAGGCCTTATTAGGTTAGACTTTGGTTTATTGGTTTTGTTTTCGGTTGGGGTTTTCTTTGGGTTTTAATTAATTTTATTTGAAAATAACTTGTTTTTTGGACGAAATTCAATTTGATTTTTAAAAATAATTATTTTAAATAAAATTAATTAATTCAATTAATATTTAACAAATTTTAGTGATATTTATTTACATTTTTAGATTTAGGTAATTTAGTTATTATATTTATTTATTCCAAAATAGTAATTAATGTAATTACTTATAATTTTTATTTATAGTTATTAAGAAGAAGTAATTATTATTTAATGATATATTCTAACTATTTATTTTAATAATACTTAATTACCATTACGTTATAGCAATATTAAATAATACTTAAGCCTATGAAAAATTTATTAAATTTAATTTCTCAAATTAATTTGAATTAAAATAAATGAAAAATTTATATTTAACTATCCAATTAAATTATGATAAGTATTATGAATAAGGAGATAAAAACAATGAAAATTAAATGAATGGTTCGATCAATTAAAAGCGCCACGTCACTTGGTCGTCAATCAAAATATAATTCTTAAATTATCTAAATTAGTTATTATTTATAGTCTCTTACTCCTATAAATAGGAGGCTATACTAAAAAAAAGATAGAGACACACATTTCTTCAAAAGAAGCATGAAGCTCTGACAAATGATGTTCTCTTCATTTCTTTCAAATCAAATCTCAAGCTCTCGAACTAAATTTTAAAAAATAAATTATCCGAGTTTTAAAGAGTGTAAACACTTTTTCAAAAATAATACAAACATTTATTTGTCATTTTTTTTATTAATTTATTTTGCAGACACAAATCTATTGTGTATAAATTTTTAGTAGGTCTAGTGTGACCAATATCTAATCCTCATCTCTTTTTCTTAGTTAAACAAATATCTCATCGATAGCTCCCAAGAACGTCAACAGCACCAACTCTTGTTAAGCTTCAACCGTTAGTGCGAATGTTAATTAATTCGTTGAATTAAAAGCTGAAACAAATTAGTGGCCCAAGCGGAATTTTCAATTTAGACCTTGTATGTTGAAGGCCCATATATACAAATAGAAGAGTTTTGACACTTATATACAAATGGAAGTGGAACCTTGTCCACTAAAACACTTATTCAAACTGTCTTGTGACACATTTATGAAAATTTTATTAACTTAAATTTGAAAATTAATATGTTTAAAATAAATGCCAAATTTATATTTATCCATTTAATTTAAATATTTGATCAAATCAAGTTATGTGAAGTGTTATGAATGTCAAGACTCAATCAATGAAAAAAATTAATTGTTCGATCAATCAAAAGGTATTAAGTCACTTTTATAAAAAATTCTTTACCAATTAAATTATTTTAAAATATTTGAAATTGATTTATTAAATATGAAGATAATTCCTAAATTACTTAAATTGATCATAATTTAATTTTTACTATAAATATAGGAGGTTGGAGTCAAGGAAATAGACATAAAATTATTCCAAGAGATGTGGCGAAGCTCATAAGAAAGATGATCTCCCCATTTTCTCAAATCGAAATCGACTAAGATAAAGCTACACTTGAAACAAAATTTAAGAGAAGAATCAATGTAATTGTAGAGATTGTAACTACTCTTTCAAAATTAATACAAATATTTATTTGTCACTTTTTCTCGTTTGTTAATTTATTTTGCAACCACGATTTTTTTTTTTGTAAAATAATATATCAAAAATTTTTTAAAAAAACTGAGACAAATATTCAATAACCAGAGTATCATATTTTTTTAATAGATCTTAATTCATAATAATATCTCAAAACCTTAAAAACGGAAAAATTGGACACAAACAAGGACTTGATCTTATGAAGAGGAAGGAAGAAAAGAGGGTATATATACTTACCACAAACTTTTGAGTTTTGTAGTTTCCCTCATTTGATAAAAGTGATATGTTTCAAGGTGAAGCAAAAAAAAAAACTATAAATTTAAAGAAACTACTTATTACATATAACATCTTCCACTTATTGTGCGCAAAATTCAGGTGTCATATCATTGAAATATTGTAATGGTAAAAATAAATTTCCACTTCAACCTTTAGGACATCATTTTCGGTTACTAATATAACTTAAATACCTTGAAAAATATCTTCTCATATGCCTTGGAGTCAATCTAATGTAATTCCTAATCACAGCTTTCAAGGGCTAACATAATCCCGTGGTCCGTAGGGTTTAAATAATTCTGCCATGAAACCCTTCTTCCTTTTTGGATTCCACCTCATGTCCTTACACAATTGATCATTATACCATATATGCAATGCACCGATGCATGATTTTCTATAGTATTTACCCGCATATCGCTTCATGTATTGGTCCCATTCCGCTACATCTTTCTCCATTTCCTTAATACTTGGTAGCTGAAACTTGCCATCAAGAAGCTCCGCTAGCCATCGGCACCTCATTTCTGAGGTATATAAATTCGAAAGACTCTCTGAGAATCCAATTACTGCCAATTGTGGGATTCGTGGATGAATGCATTCCCTGACAAAATCATCAAAATTAGGGTCTTCAAATTGTTTATCTAATACTATACTCCCTCGGTCCGAAGCAGAGGGATTTTTATTTTTATTTTTTTATAAAAAAAAATGCATTAAGACATAGGTTTTTTGGGAAACTGACCTATAAAGTGGGACTGTGGTACTCCCAGATCCAGTTATGTAATCTTGGAATGTTGGGGACGCAAAAACATCCTTCAGCTTGTCAATGCCTTTGAAACCAGTGGCAAGTATGACAAGATCTACCCTTAGAGGCTTGGTCTCACCATCAATCAAGATTCCTTCTTTGCAAAACCCAAAATTTGTTGCTTTCTTGAGTTTGATTGCTCCAAAATCCACTCTGTCATAGAATCCCTCGGGTGCAATTGAAATTGAACAAGAGTGGATTGTATTTAAGAAACTATAGTCTGGCACCATATTGAATTTCTCCAGCCTTAACTTCTTTTTTATGTAAGTTTCAACCAATTTCGAAATTCCCCATCTCTGTCAAGGTGAGGGAAATTTAGTACATTCTATTATTCATTATTGCAAACTGATTATAGAATTGTTTTCTGTGGAATCAGGATGCATTTTAGTTATCACTTACCAGTGGTGAAAGTAATGTTGCCAAGAGACTTAATAGAATTCCTTCACCAGGCTTATGGACTAAAAGCTCTGAGAATCGATTTAGGTACAGATATCCTATGGGAATTCCCCAAGGAACATAGTCAGGCATATTCCAGTGCTTAGTCCTATATAGTACCGTACAAGGACGTTCTACTCCTGAAAAAAATAATTAAATTCCTGAGTAAATGTAAGTAAAACTTATATATATATATATATATATATATAATATTTTAAAGAATCTCTATGGTTAATTACTTTAAATTCTGTACAGTCTTCTCACCATTTACTGTTGAACACTCCATTGCGATATCAAGAGCTGTTTTTTGCAATCCCACAATAGCAATATGTTTGCCTTTTACAAAATCAGCAGCTAAATCTTGATCCATGTTAGAATAGTCCATGGAGTGGATGACCTTGCCATCAAACTCCTCGGGACCCTTTCCAGGAGGAAATTGTGGTATGTTTGGTACATCACTAAACTTTCCAAGACAAAGGATAACAAAGTTGACTTCATGGACCTGTCAATTATCCAACAAGACAAATGCAAAATTCGGAATTGATGATAATAAAATTCGTTTCCGGAAAATTTGACATTATTAGAAAAAGAGACTTTTCTTTTTTTTTTCTTTTTGTTTTAAATTCTGCTTAAAATTTGGAAGGAGGAATCGGATTGCTGAAACCAAATCTCCATATTTACGGTCTTTTTTTTCCAATCAAGCTTGAGATATGGTACACTCTAGGTTATCTTGTGCGTTTTTAAAGCCCTTGATAAAGTTCATCTAGAAGAAATGCCTTTAACCCTTGATTAATATCTTTATTTTTCACAACTTTGAGAAGCGAAAGGCACAGTACCAAAAAGTAAGTTCAATAGGAGTTTCCTCATACTCTCTATATGCTTTTCTACTACAAATTTGTCATTATTATTAGGAAAATTTACCTATTCAGTACCCATCTTTGTCTTTTTCACCATTTCAGTCTCCCATATTTAATTTGTTTTCAACTTTGTGGATCTCTTATACTTTCTTGAACAACCGTTATGGTTCTTTTGATCACAAAGAATACCACATAGGTGAGAAAACAAACGTGAGGCTCACATGAATAAGTTCTAGCCAAAAAGAAAAATGTCTACTCCATGCACTTCCAAACTGTCATCACATGTAACATGATGTCGAACAGTTCATAACTTCTTTATATATTTTAAAAAATAAATAAAAACTAAATCATCATATTTATTAATTTTTTGTGAATATCCATCAATATTTTTTTTCTCAAAAAAAAGAATAAAAAAACTAATGATATAACTCCGACAACATTTTAACAGGCATGATTTAGTTTCAAACCTTTGATATCCAACATACCTCAATGCAAAGGTTTTCACAGTGCTGAACCGTGACAATCCACTTCCCTTTGGGGCTAAATGATTCACTAGTACAACCCCAGAGCGACCAGCTTTGCATCTCTTCATCTGTTGGTCCTTCGTATTCAAGGCTAATTACTTTCCAGCAAAATCTGATAAGCCGGAGCAAATCAAAATGAGCAGCATAAGCTTGAAGATATTCAAAGACTTGATGCTGATTAGGAAATGTTTCCGTAACCGAAGATGGCCATGGAAAATCTGAGAATTGGTAGAGTGTTTTTGTAGTTTGCAGCTTAGTAGTTGCCATTGTTTTGGTCCAAACTCCCCCAATGTTTTTTCGAGACTCGAAAACTATCGGAGAAAAACCCTTTGAAAGTGCGTACTTACAAGCCAGAAGGCCACTGATCCCAGCTCCAATGATGGCTACCTTCCTCTCCATCTTATTAGTCAATTAATTGTAAAATTGAGAAAGAAACTCCAAAAGATTTTTTTTTTTCCAAAAAACGAAAAGGGACTTCAAAGGATAAAAATTAGAAGTTGCATTAAAAAAACGTAGCAAGTGTTGGTTTCCTTTTCAATCAAGAGATATATTTTCGCTTTTAATGGTCAAGTAAAGGAAATGCATGTCAATCAAGACAGCACTTTTGCTTTTCAAGCAGAGAGCTTAACTTGCTTACAAGATTTACAGCTAGTAATGCTCTGTATTTTTTTACAAAATTTCAAAAGGCTACTCTAAGTTGGATTGTTTAAAGGAGCATGATAATCAAAGTTGGGCGAAAATCGTGACTCCCATAACGTGGAGTGATTCATTAATTCCATTATTTATGTGAAGAAAGGTATTTTCCACAAGTTCGAGTGGACTTATAGTTTTGGAAACTTTAAGTGCATACATTGGTAAAATAAAAAAATTTAAGTGTTAAAATCAAAATTTGTGAAAATTTAGGAGCACTTAACACTTTTTACACTAACGTATATATTGAACAATAAATATTTTTAAAATGAAAAAAAATCTAAAGCATTCCTTTATTATTGAAACTTTAATTAAACATGTTTTGCATTTTTTAAAGCAAAAACATTACTTAAATATTTACAATCTAAACATTCAATTATTTCTCTTTCAATAAATAACATTGTCAAACCATTTAGTCCTTTTTGTGACATGATTGACCAAAGATAAGTTTTGAGCAACTCAAGTTTGAAAAAACTTATCTTTGTTGATGTGGCAATAACATGTATGGTTAGCATGATTCGATATACAATATAAAATGTGAAAACATATCATTCATAGTAATTTTTATATATTGCAACACACCAATTCCTCTCTTTGCTTCATTTGGTATGTATATCTTCAAGGCTAGCAATTCATTACATAATTTATCTATATCAATGTCCGAGCACCCATCATATGTCAAATATTGCTCGAGGTTCATGAAACACTTCAATAACTCATCCACTTTCATGCGTTGTAACCTCTCAATATCAAACAAAAAACTAAAAGTTTTTGTGTATGATTTAAATTGCTCAAATCGTGTTTTATTAGAAAATTGAGCTTGATCAACTCCACAAATAAAGTAACCAAACTCTAAAAGAGAAAGTAAAAGATCTAGCTTTACTGCTAAAGGTGAGCTACTATTAGAACAAAAAACAAAAAGAATGAAAGGTGAACGGGGATAATGAGAACTCCATGTTTCTTGTGGAAGAACGCTCATTTTATAAGTGAGGAGGATTTTATAGATTTCTCATGAGGGATATGACATTTAGGTCAAATATACTATATGCATATTTAAAAATATGAAAAAGAGCCCTTGAAGCCCTTTTGGGCTATCCCAGACCGAAAGCCTTAGTGTTTTCTTTCGTTGTTGCGAAAGTCTATTTTAATACTTTTCTTTCGCTTTGCGAAAGTCTTATAAGTGCCTAAAGGCTGGCTCGAAACGCCTTAATAATGTCAATCGGCTTTTATAAATACTCGACTTCGGGCGAAAGACTCATTGGCCTTGTAGATGTTGAAGTTACGGCAATTGGGCTGTTGGAAAAACTTTCGCCGTTGATGACACTTTAGACAAATAAGAAGATTTTGAGGCAATAGGAGATGAGGAAAGTTTGGGAGAGCAAGCGAGGAGCTAGGAATGGTTCTCGAAATTTTAGAGGTGAGTGGTTTCAATGTCCAGGTGATAGAGCCAAGAGTTTCTTTTCGATAGAGTGGAAGAAAAGTCTCTACTCTATCTATATTGGCAGCTTCCATCCGTTGACTCCGATGAGATCTATATGGAAACTTTTTAGACAATTTGGGTGTGTGGTTGACATCTATTTCTCGAGGATAACTCAGAAAACAGTAGTTATGAATGCATCTAAGTATGCATTTGCCAAATACTGTAGAGAGAGAGAGGCCATTAAGGCTATACGAGGTGGCTCAAATGCAGTTATTGATGGTGAGACCCTTAAAGTTTGACAAGCTTGGGGTAAGGAATTTTCTCTAGTTAAGGCTATTAGTAACAAAAAGAATCCCGTTGTAGCTAATTCAAATTAGATTCCAAGACATCAAAATAGATCTTTTAAAGAGGCCTTGTTGGGAGGCAGAAAGTTTGAGAGGGTAGGTGTAAAGGGGTTTGAGGAAGTCAGGGCTAAGAGGGTGGATGTGAAGGGGTTCGAGAGAGTTGGGTATTCGATTATTGGAGAGGGGACTGAGGGGGGTGACACCTTGCACTGATGTTGAAAGGAATAAGGGAATGCTAGAGGACATTTTTTTTAAGACATTGGGGTGGGCAACACAGAATGGCTTTCTCGAAGTTTGGTTGGTGTTCTTCTTAACTATTGTGATCTTGATTTGATTATGGAATCACTTTTGAGCCAAGGTGTTGAAGTTTTAGTTCGACAGTTGAGTGAATCCTAAATGCTTATTACTTTTATAAACAAGGACGATATGGCTTTGTTTTCCTCTGAGTACAAAGAATTTATTTCAGTATGGTTGATGAGTGGAGCTCTTGGGATCTTAGTGTTAAAGAAAGAAAATCAAAGCTTTGGATCAAGGTGGAGAAAATTCCTTTGTGTCTTTAGTCAGACGAATTATTTTGGTTCATCGGGAATAGGCTGGGTTTTATACAAAATGTGATGGATGTTACTTAAAATAAAATCTCCATTCAAGCAGCGTGAATTTTGGTGAAAGTGGATTGTAAATATGACATACCAATGAAGATCCAATGTGGTGGTTAATGGGGTTCAGTGTAATATGTTGCTTTATATCGCTTCTCCAATCTCCGTTCCATCGAGGTATGTGGATGAAGGAACCTATTTCGTTTTTGACAATGTAGTCGGATCTTATTTCAAAGGAGATGGAGGTAGTTCGGGCGATGAGATAAGTGAGAAGAGTACAAGGAGACAGAAGGTAATGGGTACCACGTCACCTCAATTTGTCAACTAGAGAACCAAAGATGCCGAAAATGCAGAAAATATACAGTTGATATACATTACTGACGCACAAGTGGATTCAAATTTGACACCATTGGATTTTTGCTCTCCTTGTCTCGGTTCTTTTAATGGAAGAAAAAATAAACATTTTAACGTAGTGGGCCAGGATGAGGATTCTACTGGCCTATTGGATCAGATCTGATGGCTCACTTCTGGAGAGTAATGTTAGTCTCAGTGGAAGGGTTTTAGAGCCCAAGTTGAGGAGGATTGTGTTAGAATATGGTCTTCATGACCACTAACATCAATTAATGTAACCTACACTTCAATTGTAACAAGTTGTAATTAGGATGTTATAACCAAAGTTGTAACTCCTAAATTAAGGACCACTAGTAACTCCTTAGTCCTTAGTGTAACTCTATTTTTGATTAAATACCACTACCTCCACTAACTTAGAACATGGAGGTGAGTTACATGAGTTACATAAGTTTCATATGTTACAAGAGTTACAAGAGGAAGAATTAAGGAGCCCTACTAAATGACATATGATGGGAAGTGTCATACTATTGCCTATAAATAGGGTCCTTGGTCCCTCTCTCCACTTGATAAAGTTGTGTGTTATCCCATCACTATACACAAACATAAAAGAGAGTTAGGAGAGGGAAGATCAAGAACCATCCTTGTTCATCATGTCTCAAGGTACAAGGGATATATTATATCTTATATTATTTTGAGTATGACTAATGATCCTTTTATTTTCTAACATGTGGTATCAGAGCCATGGTTGAAGTCATACTCTTAAATCATTTGATTTATGAATTTTATGTTTGCATTCATAGATATACTTCTAAGTTACATTCAAGGTGATTCTTATTAGTTTTGTTAATCACTTTAAGAAGTATATTATATTATGATGTGCTCTATTATCTTACATTTTAATATGATGTCTTGTTTTTTGATCTACTAACATATCTTTCTTCAAGCATCATATTCTTTGATTTCAAGATTGAAGTAAAATATTTCCAGCCACATTAATGTATTGTTTGGCTATGAAAAGTTTAATACAACCATTATTTATGGAGTTTTGGTTGATGAGGTTGTGTCACCAAAGTGACTCAATTAAAATAAAAAAAAAATATCAACTAATATTGATGGTTGTATAAGCATTATGGTTATATTAATTATAGATTATGTATTACCCAAAGGTGATATATTTTCTATAGTTATTTTTTATGATAGATTTGTTATTTACCCAAAGGTATATAACATATGGATCTTATAAATTGTGGATTATAAGTGAATAATGGTTACTCACTTATTTTAGAGTTAATCCCTAGCATGTCAACTTTTCAACCCAAAGGTAGAAAAGCTTGGTGATGCACTAGATTACTCTTAATATGTAATCTTATGATGTTTCTTGTGTAAATTTTCAGCAATTACTCCAGCATCATTTTCAGGTGGTTTAGCTAACATTCCAGAGTTGAATGGGACCAACTATTCAGATTGGAAAGACCAAGTTCTTATCACCTTAGGGTGCTTAGACTTGGACTTATGCTTAAGGATCGATGAGCCACCACTACTCACTTTAGAAAGTTCTGAGGTAGACAAGGCAATCTTTGAGACATGGGAGCGTTCCAACCGCCTAAGCTTGATGATTATTAGAAGCAAAATTGCAAAACATATTCGCAAATCAATTCCGGAATCCACAAAGGCAAAAGAATTCATGGCTTCCATTGAAAAACAATTTAAAACTTCTGACAAAGCATTGGCAGGTACGCTTATGGCTACTTTGACTACTAAGAAATATGATGGGACTAATGGTGTGCGAGAACACATTTTGGAAATGAATAACTTGGCAGAACAACTTAGAACTTTGGAAATGACTATTTCTGAGTCATTTTTGGTGCAATTTGTGCTCAATTCTCTTCCTCATGAGTATGGTCCATTCAAGATCACTTATAATACACAAAAGGACAAGTGGACTATGAATGAACTCATTTCAATGTGTGTGCAAGAAGAGGAGAGATTGAAAAGAGAAGGATTGCATGCGGTCCATATGGTCTCTCAAAGTCATAAAGGTGATAGACTTAAAAAGACCAAGAAAAAGGGTTTTAAACCACCATATAAAGGTAAAGGTGAAACTGCATCTGTTGATGGTGATGCGAACATAAGATGCTATTTTTGCAAAAAGAAGGGACATAAGCAAATAGATTGCTTGAAACGAAAGAATTGGTTTTCAAAGAAAGGTAATTTCCTTTCATTTATGTGTTTTGAAACCAATTTGATTAATGTTCCTTCCAATACTTGGTGGTTAGATTCTGGTGCAACCATTCACGTATCTAATAACTTGCAGGGATTTCTTACAACCCGTCAACCAATGACAAAGGAAAAGACCATAATGATGGGGAACAAAAAATTGTCAAAAGTTGAAGCCATTGGAACCTATAGACTTATTCTTGATTCTGGCTACTTTCTTGACCTTCATGATACCTTTTATGTACCTTCGTTTTCTAGAAATTTGGTTTCTTTGTCTCGTTTAGACTTAATTGGTTATGCATTTCATTTTAAGAATAAATCACTTGTTATTTTCAATAAAAATGTTGAGATTGGTTGTGGAGTTCTATTTGATGGTTTATATAAATTAAATCTTGATTCTTCTTTTTCTAACTCCCTTCTTACCCTGCATGTGAATGTTAATGTTGGCACCAAAAGAAGTCATAATTCTGAAACTTCATCTATGTTGTGGCACAAACGCTTGGGTCATATTTCTAAAGACCGACTTGAGCGACTTGTAAAGGATGGAGTTTTACAAACTCTAGACTTTATGGATTTTAGTACTTGTATAGATTGCATTAAAGGTAAGCAAACTAAAAGTACAAAGAAAACTGCCACTAGAAGTTCTGGACTTCTTGAAGTTATTCATACTGATATTTGTGGACCTTTTCCTTCTTGCATAAGTGGAGAAAAATATTTTATCACCTTTATTGATGATTTTTCACGTTATGGTTATATCTATCTGATTAAAGAAAAATCTGATGCCTTGACTATATTTAAAATTTTCAAGGCAGAAGTGGAAAATCAGTTAGATAAGAAAATTAAAGTTGTGAGATCTGATAGAGGTGGTGAATATTATGGCAAATACGACGAATGTGGTCGTAATTTAGGGCCATTTGCTAGATTCCTTCAAGAAAATGGAATTATTGCACAATATACAATGCCAGGAACGCCTCAGCAGAATGGTGTTGCTGAAAGGCGTAATCGAACATTGTTGGATATGGCTCGTAGTATGATTAGTGGCTCAACTCTTCCAATATTTTTGTGGAATGAAGCTATTAAGACAGCCATGTATATATTAAATAGAGTTCCTACAAAGGTTGTTTCTAAAACACCATTTGAATTATGGGTTGGTAGGAAACCTAGTTTAAATCATATACATATTTGGGGTTGTCCGGCTGAAGCTAGACTTTACAATCCACATGAAAAGAAATTAGA
The DNA here is from genome assembly GCA_019593545.1 of Apocynum venetum. Taxonomy (NCBI): domain Eukaryota; kingdom Viridiplantae; phylum Streptophyta; class Magnoliopsida; order Gentianales; family Apocynaceae; genus Apocynum; species Apocynum venetum. Next base: position 1,258,073 of record SRSM01000133.1, read on the forward strand.
TCCGAGAACCATTAGTTCTTTCTTTATTGGTTATCCAGAAAGATCAAAAGGTTATCGATTTTATTGTCCTAATCATTCTACGAGAATTATTGAAACCAATAATGCAAAATTCTTGGAACATGAAAATAATAGTGGGAGTAATAGAAAAAGAGAAGTGAACATGAATCCTGAACAAAATGACTCTAATGATTCTCCCATTTTAGATACTCAAGGGGAAAATATTCAGGATTTTTCATCACTTCATAAAGAAAATTCTATTTCTATTGATCAATCCAAGAATTTAAGTACACAAAGTAATCCTCAAAATTTGCGCAGATCTGAAAGGCAAAAGAAATCTGCAATTTCGGATGATTACTTAGTGTTCTTGCAAGAACTAGATGAAACTGGTATTTGTGAAGATCCATTGACGTTTTCACAAGCCATGAGTAGTAGTGAATCTAATAAATGGATGGATGCTATGAAAAATGAAATGACATCTATGAAAACTAACAAAGTTTGGGAATTGGTTGAATTACCTAATGATTTTGTCCCCATTAAGTGCAAATGGATCTTTAAGACCAAGAGGGATTCAAAAGGTAATATTGACCGTTATAAGGCTAGGTTGGTTGCAAAAGGATTCACTCAAAGAGAAGGTATTGACTATAATGAGACTTTCTCTCCTGTTTCAAAGAAAGACTCATTTAGAATTCTCATGGCATTAGTAGCACATTTTGACTTAGAGTTGCATCAAATGGATGTGAAAACAGCTTTTTTAAATGGGAATCTAAATGAAGAAATTTATATGGAGCAACCCGAAGGTTTTGAGGAATATGGAAAAGGACAGCTAGTTTGCAAGCTTAAAAAGTCTATATATGGTCTTAAACAAGCTTCTCGTCAGTGGTATCTTAAGTTTCATGATACCATTACTACCTTTGGTTTTCAAGCAAATACACTTGATGATTGTGTATATCTAAAGGTCAGTGGGAGTAATTTCATATTTTTGATTTTATATGTAGATGATATTTTACTTGCAACTAGTGATTTGAGTTTATTGCAAAACACTAAAAATTATCTTTCAAAGAATTTTGACATGAAGGATATGGGAGAAGCATCCTTCGTACTTGGGATTGAGATTTTTAGAGATAGATCTAAAGGTATTCTTGGATTATCTCAAAAATCTTTTATAAACAAAGTTCTTGAAAGATTTCAAATGCAAAGTTGTTCTCCAAGTCCAGCCCCTGTAGTCAAAGGTGATAAATTTGAAAGTCGATCTCCTCAAAATATTTTTGAGAAACATCAGATGGAAAAAATTCCATATGCATCTGCCGTAGGAAGTCTAATGTATCTACAAACTTGCACACGACCAGATATTTGTTTTGCAGTTGGTATGCTTGGGAGGTTCCAGAGTAATCCAAATTTAGATCACTGGAAAGCAGTTAAAAAGGTGATGCGGTATCTTCAAGGTACTAAAGATTATATGCTCACCTATAAACACAGTGATCTTCTTGAAATTGTTGGATACTCAGATTCTGACTTTATGGGTTGTCAAAAGTCTATGAAGTCTACTTCAGGATATATTTTTATGTTAGCTGGAGGAGCCATTTCATGGAAGAGTGTAAAGCAATCTATTATTGCATCTTCTACAATGGAAGCGGAATTTATAGCATGTCATGAGGCTACATCTCAAGCAATTTGGTTACAGAATTTTGCGTCTGGGCTTAAGATTATTGATTCTATTGCAAAGCCTATGACCATATATTGTGATAATTCTGCTGCAGTTTATTTTGCTAAAAACAACAAATCCTCTAGTAAATCCAAGCACATTGAGTTGAAATATTATATAGTGCGCGAGAGGATTCAACAGCAAAAAGTGTCCATCATACATCTTAGTACTGAGATGATGCTTGCGGACCCATTTACAAAAGGATTGGCGCCGAAAAAGTTTATGGAACATGTTAGTTTTATGGGACTTGCAAGAGCATTGAGGAATTGGACACATTAAAAGGTTTGATGTTATTTATTTATTTTTGTGCACATTATTGTAAATAACATCATGGACCATTATGCATTTCTTCCTTATTTTATTTATCTACATTGGGTTACTAAAATGTGATACATGGAAGGAAATATATTGTTATATAATATATAACCGCCATGATCCATTTTTAGAAACTTTGTAGAGTAAATATATTTTATGTCTATGGCCATTTAAGAGTGATCTACTTGTAACTTCAACTTTAAGTGGTTATTTGTCCAAGTGGGAGAATGTTAGAATATGGTCTTCATGACCACTAACATCAATTAATGTAACCTACACTTCAATTGTAACAAGTTGTAATTAGGATGTTATAACCAAAGTTGTAACTCCTAAATTAAGGACCACTAGTAACTCCTTAGTCCTTAGTGTAACTCTATTTTTGATTAAATACCACTACCTCCACTAACTTAGAACATGGAGGTGAGTTACATGAGTTACATAAGTTTCATATGTTACAAGAGTTACAAGAGGAAGAATTAAGGAGCCCTACTAAATGACATATGATGGGAAGTGTCATACTATTGCCTATAAATAGGGTCCTTGGTCCCTCTCTCCACTTGATAAAGTTGTGTGTTATCCCATCACTATACACAAACATAAAAGAGAGTTAGGAGAGGGAAGATCAAGAACCATCCTTGTTCATCATGTCTAAAGGTACAAGGGATATATTATATCTTATATTATTTTGAGTATGACTAATGATCCTTTTATTTTCTAACAGATTGAACTAGGTGCTCATAGGTTAAGGGGTTTTGTGTTTCAGAAGGGCCATTTATAGGAAAAAGGGTTTTCAATTGGTGTTGGGCTAGATGTGCTAAATTGAAGGGAAGGGGTTTTAAAAAATATAAGAAAATTTGGGAGGTTGGTTTGGGCAAAAAACCAATTCTAGGAGTTGCAGAAGAGTCTATGTCAGATTCAAACATAGTCAATCGTAACGATATCTTATAGAATGAGGCAATAGAGACGTGGGACATGGGGAAAGCAATAGGTTTCAATTTTGAGGTGTCTGACGAGTGCGTAGTAAAGGAGCTCCAGGTGAAATGTAGGACCATGGAGGAAGAACTATGATGTAGTCTTGTTTTCTACCTAATAGTTTGGCTCAAATTCATTTTTTTATGAAGATGATTTCTTGGAATGTAAGAGGTCTTAGAAAATTAGAAAAACAAAGAGTTGTGAGGAAATTGGTAGCTAAGTTTGGGGTGGATATGTTGTTCTTACAGGAAACTAGGTTGTAGGTGGTTAGTAATGGGCAAAGTAAAATATGGGGTGCATGTAATTTTAGTGGTTTAATATCCATTTGGAAGGAAGATATTTTTCAGTTAGAATATTCGGTAATATCCAATCGCTTCGTTTTGATAGTAAATATGGTGATTAAATCTAATATCAAGTGTGCCTTGGTTAACCTCTACGCTTTAAATTCTGATAGTGATAGAAAAGAGTTTTTAAAGGTGTTAGTGGAAGGTGTAGAAAATGAAAGCCTCCCGGGTGTTTTTAGGAGAAGATTTTAATGTTGTTAGATGCAAATATGAGAGGATTAGCTATTCAATGGTGACTTAATTGATGAGCTCAGCCTTGTAGACCTACATCTTATTGGAGGTAAATACACTCAAACAATCATGAAAAGGCCTCTTGGAGCAGGTTGGACAGATTTTTGGTATGCCCAGAGTTTGAACTGAAGTTTCCACAGATTTCACAATCCTTACTACCGAGATCGCTCTCTGACCATAATACAATTCTTTTTTCTTTGGAGGCAGAAGATTGGGGTCCAAAGCCTTTCAAGTTCTTTAAATTATGGATGCAAGATAAGAATTTTGAAGCCGTGATGAATGAAGTTTAGGCAGCCCCTGAACACAAAGGCAGAGATGATTTGTGGTTCAGGATGACGTTAATTAAACAACCTATTATACATGGGGCGAAGTGTGCTTTGGTAATAATAAAAAAGATATTTTTCAGCTTGAGAAAGATATACACGAGCTTGAAATTGAATAGTAGAATGATAAAGATAATTTTGCACTTCGGGACAAAATCATTTAGTGTAAAGGGGAACTGTGGAAGAAGTACATTATAGAGGAACATATATGGAGGCAAAAATCAAATTTGAACTGGTTGCAGATGGGAGTTAGAAATACAAAAAAATTTCATTTAGTGGCATCTGAAAAACAACGAAAAAATAGAATTCGGAGGTTGGAATTTCATGGCACGATGGTTTCGAAGCCGAATTTATTGAAGGGGGCCATAAGAGATTATTTCGAATACCATTTTAACAAAATATCCACCTTGCAGATTGAAGATTTGAATATCAAAGTGAATCGACTGAGTGAGGAAAACAACAATAGGTTGGAAGTACCTTTTTCTGAAACTGAAATGCGAAATATTGTGCGTAAATGTGAAGAAGATAAAGCCTCGGGACCAGATGATTTTGCTTGGCTTTCATAAAAAAAAAAAAGAATATTTTCAGGGTGAGGTAATGGATTTCTTCTGGTCCTTTTTCGGTTCTGGTATATTCAATGAACATATTAATTCATCTTTCATTGTTTTGGTTCCGAATGCTCAAGTCTTATTCAGATTAAGGACTATAGACCAATTAGCTTGGTAGGATGCATCTTCAAGAATCTCTCGAAAGTCCTTGCAGGGAGATTAAGTTGGGTGATGGAAAAATTGATAAAATTGAACTAGTTTGCTTTCATTAAGGGAAGACAAACTATGGATTGTTTGTAATGAGATTATTGATGAAGTAAAAAGGAAGAAATGCAAAGTTGTTCTTTTTAAACTTGATTTTGAGACGGCATATGATTGCATGAGAAGGTTTTTGGAATTGGTTATGGTAAAAATGGGGTTTGGGAGCTGATGGATTAATTGGATAATGGCTTGCACTAATTCAGCATCCTTATCGGTTTTAGTTAATGGTGTCCCTACCTGACAATTTGGTATGTCCAGAGGATTAAGACAAGGGTGCCCTTTGTCCCCATTTTTGTTTTGTTTGGTGGGTGAAATTCTTAGTGCCTTTTTTTCTAAAGCAGTGCAACTACAACTTTTTGCTGGACTCAATATTGGCACTAGTGGTTTTCAAGTTTCACACATCGAATTTGCGAATGATACACTGATCTTTTCTAATGCTTATTACTCATATTTGCTCAATTGCAAGAGAATTCTAAAGTGCTTTGAAGTAGCAGCAGGTATTTATCAATGGCTGCAAGAGTGTAAAATTGCATTTGTTAAGTGGGATAATATTTGTAGAATGAAAGACTTTGGTGGTTTGGGTATTGCAAATTTGGAGATTATAAACAAAAATTTATTATATAAGTGGATGTGGAGATTTTCCCAAAATAAAGACTCTTTATGAAGGATAGTGTTGTGTCAAAAGTATGGTTGGAAGTTTGATGATTTGGTACCTTCAATAATGTTTAACAGTAAGTTCTCGCCCTTATGAAAACCTATAGTGAAAACTTTCTTGACTGATGGTGCTTATGGGAATGTGTTTGCCAATGGCTTCAGAATAGGTCTTGTTGATGGGAATCGAATTTCCTTTTGGTCGGACTCATGGGCAAATAATTTGATCTTAAAGTGAAATTTTACACATATCTACGTTTTAGCTGTAACAAAGTTGGTCATACCTCAGAGTTTGGTTATTGGTCCAATGATGAATGAGTTTGATAGGTGGATTTACGTAGAGACCCTTTGAGTTGGGAAAATGAACAGTGGGAAATTTTTTTCCCTATCCTCAATGAATATACTCCGTGCAAAGAAATGAAAGACATTTTAATTTGGTGTCATTGCCCAAATGGTGTTTACAATACTTCTTATTTCTATAAGGTGGTCGCGAATTGTTATAGTTATCCTTCTCAAGTTTGGCGTCTGAACTGTACTAGGTTAGCTCCACCTAAGATGGAAGTTTAGTATGGAGGATTTTGAAAGGTAGAGTTCCCGTGAAGGTGGAATTAGTCAAGATGAATCTCTTTGATGCTTCAAGTGTTGGCTGCATGTTTTTGTAAAAATGAGCAAGAAACTGTGTGTTCCATCTTTTCTTCGGTTGTAGATTTGCTTGGGAAGTCTGGTCATATTGGTGCGAGTTGTGGAATATTTCATGGGTTATCCCTGGTGATCCCAGCTCGGTATTCTTTAGTTGAGTTAATATATGCCAGTTGAATGAAAGAAAACAATTGTGACATATGTTATTTTTTGTGGTTTTGTGGTCCTTGTGGTTGTTTGTAATGATGCCATTTTTAATGGAACTTCTCCGAATTCAAGCAAATTAAAGGAATTGATGAGACTTAGATATGTAACATGGGTCTGTGCGAAATGGCTGCAACAAAGTCAGTCTTTCCTGGATATTTACAGAGAGCCAGAGTTGGCAATTATTGGCGAGAAATCTGCTAGAACAAAGAGAGGAGATGTTGTTTGGAAGGCACCTGAGTTGGGTTTCTAGAAGCTCAATGCAGATGGTTCAACAAGAGGAAAACTCGGGGTGGCAGGCTTTGGTCACTACACGAAAATCATGTTTTTTCGACCCAATTTTCCGACGGATATTTCGGTCTGAAATTTGAGACGGATCTTAGACAGAATACCGACGGAAAGTACGTTTGACCGGACGTCTAAAATCAGTTGCTATTTTTCGACCACTTTCCGACTAAAACGTGTTAGTTGATAATTAATCGGTAGATTTTCCACGCATTTCCGACTGAAATTTAAAATGTAATATATATTAGTTAGGAAAAAAAATTAAAAATATCCGTAGGTAATTCGTCACAATTTAGCGATGGATTTCCGACGGAAATTATTTAAAAAAATTTTAATTTTTTTTGTCATGTTCGTCCAATTTCCGTCTATAATTAGTTGATAATCAAAGACCGATTGCCGACGGATGTTGCATTTTTCCTTTTAAAAAAAATTATGAAAAATGAAAAATATTCAGTAGCAAATCCGTCTCCAATACAAATATTTTTTCCTAAGCTTTTCCCTCTAATCTAAATAATTGTAGTTTTTTATTATTTCTTATACAGTTAGTTTATTAATACCTCAATTTAGGCTTATAACATTTAAAAACCAATCATAGTTAAAAATATAATTTTCAAAGTTTATTAATTAATTTGGTATATACAATATGTATATATGATTGTGTGTGACAACATGACTGTTATAACATGACTGTTATAATTTGGTATATACAATATAACATGACTGTAATCCTTATTTATTTGACTTATATTCTATTAAATTGAAAAAACTATAAATTCGATTATATATAGAAATTTCAAAATGGAGCGCAAGAGCGTTATCCATTTGGACTGTTCATATAATTTGAAGACAACGATATTTTTGTGAAAATAAATGATTCATTTAGTAGATATATATCTTGCGAAATAATTATCATAAATCTCGTACGATTATATTTACTACTTTAGCTTAATGTTTTTATTATGTTAACATTTCGGTATCAAGTTAGTAAACATTTCTATTTATGTGCATATTTTAACCTCGAATAACAAGATATCGATAAAATATAATGTGTATAACATGTAAATATAATTTTAATCAAATGTATAATCTAAAAGTGTGTTTAGATGTTTACAAAGAAGAAACTTATTTAAAAATCAAAATTTATGCTCTTGTTTTAGGATGTTTATTGGTTTTGTTTAAAATGTTTTTTTGAAAGAATTATTTTGATTCTTAAATGTGTCAGTATCATAAACAGATTCCCTACGGAAATTTAATTATTTAAAAAATTAATAGTGTATTTATTTATAAAATTAATTAATATTATCGACGGATTACCGACGGAAAGTTAAAATTTTAAAAAATTAATAAATATTGGCGACGGATTCTAGACGGAAATGTGATTTTATTATTTTAAAAATTAATAAATATTCCCGACGGATTTTCGACGGAATTGTGATTAATTATTTATAAAATTAATTAATATTATCGACGGATTACCGACGGAAAGTTAAAATTTTAAAAAACTAATAAATCTAATCGACGGATTCCCGACGGAAATGTGATTTTATTAATTTAAAAATTAATAAATATTTCCGACGGAGTTTCGACGGAATAGTGTATTTATTTTAAAAATTAATAAATAGGTTCGACAGATTACCGACGGAAAGTTAAAATTTATAAAAATTAATAAATATTGGCGACGGATTCTCGATGGAAATGTGATATTATTATTTTAAAAATTATTAAATAATACCGACGGATTACCGACGGAAAGTTAAAATTTATAAAAATTATTAAATATTCCCGACGTATTTTCGACGGAACTGTGATTAATTATTTATAAAATTAATAAATATTATCGACGGATTACCGACGGAAAGTTAAAATTTTAAAAATTAATAAATATGGGCGACGGATTCCCGACGAAAATGTACTTAATTATTTAAAAATAATAAAATAGGTAGATAAATTTAAAATGGGCCTCTTCCCTAATTTTCCTTTCTTCCTAATTTCCCCTCTTTTCTTTCTCACCTTTGTTCTCTGTCTAGCCACTCACTGTCTGTTCTTCCTCATTTCGTCGCTGCTACCTCTGATCGTCCCTCACTGTCGCGCCGTTGCTGCCTCTACCCATCGATCTCGTCGCCTCGCTGTTGCCGCTGCCCGTCAATCTCGTCTCGTTGCCTCGCTGCTGTCGCTGCCACCGTCGAGCTCGTCCCTGCTGCCGGAACCCAATGAACTTGGAAGATTCAATCATCTAAATAAAATAGATCATACTTATTCATACCTTGAATTTCAACAATAGCACTGTGAAGTTAAGCAGTCGCGGAAGCGGGTATCTGAAATCTGATCAGCTAACGTTCCTGTTGGGAAGTGAAAAAAAAAGGTATATTTACATTGATTTCTTTTACCTGCAAAGTAATGAATTGAAATTATTCAATTGTTTTACTTAATGCTTTATATAACTTTTTCCCAATGAACTTCAATATCAAATATGAGGGCTTTACTTTCTTGCTTCTGTGCCACATAAATATAATTCCAGTAAAAAAATATCATTTAACTTCTACTTCAAGTGTACCTAGAGGTGCAAATGAAGCAGTCCATAGCTTAGAAATGATATTTCATTCTTTTTAAAAAATAAAAAAAAAGAAAGAAAAATATAAAGATACTTTCGAAAGAAATAAGACTTCTGCTTTTGTTGTTATTTACCCCTAATATGGTAGGGGATAAAGAAAAGTATCACTTATGTTTTTGCCTTACCATATTTTCTATCAGCTTAGAGCAGCTCCTCAGAGGAGGGGGAAGAAGAAGAGAAAGAGGAAGATAAGGAAAAGCCCAAGACAAAGAAGGTGAGGGAGACAACTTATGAATGGGAGATTTTGAATGATGTGAAGGTTATTTGGTTGAGGAGTCCAAAGGAGGTCACTGATGAAGAGTACACTAAATTTTATCACTCTCTAGCGAAGGTATGTTTCTTTCAATGCCCCTCAGAGGATTTGTGAGGTAGGAAAATTTTGTCTTAGATCTGATCATTTTGTGTAATTTGTGTTCTCCAATAGGACTTTAGTGACAAGAAACCCCTAGCGTGGAGTCATTTCACTGCTGAAGGTGATGTTGAGTTCAAGGATGTACTCTTTGTGCCTCTTAAGGCACCACAGGATTTGTATGAGAGCTACTATAACGCAAACAAGTCAAACTTAAAGACAAAAAACAAGGGGTTTCCACCCTAAACTAAGCTATTAAGGCCTATATATAGTTAGAAAAAGGTCCTAGGATAGTTATACAAGAATCCTAATTAGAAACTACTTAAAACAATCTTAAAACTTTAAATTCGGAAAGTGGATGCCTGAGTAGATGAGACGCGTCCACTTGACCTTCAATCTTCTGAGAGTGGACGCGTGAGATTTGCCTTGCGCGTCCACTTGGTCTCCCTGCGCGTCCACTTTACTGTCCAACTTCTGAGGGTGGACGCGTGAGATTTGGTGGACGCGTCCACTTCCTTGCCTTGCGCGTCCACTTGGTCTCCCTGCGCGTCCACTTTACTGTCCAACTTCTGAGGGTGGACGCGTGAAATTTGGTGGACGCGTCCACTTCCTGGCCTTGCGCGTCCACTTGACTGTCCTGCGCGTCCACTTCTCCATTCTTCTAAATATCCATCCTCAAATTCCCGATTTCTTCCAATTTCATTCCAACATCTTTTAAATCTTCTAAAGACCTGAAAACAAAAGTAATAGTGTAAAGAATCATTATCATTGTTTTTTTTGACTTTATCATTGTTTTTTTTTTCATATTGCAGCCATGGATAGTTCTGGACATGGTACACCGCCCCCTAGGTTACCAGGAGTTATGGAGGATCCTAATCCAGACATAGTTGGGTCAGACACTAGCACACCTGCCTCCACCTCAGGGTCTGTCCCTTCTAGTCCACCAGTTCCCGATTCTGCTATACCATCTACTCAGTCACAGTCACAGAGTGAAGATGACCGTCCACTCATTTCTCCTGACGGTGATTCGTAAGTAAATAATTAAGTTTGACTTGCAAACTGTTTTGTCACGGTGTTTATCAATCGTATAGTATTCTGGGGAGACGTTACATTTATTGGTTGATATGATTTCTTAAATGTTAGATGATATATTATTCTTGGAGATGTGGAGTTTATTGGTTCATATGAATTACTATAATATTATATGGCATTTGAACAGGGAGTTTGTTGGCATTATTGTTATTCAGATTTGTGGTATATTTGAAAATAAATTGTGTGGCCTGTGTGCTTGGAAAATGTTCAATTTATAGGGGAGATGCTGCCGAAATTTTTTAAATTTTAATTTATTTTGCTAATATGGATAATTTAAACAGATTTGATCCGTCTGTGGAGCCTGTTAGAAAGGTTACTGATACTATTAAGCAACACTTTATTGGTCCATTTGCCAAATTCTCCCAAGTTCCTGCACATGTTCGAGATATGTGGTTTACAGAGTGGAGCGTAAGTTTAACCCGAACTTGGAATAAATTTGTTGTTAAATTATATATTTTAATTTTAAATGCCTTTGATTTAAATTTTTTTCTTGTTTTATTTGCAGAAATTGTATAGATGGCGTCCCGAGCACAACGGCCTTATACGGAAGAATTGGATTAAGGTTGCTAGGAGCAGGTTCAAGGATGAGATGTGTCGTGCCCGTAGGGAGAAGAGTTTGACTATCCCTCCATATTGGATAACGAAAGATGACTGGAAACAACTACATGTTTATTGGAGAACTGAGAAGTGGTTGTGCTCTTCTAGATCAGGTAAGAGCAACAGAGCTGCAGCTCCTTCCTCGACTCATACTGGCTGGTCGATTTCGTTCTCAGAGCACGAGAGGAGGATGGTTAGTCATTCTAATGCATATATTTAAATACTTTAGCTGAATTATATGATTATAATTATATTTTTATAATTATTTAATCTTTTGTAATATTTTGTAGCGGAAGAGGGAAGGTTCCCAGTTTAGGTACAAAGATTTGTATAAGAAGACTCACACATTCCAGTCTGGGCCTAGTAAGGGCGAATTCAATAGCGAGAAATCACAACAAACTATGGTATGTGTACATTCTATTATTAACGTCAATTTAATTATATCGTTTGCTTACAATTTTAATTTAATTGCAGAACGAGGTCAATGCATTGTGTGAGCAGTACTCTCAGATGGAGTCCACTGACTCCACTCATCCTTCAGTGCCTGATGATAAGCAACTATTTGTTGAGGTAGCAGGTGGCTTCAAGAAGGGCCGTGTTTCGGGGTTGGGGTCTGAAGCGCCTAGAGTGAGACGACGTCTGGATCAGGATTCGTCCAGTACGCAGTCTACACCATCTGCCTATTCGGAGCCAGTAGATATAGAGGCTCGAATTCAGGAGCGTGTGAGGCAACAGGTAGGCTTGCAGGTGGGCTTGCAGGTAGGCATGGAGGTGGGTATTATACGGAGGAAGTTCGAAGACAAATTTAGAGCGATGAAGTCCCGAGAGGATAGTTTGCAGGCATACCTCAAAAACTTGGCTATCCAGATGGGATTTCCGGCTCCACCAGTATTACCTTCTGTACTCGAGGATGACATGTTTTTTGAGGATGAATATGTTGCGGAGGATGAGGATTTCACTGTGTCACCACCTGGTGATCATCCCGGTCTGTCAAGTCATTTTGATCCCCCTCCCCCTCCTCCTCCTCCTGCCCATGCCCCTGGACAGGCACATTCCGTTGTTGTTAGTTGATGTTTATGTACTATCTTCATATACTTATCACACATACATATTATTTTAGTTTTATTTGATAAATTAATTTCGGATATATATTATTTTAGTTTTATTCAATAAATTTATATTATTTTACAGATTTAATTATTAATTGGGTGTTTTTAATCCAAAATACAGGTTTTATTCACTAATACAGATTTTATTCACTAATCCAAAAATTTAAAATTTTCAACAGATTTCCTACGGAAATTAATTCATCATAGTAATAATTTCGACGGATTCCCTACGGAATTTAATTTTTTAAAAAAATTAATAAATATTAGCAACGGATTACCGACGGAAAATGAATATTTTTTAAAGATAATAAATGTTGGCTACGGATTACCGACGGAAATTAAATTAATTTATATTGGCAACGGATTGCCGACAGAAATTAAATTGTTTTTAATAACTTAATGGATATTGGCGACATATTCCCGACGAAAATGTAAATTTATTGAAAATTAATTTATATTGGCAACGGATTCCCGACGGAATTGTAATTCATTATTTTACAAATTAATATATTACCGACGGATTTTCGACGGACGTATAATTATTTTTAAATTTAATAATTATTGGCAACAGATTCCCGACGGAATTGTGATTAATTATTTTAAAAATTAATATAGATTACCGACGGATTTCCGACGGACGTCTAATTATTTTTAAATTTAATAAATATTGGCAACGGATTCCGACGGAATGGTGATTAATTATTTTAAAAATTAATATAGATTACCGACGGATTTCCGACGGACGTATAATTATTTTTAAATTTAATAAATATTGGCAACGGATTCCCGACGGAATTGTGATTAATTATTTTAAAAATTAATATATATTACCGACGGATTTCCGACGGAAGTATAATTATTTTTAAATTTAATAAATATTGGCAACGGATTCCCGACAGAATTGTAATTCATTATTTTACAAATTAATATATATTACCGACAGATTTGCGACAGACGTATAATTATTTTAAATTTAATAAATATTGGCAACGGATTCCCGACGGAAATATTAAAATTTTGTAAAAAAAATTCCATAATTGCGACAGTTTCCCTACGGATTGACTTATTTTTATGATGCTAAAAATTAAAAATTTAATAATATCCGTCTGAAAGCGGTCTGTAAGATCGACGGATCCGAGACGAAATCTTTTGTCGTTGACCAATTCTCATCGTTTACGTTGCCGTCGAAATTCGGTCGTAAATAACGACGGATTACTTAGGCCGTTGGTGTTACCGACTGCTTAATTGCCGACGGAATATTCGGTCGGTAATCCGTCTAAAACTGTGGTCACAGACGGATTACCGACGGAAATGTCCGTTGAAAAAAATGGTTTTTCCTGTAGTGGGTGCTATTCTAAGAGATGACAAGAGAGAACCTCATATTTTATTCTCCAAATCTATAAGCATCGCGGACTCTAATATTGATGAAGTATTTGTTAGAAGTTAGCTAGTTTTACTATTCCAATTTAGTCCCACATTGGAAATGGGAAAAAATATATTTGGTTCAAACTCCTATAAAAGGACCCTAGCCCCCTTAGATAGTTTTACCTCTTCAACATCTAATCTTCTATATTTGTGGAAATCCTTTAATTAGGATATCCTAGTTGTAATACTTTGAGCATTCAGTAAAGTGGTCTGCTATTGTGGTGGGCCCGGAGACGTAGGCAATATTGGCCGAACTCCGTTATCAATTCCGGTTTGTTCTTTCCTTTACATTTTGCTTTAGCTAGGGGTGAGCATTCGGTCTCCGGTTCGGTCTTCGGTCTGAAAATTTGGTCTATTCGGTTTTCGGTCTTTTTCTGATGAAGACCGAACCAAACCGTAATGTTTATAAGACCGAAAAACCGAAGACCGAAATATTTCGGTTAGGTCCAATTCGATTCGGTCAAGACCGAAATTCTATTTTATATATATTTAAAATATAATATTTACATAAAATTTACATTTCATTCATAAAAATAAAAATAAAATCATCTCATTATATGAAATTCTTGTATCATTTGCAAGATTTTTATCAATAGAAAAAAAAATTATGAAATTAGAAAAAAAATGATTAATTATTATTTTTATAAAAATAGTAATTCGGTCTTCGGTCCAATTCGGTCTTTAAAATTGAAGACCGAAGACCGAACCGAAATAATTTCATTTCTTCAAAACCGAATTGGATTGGATTGTTTGATCGAAAAACCGAACCAAATTTTAAAATCCAATCCAATCCAATCCAAACAATCGGTCCGGACCGAATAGTGCCCACCCCTAGCTTTAGCTATTAAATTGCTGGTAATATTTTCATTGTTAGATAATATTCAATACTTGAGAGTTGGGTTTTATTCCGCTGTGTATTGTACTGTTTATTTGTATTGTATTATTCTATTATACTGTATTGGTAGAGTGATTATACATCAAGTAAGGTTCTGGCTAAGGAAAGACTTGGGAACTCTCCCCTATTTCCTGGGAACTGGTTCTGGCTAAGGAAAGACGGAACTTAAGTAGTCCATTTGTGACTCTCCTCTCTTTCCTGGGAACTCAATTGGTGTATCGATTACAGAACCAATAGTATTTTAGTATAATACTTATTTAGAAATACAGTACTATTTATTAGAGTATATCTTAGACATTAGATATACTTGTTTGTTTTCCCAACAAGTGGTATCAGAGCCGAAGGTTCGCCCTAGGCTTTGTTGTTTGTATTGAATATTATAAATTGAGTTCGAAATGGAGCCAGTAATTATACCATCGAAAGAGGTTACAACTACAAAGCAAGTTATACCCAATGTGGCATCAACATCTCCGTCTTTATGGGCGAGGACTCCAATGTCAAGTGTTAAAGTTGCGGTGGATATATTTGACGGTACTGGTCATTTCGGCATGTGGCAAGGCGAGATGCAAGACTCTCTCTTTCAGCAGGGTCTAGATATCGCCATTGAAGAAGATAAACCAAATGATATAGAAGAAAATGATTGGAAGACGATTAATCGACTGGCGTGTGGAACAATTCGAACGAGTCTGTCAAGAGAACAGAAGTATCCAGTCAAGAATGAAATTTCAGCATACAAATTATGGAAGGCGTTGGAAAATCAATTTTTGAAAAAGACTAGTCAGAATAAACTTCTTATGAAGAAAAAATTGTTCCGTTTCAAATACACTCTAGGTACATCTATGAATGACCACATAATTACTTTCAATCGTTTAAAAGCAGACTTGTTCGAATTAGGTGAAACTTTTAAAGAAGAAGATTTAGCTATGATGTTATTGTTATCTCTTCCGCATGAGTTCGAACATTTGGAGACTACTCTACTGCATGGCAAGGAAAGTGTGTCTCTCGAAGGTGTTACTTCTGATTTATATAGCTATGAATTGAGAAGGATAAACAAGAATGAGAATCAGAATACTGCAGCTGATGAAGCATTGATTGTGAGAGGTCGTCCAAAGAGCCAGAAGCAATGGAAGCAAGGAAGGAGTGGAAGATCCAAGTCACTGTCCAAACTTGGAAAAGATGAGTGTGCCTTTTGTCGTGAAAAGGGGCACTGGAAGAAAGATTGTCCAAAATTGAAGAAAGGAAAAACTAACACAGATGCTTATGTAGCTGAGTGCGATAGTGAAGGAGAATTTTCACTAGTTGCTTCATCATCAACATCTCACTCTGATGAGTGGATTTTGGATTCAGGTTGCACCTATCATATGTCTCCAGTTCGAGAGTGGTTCTTCAATTTCGAAGAGCTAAATGGTGGAGTTGTTTATATGGGCAATGATAGCCCTTGTAAGACAATGGGGATAGGTTCAATCCGACTAAAGAATCATGATAGATCAACAAGAGTTTTGTCAGATGTTCGGTACGTCCCGAATTTGAAGAAGAATCTCATTTCTTTGGGAGCCTTAGAATCTAAAGGCTTCATTGTGAACATGCGAGATGGAATTCTAAAAGTCATATCTGGCGCACTTGTGATGATAAAGGGCATTAGAAGCAACAACAACTTGTATTATTATCAAGGTAATACTGAAGTTGGAACAGTAGCAACAGCAACTTCCTAAAAAGATAAGGATTTACAAGCTACCAGATTGTGGCATATACGTTTGGGACATGCTAGTGAAAAATCTTTACAGGTGTTGACAAAGCAAGGATTGTTGAAAGGTGCAAAGATTTGCAAGATAGGTTTCTGTGAGCATTGTGTTATGGGAAAGCAGAAAAGAGTGAAATTTGGCACTGCTATCCATAATACCAAGGGTATTCTGGACTATGTTCACTCAGATGTATGGGGACCTTCCAAAACAACGTCCCTAAGTGGCAGACGTTATTTTGTCACATTTGTAGATGATTTTTCCAGACGAGTGTGGGTGCACACTATGAAGACGAAGAATGAAGTGTTAGGAATTTTCCTTAAATGGAAAACTCAGATTGAGAACCAAACAGGGAGAAAGATTAAAGTTCTCCGAACAGACAACGGTGGAGAATATCGAAGTGATCCATTCGAAGAAGTTTGTCAAAAATATGGCATTGTTCGGCATTTCACCGTCAGAGAAACACCACAACAGAACGGGGTGTCAGAACGCATGAATCGAACTTTGATTGAGAAAGTTAGATGCATGTTATCCAATGCTGGGCTAGGACGACAATTTTGGGCTGAAGCTGTGAATTATGCGCAACATATTGTCAATCGACTTCCATCTTCTGCAATAAATGGTAGAACACCTATGGAGGTATGGTCTGGAAAACCTGCTACTGATTATAATTTCTTACGTGTATTTGGCTCTACTGCTTATTATCATATTAAGGAATCGAAGTTAGATCCAAGGGCAAAGAAAGCTTTCTTTATGGGAGTTGCCTCTGGAGTGAAGGGATACCGTTTATGGTGTCTAGAATCAAAGAAAACAATCATTAGCAGAGATGTTGTCTTTGATGAATTTGCTATGCTTAATAAGGTAGTAGATGAAAAGACCGATGATATTCCACAACAGGTGGAGTCTATACCAAAGCAGGTGGAGTTTCAACATATGAGAATGATCTCAGCAATAGAAACAGAAGTTGAAAGTGACATCTCAACAGCAGAAGAAGAGTTAGAAGAAGTTGTTTCTACCCAAGAATAAGATGAACTGACACTACCAATTGCAGTTAGGAGGACAAGACGAGAACCTCAAAAGCCTGCTCGATTTGATGATATGGTGGCTTATGCACTTCCAATTGTTGAAGATGATGTTCCATCAACTTATCACGAGGTACTGCAAAATTCAGAATGTGAAAAGTGGAGAAATGCCATGAACGAAGAGATGAAGTCTCTTTATAAGAACTACACATGGAAGTTGACACAACTACCAAAGAAGAAGAAAGCAATTGGTTGTAAATGGGTATTTGCAAAGAAAGATGGATTTCCTGACAAGAATGACATCCGCTACAAGGCAAGATTGGTGGCTAAAGGTTATGCTCAAAGGGAGGGAATTGACTATAACGACGTATTTTCTCCGGTGGTAAAGCATTCATCAATCAGAGTTTTACTGGCCTTGGTAACACAAATGGATTTGGAGCTAGCTCAACTAGATGTGAAAACCGCGTTCTTACACGGTGACTTAGAAGAGGAAATCTATATGACGCAGCCCGAAGGATTCAAGATTGCTGGTAAGGAAAACTGGGTTTGCAAGCTAGACAAATCATTGTACGGATTGAAGCAATCTCCAAGACAATGGTACAAACGATTTGATAAGTTTATGATGAGACAGAAGTACACAAGAAGCAAATATGATCATTGTGCGTATTTACGCAAGCTACAAGAGGGTTCCTACATCTACCTATTCTTATATGTCGATGATATGCTGATTGCATCGAAAAGCCAAACAGAGATAGATAAGTTGAAAGCTCAATTAAACAAAGAGTTTGAGATGACAGATTTAGGAGAAGCCAAGAAGATTCTCGGGATGGAGATAAACAGAGACAGAAAGAGTGGCAAACTTTGTTTGACTCAAAAACAGTATTTGAAGAAGGTGCTACAACGTTTTGGCATGAATGAAAACGCAAAACCTGTAAGTACCCCACTTGCTCCTCATTTGAAACTTAGTGCTAAGTTATCTCCTAAGACTGATACAGAACGAGAATACATGGCGAAAGTTCCGTATGCTAATGCAGTTGGTAGCTTGATGTATGCAATGGTGTGCACACGCCCGGATATTTCACAAGCAGTTGGAGTTATGAGCAGATATATGCATGATCCAGGCAAAGATCATTGGCAAGCTGTGAAATGGATTCTACGGTATTTACAAAACACCGTAGACATTGGATTAGTATTTGAGCAGGACAAATCACTCAGTCAATGTGTAGTGGGATATTGTGATTCTGACTATGCAGGTGATATGGATAAGCGACGATCTACAACTGGCTACTTGTTTACCTTAGCTAAGGTACCAATTAGTTGGAAATCTACCTTACAGTCAACAGTAGCTTTGTCTACAACAGAGGCCGAATACATGGCAATTATAGAGGCAGTTAAGGAAGCAATTTGGCTTCAAGGGTTACTAGAAGACTTGGGAGTTGGTCAGAAGCACATTACAGTGCATTGTGACAGTCAAAGTGCTATACACTTAGCAAAGAATCAAGTCTATCATGCAAGGACGAAGCATATTGATGTGCGCTATCATTTTGTACGGGAGATTCTTGAAGAAGGTGAATTACTTATTCAGAAGATTCCAACAGCAGAGAATCCCGCAGACATGTTGACCAAAGTGGTAACGGCAACCAAGTTCAATCATTGTTTGGACTTAGTCAATATCCTGCATTGTTGAGTTAGCGCCAGAGGGCGCATTTGATGGCACCACTAAAGACCATTCTGTTCAATCTTGAAGATGGAAGACTTAGAAGTTGAGAAGACTGAAGAAACTCGCCAATGTGGAGATTTGTTAGAAATTAGCTAGTTTTACTATTCCAATTTAGTCCCACATTGGAAATGGGAAAAAATATCTTTGGTTCAAACTCCTATAAAAGGACCCTAGCCCCCTTAGATAGTTTTACCTCTTCAACATCTAATCTTCTATATTTGTGGAAATCCTTTAATTAGGATATCCTAGTTGTAATACTTTGAGCATTCAGTAAAGTGGTCTGCTATTGTGGTGGGCCCGGAGACGTAGGCAATATTGGCCGAACTCCGTTATCAATTCCGGTTTGTTCTTTCCTTTACATTTTGCTTTAGCTATTAAATTGCTGGTAATATTTTCATTGTTAGATAATATTCAATACTTGAGAGTTGGGTTTTATTCCGCTGTGTATTGTACTGTTTATTTGTATTGTATTATTCTATTATACTGTATTGGTAGAGTGATTATACATCAAGTAAGGTTCTGGCTAAGGAAAGACTTGGGAACTCTCCCCTCTTTCCTGGGAACTGGTTCTGGCTAAGGAAAGACTTGGAATTTAAGTAGTCCATTTGTGACTCTTCTCTCTTTCCTGGAACTCAATTGGTGTATCGATTACAGAACCAATAGTATTTTAGTATAGTACTTATTTACAAATACAGTACTATTTATTAGAGTATATCTTAGACATTAGATATACTTGTTTGTTTTCCCAACAGTATTAGCGGTGAAAGAAGCTTTCTCTGTGTTTGCTACTTCCAGATGGGCATCATCAATAGGACTTATCATCGAATTTGATTCGATCAATGCATGCAAATGGGTGAAAAATCCTATTTTGGCTCCTTGATTTTTGAGAAAACATATTTTGCAAATGAAAGTGCCTAAGAAGAAGGTAACAAGCTGGAATATTGTTAATATTTGTAGGGAGGGTAATGTCGAGGCCGATGCATTGACTAAACAAGGGGTGGACAAGGATGAAGACTTGTTAGTTATCTTGTAAATCATGGATAGTGGATAGGAATTGTTCGATAATGGAGTATTTCTCTATTGTAATTTTTATTAGCTTCTATCATTAGGAGTCTATTTGGTTATTGTGATAGAAGGATTGGCCCCTCTGACTGTGAGTAGTGTCTCTTCAATTTGGATGTTTTCACTTTGGCATTTTTGGCATTTTCATAATACATGTTGTTAAAAAAAATGTCGAAGTTCTGTTATTTATGTTGGTCGAGTAGGAAATAGGCCCGTCCATTGCTTGCTGTGCATTGATCTGTCTTCTTATTCTCCAATGAAGTTCTCCATCTTATGTTTTATCAACTGTTTTAACTGATAAATTTTCTTAATGAAGTCCTTATTTTCCTTAAAAAAAATTGAAAATTGAATGAAAAGGAGGAAGGACAAGAAACAAGATTGAATAGAAAAGCATTTTTTTAATATAAAAATAAAAATAAAAGAATGAAATAGAAAAGAAAGACAACTTGTTTCATCAAACCCATGCAAGAACAACTCTTCCACTGCTCGAATATGTGATGTTGGAGATGATTTGATAGAATAGAATAAACAATTTTTTTTTAACATATACAAATTCAGTTGAAGGATCACAGCAATTTAAAAAAGAAAGGGGAAAAAAAAAAGATCAGTAGAAATTCTAGGCTTTGTCCTCGATTCTCCTTTAAGCTTAGTATATGGATTGCTTAATTTTAAACCAATCAAAGTAATAAAAATAATAACTCTAAAATAATTTGTACTATTCTAAATAATTATTGAATATAAAGTTCACATGCAAGAAAAGTATAACCTTTTCATCCGAATAAATAAGGACAATAGATAAATAACCTTTTCAGCAGCAACGTCTTCTTTCATGGAGTGGATGACCTTCCCTTCAAACTCTTCAGGTCCCTTACCAGGAGGAAATTGTGGTATGTTTGGGACATCTCACTGTAGTTTCCAATACAAAGGATAAAAAAATTGACTTCATGAACGAATTTCTCATTTTTATTTTAAAAACTGAGAAATTCTCTATTGGTCACTTGTAGGAGAAATGAAGTATTACTATCGTTTCCCCATGTTAAATAGGATAAAATATTATGCATCCTTAACAATTTCTTGTTTCATAAATAGGAAAATAGTTCTATCTCTATATGGATATTTTTTAAAAACAAATGTCTTGCCCTATCAAATGCTCGTTAAGTCCCAATAGCAAAGCATCATGTGCATCGTACATGAGAATTTTGAAGGGTATTTTTGTCCAACTCTTATTGATTGACTACTAGTCTCATTGAGTTGAGTGCTAATATGTCTCTGAGCCAAAAGTTTGAGACAAATATAGTTTTTCTCTCTGGCTTCAGAATTCACAAGTTTGAGGGATTTTTGAAGTGGGATTTTTTTTCTTATTTGGTGAGTATGAAGATGAATTTTGGGTTTCAATGATTGTTATTAGATAGTGAAGAAGATATGAGAACTTACAGTACTTTGGTGAACAAACCTTTGAAGGTTGGAGTAGTCCAGGGACCATAAAGTCCTTCATAAAGGTGGGATTTTTTAGAATTTGTGGTGCTTTCTCCAACAGCCCGACAGCTGATGGTTTTCTTGGTAACATAAGAAGTCTTTGGTGTACAAGTAGCAGATTAAGGACTTGATAAGGAGTGTTTCAGATCCACCACATAGACGAAGGCATTGGGTCGACTATGGGGGGGCGAAGGTGAAGGAACGAGACCAAAATTAACCATAGTGACAGGCAATAAAAAAACTTCCCTCTCAAGTTCATTATCTGAATTTGATGATGAAATTGAATTTTTGACTTAGAATTGCACTCTTTGTCATTGAGAAATAAAGAACAAAAAGTAGAAATTTGAGAAGCCATCATAAGGAGAATAAGTGGGGTGTAGTATGAGAGGTTAAAACGACAAAAAGAACCATTTATTGTGAATGTCATATGACTTGTGATGGAAGGACAAATTCAAATTGTCAAGAAGTTTATAAAGTTAAAAAGGACATTCATTTTACATACGGAAAAAACTAAATAAACAATTGGAGGGCAAACGGCAAAATTTTAAAAAATTGAGGGACATCTAGAATTTTTTACTCTAGTTTATTGCACTGATTTCAAGTTTCAACCATGAAATGTGTTTATAAAACTTTGTAGTGCCTATCTATATAAAATTTATCTGTATTGAGAATTTATAATTTAATTTTATCCACGTACAATATTTTCTCTTCCTAAGAATGGGTTTAAATCTTTTTTTTAAAAAAAAACTTAATGGATATAAATCTATTAAGAGGCCCTTCAAAATTCTTTTTCTTTTTTTTCTTTTAAAGGATCGAATCCTTTAAAGATTTTTCTTGCCAGCGCATGACTAAAGGCCAATTCAGCATAAAGAGAAAAAAAAAGTATGGATAAAAGGCCCCAACAATATATGTGGCCTTACAGTTTACAGGTTAGCATAAATTTGTCCAAATTGATTCTGTATCATGAGTGTCTTTATCAGTCGTACGTTAGATTGGACTGCACCTAATTGGGACCGCATTCTTCTAGTGCCACCATTTTTGTCAAAAGTGTTTTCCCTTTACCGACGGTTTATAAATCGAGAGACGTATATGAGTGATAAAGTGAAAGAGCTAATGATATTCAAATCTTAAAACAAATCTTCATAATATTTAAGTGAAAATTTGTCCTGCACCTATGTTACCGGAGGATTTCTTCCCACGTCACCACATGATCTTACCAACTCAACTATATCCCGCTTTCTTTTTTTAGGTAAAAGACAACGTAATCCTTCAAATTTTTAAAATTATTCAATTAAATTTTAATTAAGATTTTTTGTTTTAAAAACATGATTTTTTAAAAAAAATAGTTTCTATTAAAAACAATTTTTATATATACATAAATTTATTTCAAAACAAAATAAAATTCATTTCAAAATCTAATTCAAATACACTCTTAGTGTTTTTATTATTTAGTCATATGAACTTGATCACTTAGACACCCTTTATGAGAAAACACCTTTTCTCCCAAAGTTAAATTACAAAATAAAATAATCAAAAAACAAACTTCAATTAACCCTTGGCAATCTACCTAAAAATCATATCTTGGGGGGGGGGGGGGATGAATATATCTATTGTAAACATGGAAATTTCATTAAATTAAAATTTTAAAATCTAATTTGTATTAAATAAATGATATAGAAATTTTGGCAACTTAAGTCAAATATTCCATCAAATCAAGTTTCCATATTGGTCATAAATGACAAGGTCTCAATTAAAAATAGTTCAAGAACTAAATTCTATAATTATTCCTAACTAATCAACTATATCATTCATCTAAAAAAGTTAACACGTATATACCATCTACTCTATATCTTGTTTCTCGGTTTTAATATTTTCAAAGATTTATATAAAAATTCTGTGTTAAACATGTTTTAAGACTGTTTGAATTTTTCTCACAAAAAATAAAAAATAAAAAGACTTCTTAAGTTTAGCTTTCAAATTGTTTCCTCTACTCCTTATTATTGATACTACCATTCGATTTGTTTGTGGAATCCTTGAAACATTTAGGAAATATGAAAGTATTGAGTAGCCATATACATGAATATGTCTCTATTAGACTAAACTAGATGTTGATTTTCTATTTTAAAATATTCAAAATTAATTTTTTTTTTAAAATAAATATATATTATATCTAAAGTTTTACTAATAACCTATTTAATTTTAAAATATTATATCATACTAAATTATTTAGGTTAACAACTTATCACAGTTATAATAATGAAAATGTGATAATTTTCTTAAGACTAAAATCTCTTTTCTTATATTGATTCAAAAGTAGAAATTTAATTCCATATAAATTATTATTTTTGTTCTAAACTAAGTTTCGTTAGGGAGTTATAAATCTAAATCCATTACAATAATAGAAAACAATAACTCCACAACAATTTTATACTCTATTGGATAATTATTGAGTACAAAGCTGACATGACACAAGGATAAGGTAGTAAGTAACCTTTTAATTCAAAACAAAGGACATTTTATATGGAATCGTTGTGCTTTTATTACAAACATGCTTATGAAAATAATAAGAAGCTCATGATCTGAATTGAAGGCTTTGGAAGAAGGAATTCAAAGTCATTGAAAACCTGTTTCACTCCAGAAGTTTGGTACCAATTAGATCACTTTCAAAAGATCGATGAAGTTTTAATACTACTACAAATTTTCTCTTTCTTTTATTCTGATACTAAAACTTTATGTTTTTTTTTTTTCCCTTTCTTTTTTCTCATATCCTTTCTTCTCAAATGCCTTCAATCCAAATATAAGATTATTCCCAATGATAAGCTTTCAGGGGTACACATAATCCAGTGGTCCATAAGGTTCAAACAGTTCTGCTATAAAACCCTTCTTCCTTTTGGGATTCCACCCCATGTCTTTGCACAGTTGGTCACTATACCAAATATGCAATGCACCAATGCTTGATTTTTTATAATATTTACCAGAGTATCGCTTCATGTATTTATCCCATTCTTCAATATCTTTCTCCATTTCCTTAAAGCTTGGCAGTTTGAATGCGCCATCAAGAAGCTCTGCCAGCCATCGGCACCTCATTTCGGAGGTAAATAAATTCGTTATGCTTTCCGAAAGTCCAAGTACAGCTAATTGTGGAATTCGCGGAGGAATACATTCCCTGATAATATTCAAGAAAAATTAACATAAATAATGCTTCACATTGTTTATTTGGACATAATAGTCTATATATTTGCGATTTTAGAAACCAAACCTGTAAAGTGGCACTCTTGTATGCTCAGATTCAGCTATGCAGTCTTGGAATTTTGGAGATGAGAAAATATGCTTCAGTTTGTCAATGCCTTTGAAACCAGTGGCAAGTATGACAAGATCAACCTTCATAGACTCAGCTTCGCCTTCAATCAATATTCCTTCTTTGCAGAATTCAAACTTTGGTGCTTTCTTGAGTATGATGCTTCCACTCTCAACTCTGTCATAGAATCCCTCTGGCACAGTTGAAGTTGTACAAGCACTGATTTCATTTAAGAAGCTATGGTCCTCCGGCACCATATCGAATTTCTCCAGCCTAAGCTTATGTTTTATGTGAGCTTCAACAAATTTTGAAAATCCCCATCTCTGTCAAGTCATGAGAACTTTAGTTTGAATTATATTTTCAAATAAGGAAGTATCATAAACACTTACCACTTGCAAATAGGGATGCATCATGAACACTTACCACGGGTGAAAGCAATGTTGCCAAGAGACTGAACAGAAAACCTTCGCCAGGTTTATGAACTAAAAGCTCCGAGAAACGGTTTAGGTACAAATATCCAATGGAAATTCCCCATGGAACATAATCAGGTACGTTCCAGTATTTAGTCCTGTATAGTACTGTACAAGGATGTTCGACTCCTATGAACAAATAATTTTTTTGTGAGCATGCTTAATTTTGTTTGGTATATGATAATAAAATACTCTCTAATTTTGGAATTAGATGTTACTTTTGATTTAATACTAAAGTTAATGATAATTTTATCATTAACTTAGTTATTATATTATCCTTGCTAGTGTAACTATATGAACTAAAATAATATTAATTTAAGGAAAATATTACGGTAACTTCAGTAAAATATGTATATTTTAGAACAATAAATATTCAATTTCACACATAATAAAATGAAAATATTAATATTCAATTTTAAATGAGGAGAGTATTTCGAATACAATATTCTTACCATTTTCCATGGAGCATTCCATTGCTATATCAAGGGCTGATTTCTGCAACCCTACAACAGCAACTCGCTTCCCTTTGACATATTCAGCAGCAACATCTTCTTTCATGTCAGAGTATTCCATGGAGTGGATGACCTTGCCTTCAAACTGCTCAGGTCCCTTACCAGGAGGAAATCCTGGTATGTTTGGGACATCACTGTACTTTCCAATAGAAAGGATAACAAAATTGACTTCATGAACCTGTCAATTATCAAAGATTAAAAAGAAAATGAAATTCTCTATTGATCAGCATCAAGATCAGAAATCAAGTACTAATATCGTTAAATGGTATGTACAATTTCTACCAACTGCATGCATTTGATCATTATCAAATTCTCCATCCGTGAATTATGTAATCAGGGATATCTCAACTCCCATGGAGAAAGAAAGGTAAACATTTCTCAAGTTCTTATGAGCCGTGTTTGTAAAACTTGATACACTTTGACCCACTTAAAAAAAATGTTTTAAAAAAAAGATTCTTCGACAAGTGCATACATATTATAGTTGGTAAGGAGCCTCGTGCCTATTCCTGTCATTCTCTTCAGAATTGTGGTATATCTAAAAAAGAATGTCACTACGTAAAATGAATCCTGGCAGCTAATGGGAGGTTTTCTCTTTGCGTTAAAAAAGGTGGGGTGCTGAAGGTTTCCGACCTCATCTCTTCCTCTTCTTCGAGTGCGGAGATTCTTCATTTATGCAAGCCTCTTCATGCAATGAAATGGGACCTTTTAAATAAGACCAATTTTCTTTTTCTTTTTTTTAAAAAATACGATTTCATTTTTCGGTTATGTCCGGCCCCGTCTATTAGATAAAGAAATTTATTCATTTCGTCCCGTGGTAAGTCTCCAAAATTAAAGACCAAATTAGATCGAAAAATTGAAACTATATATTAAAATAAGAAATTTAATATAATTTAACTATAAAAACTTATTAAAAAAGAGAGAGAAATTGTTGTAAAACCTATTTAAAACTTATTTTTCTTCCTTTGCGTTATTTGAGAGTAGAAGAATATTGTTGTAAGTTTAATTGGGAGTCATTTTATTATTTGGGATGTAAATTTATATTTTTATTGTTAGTTTGCAACAATCGCAGGTTTTTTAAAGGACTGGTAGTTTTTATTTTATTTATTTCGCAGGTTTTTTGGATAGTGAAATTATGGTTTGGTTTGAACCAAATTGAACTGAACAAAATTAATTTTGAACTAAAGTCCAATTCGATTTTAAGAAAAACAATTCAATTTGGTCTTCAATAGAAGATAACCATGAAATTTAGGCCGTACACACAATCATGTCAGCCTAGATCGGACAGGTGCCCAATTTTGGATTGTTATTTGTCCAAATCATGGATGTCTTTATGAGGCATGCTTACATTGGAGTGGTCCTAATTTGACCTCATGCCTATTTATAGCCTAGAGATCCTTATGCAATAATTGGCCTACAGTTTCTTTTTAAAAAAAAAAAGAAAATTATTGAAAATAACTTCAATCGTATTATTTTAATTATTCATATTTTTTAATTTTTTTAATAATTCATTTCAATAATCATTTCTAATATTATACAGATTTTCTTAAGATTTAAGATTTAGGATATGTTTGGTTAGAATGCTATTGAGAAAGTAATTAAAAAGAAAATAAATATAAACGTTAATGATATACATTCATTAACATTTTGTTTTGTTGAATGTAAGAGTTGAAGAAATGTAAATTAGAAGGGAGTAACACTCTCTTTCACTCAAATTACATTTGAGCCTTATCTAGTTGGAAAAATATATACTTTGTGTGTGTGTGTGTGAAGTTACAAATAAAAATAATTAAAAAACAAACTTCAAATAACCTTTTTCAATCTACTTCAAAATCAATCTTTGAAGAATAAAAGAAGAAAAAAAAAGAGTAAAGATCCCTACCTCTATGGCATGGACGGAGTAATTTTTTTCATTAAAAAAAAAAATCTATCAAATGAATCTATATTTTCTTTAGAAAGGACAGTGCACATTCATAAAAAGTGCACTTCAAGTCGGAAGCACCATAGCCTCCATTCACCAAATGCAATCAAAATAAAAATAAAAAGAAAGGAAAGTGCACATACCTCAGTGGTTTGATTTTGGGTGTCCTGAACCTTGACGATCCATTTCCCCTTGGGGCTAAAGGGCTCACCAGTACCGCCCCAATGTGACCATGCTTCCATCTCTGCATCCGCCGGTCCTTCATATTCCAGGCTAATGACTTTCCGGCAAAATCTGATGTGCCGGAGCAAATCAAAGTGATCGGCATAAGCTTTAATATACTCAAAGACTTTAATCTGGGTAGGAAATTCTTCTGGAACCGAAGATGGCCACGGAAAATCCGAGAACTGGAAGAATGGTTTTGGGGTTTGAAGCTTGGTTGTCGCTACTGTTTTCCTCCAAACTCCTCCGATGCTATTCTGAGCTTCGAAAACTATTGGTGAAAAGCCCTTTGAGAGGGCGTATTTGCAAGCAATAAGGCCGCTAATCCCAGCTCCAATTATGGCTATCTTCTTTTCCATCTTGTGTTCTCTCCAATTAATTGAGAAAGAAATTGCACAAAGAAATGGAAAACGTATTATAATAGAGAAGAATGATTAAAAATTGGAGTGAAGAAGCACTACGGCAAGATAAGCTGCATTTCATCAATCCAGACAGAAGTTCTGGCTTTTATAGAAACAGAGATATTCTTTCTTGCTGCGACAATTGAAATATAAACAGAAATTTATTCACAATATATATATATATATATATATATATATATCACTTACCAAAAATAAAATAAATAGAAATCAAAGAATAATTTTTTTTTTCAACATTATTTATTATTTCACTGATAAAGAGACTGATATTTTGATTTTTATATAATAAATCAAATAAATTTACAATTGTAATATTATCTTCATTTATCATTAATCTCTTTTTACCACTATTTTTTTTCTTTCTTTCTAAGTCATCTCCAACAATGATACTTATATGAGTTTTATTTCTTCCACTTTCTAGAAATTCTATTATTTTACATTATAACCTCTTTTACAATTGTGCACTCTAATCATACAATTTTACACATCATAACAAATAAGTCCACTAATAACTATATTTCATTAATATTTTTAATACTATATTTATTAATTTTTACATTATTAAATTATGATTGTTAAAATAATACACTTCTATCTGAATTTGAAAATTCATATTTTTATTTTTATTTTTTAAAATAAAAAAAATTATTCAAAAAATATTACTTACTATATTAATTTAAAAAATTTATATATCACTAAATTATAAATTTCACCATTTAATATATTAATATTAAGAATAATTAAATTAATTAATTAAAATAAAATACATTTATTAATTTTTAATTAAATTAAAAATTAAAAGTAAACGTTGAATTTAAAAATGATAGAGAAATTAATTTTATGAGAATGTCGGATTGAACTTCTTTTATTATTATTTTTAAAAAGTACGGGTGAAGTTCTTTTTTAAAATAAAAAAAAAGAAAAAGAAAAGCATTTTAAAAAAATTACCTGCATACTTCCAAAAACAGAAAAATGTCACATGATTGTGGACCCCACATACATTTAATAGACGCAATGGATCCCACAAAAATATTGTTACAACTTACAACCGTTGATCTACCATGGTGCTACACCTCCATGTCCATTCGCTCCAATGGTGTGCACTTCATGAGTTGCTGAATGCAAATTTCCAAAAAAATATACTCTGTGCTTGTAAATAGTAAAGTGGTTAATAAAGGTTCATCAAACAAAGATTAGTGGTTAATTACAAAAATTATTATCAAAACTTAATAAATTTTCTTCCTTTCTTAAAATTTAATAAATTTTCTTAAGAGAATATTATTGATTTTTTACTCTATACTATTTTTTTATTTTTATCTATAAATTATTATATTTTATTTCAATTTTTAAAATTTTGTACTACTTTTGATTTTTAATTATAAATTCTTATATTTTATTTCAACTTTTTAGAGCTCAATATTTTTTATTTTTAATTATGAGACTTTCGATAAGTAAAATTCTTTTCGATTAAAATTAAGTTCATCCTCAATCTTTTTAGAAGTATTTTTGGATTTTTTAAAAAAACCTCATCACAAGAGCTTCTTGAAGAATGAAAAAGAGTTAGTGAAGAAGCCATTTGAATGGGCTTTTAAAATTTCTTTTTAACAAAAATACATCTAAAATTATTAAGGGTGAACGATATATTGATAAAAAAAAAGTTTTATTAATTAAGAGATACATAATTAAAATTTGAAGATAGTATTAAACTCTAAAAAATTAAAATAAAAGATAAATGTTCATAATTAAAAATTAAAAATAATATATAATTAGTAAAAATTAAAATAAAATATAAGAGTTCATAATTAAAATAAAAAATAGTTCATAATCCAAAATCACTAATTATCTTTTTGTTTAGGATAGGAGAAGGGCCTGATTGAAGCATAATTCTTTTAAGGGGCTGATCTTTTAAGTTTATTAGGAATCGGCTTTCCATGAAGTCCAGGTACGTTTTGACGTAATTGAGAATGGGCTCAACTGATAGTATGGGTTTGGGGAGTTTGGGCTCGACAAGGAAAATGTAACCATTGGGCTCATGTTAGGAGGGACAGCGGGGTTGATGGACGACGGTTATGATATGTAGAACCAACATTTTGACGACTAGATTCAAAGTGTGGGTTATTGATCACTACAAAAAAATAGTCAATTACCTACACATTTTTGTCCGTAATTTTTTATATATTATGGATTGAAATATTTATTTTAATAATTTTTATACGAATTTATTTTGATAATTTTTTATTCAATACGATGAAATTCTAATGGAACATTGAGAGATTCAAATTTTCTATTTATTTTTAAAATACAAATAAGATTACATAGAAAACATTTATCAACAAAATTTAAAATTTTGGTTAAATAAAGATATCAATGAAATACTAATTGAATACCAATGGATTATAGATGAAACACCATAATTTTTTTTTAAAATAATTAAAATAAAAATACCAATGCATTACAGACGAAAAAAGTCCCTTAGTATTCCTTTCATAATTTGCTAACTGAATATAGCAAATTTTAAAAATTAATTAAAATAAAAATATTGATGAATTAAATCAAATCTCCTTGTAGACAAAGAGAAGACTATTATCACATGTCCTTATGGCACTTTTGCATTTAGAATTATGTCATTTGGCTTATGCAATACACTTGCTATCTTTTAATGCATGGCAATATTTTCTTATATGGTGGAAAGGTTCATCAAAATGTTCATGGATGATTTCCTTGTTTTGGGAGCTCTTTTGATTCTTGTTTGACAAACTTAGCACCGGTATTACAAAGATGTGAAAAGACGAACTTGATCCTAAATTGGGAAAAATGTCACTTTATGGTGAACGAAGGCATTGTGCTAGGCCATAGAGTTTTAGCTAAGGGAATTGAAGTTGATCGAGCTAAGATTGAAACTATTGAGAAGTTGCCACCACCGCTATCAACTAAAAAGCTAAGATTGAAACTATGCTTGAAGCTTTCTTGGTCAAGTTAGCTTTTACAGAGGCTTTATCAAGGGTTTTTAAAAATTTACCAAGCCTTTTTGCAATCATTTTGTGAATGATGTACAATTTAAATTTCATGATGAGTGCTTGGCCAACGAAGAGACAAGGTTTTTCATGCTATGTAGTATGCTAGTAGAACTCAATCTGATGCTCGATTGAATTATGTCACTATAGAAAATGAGCTTTTAGCAGTTGTCTTTGCTGTTGACAAGTTCAAGCCATATTTGGTGGGCACTAAAGTCATAGTGTATACTGATCACTCAACTATCAAGTATTTTGTGGAGAAAAATGATGCTAAGCAAAGACTAATACAATGTGTATTGTTGTTAAAAGAGTTTGATCTAGAGATAAAATATAAGAGAGAAACAAATAATTAGTAGTTGATCATTTGTCTCGCCTAGAACCTCTTGAATAATTCATAGTACAAGAGTCCTGATGAACAGCTTGTCATGATAAATACCAAGCTTCCTTGGTTTGTTGATTATACAAATTATCTTAGTGGCAATATTTTCCACCTAATCAAACTCGCAAACAAAGGAATAAATTCCTTTCAAACGTGAAAAGCTATTTGTGGAACGATCCTTTTCTTTATAAGCATTGTTCTGATCAAATCATTAGAAGGTGTGTTCCTGATGAATAAGTGGCTAGCATCCTCTATCATTGTCATTCTTCTGATTATGGTGGTCATTTTGGTGCAATCTGGTTTCTATTGGCCAACATTATTTAAGGATGCTTACACTTTTGTTGCTACTTGTGATAGATGTCAAAGAACTGTAAACTTATCTTGTCGTCATGAGATTCCTTTTAATAATATTTTGGAGGTTGAGTTATATGATTTGGGGATGACATAAAAACCTTATTTGTGAGTTTGAGCCTTCTAAGCTTACCATTACTCAAAAATATCCCTAAATCCTATCTTGAGCTCACATGTAAGAATGAGTTTATTACCATTTTATATTTGATACTAGCTCACTTGTTACTTTTCTACCCAAATATTTACGTGAAAATGTATTTATATGTGTTTAGTTGCTATGAAAAGTTGTATATGATGCTGCAAAAAGAAAAGGACTATTGTCAAAATTGGAAAGTACAAAGCTCGTAGAAATGATATATCTTCTATAAAAAACAATGGTAAAAAAAATGAAAAAATGTAATTATGTAAAAAATAAAAAGATTTGATGGCTATTATATTTTCAAGATGATGATTTGTTTATTAAGTTTCATTATCATTATATCCTTCTCTTGATAAATTTTGTATATATCTTTACTCTTCGTTGTAGCTAATTCTCGAGCTTTACATTACAAGTCAAAAATTCCTATTTGACTCAAATCGATCACATTGTAATCATTAGCGGAGAGTGGATTTATAAGCCTATGGTGGTGTTTAGAAATTAGTATATTATATTATTACACAATAATTTATATTGTTATATTTTCATAATACTAATGACGTGTTTTCAAAAATAAAATTTTCAATATTAGGGTCATATTTTGTTAGATTTGAACATTTATGTTGAACTTGTACATGATATTGATGTACTCATAAATTAATTGATTTTTATGTTATTTAATGACTATATTTTGTTTAAAAATCGATTAATTATGTTATTTAATGGATATATTTCACGTTTTCATTCTATTTCTTTGTTTGTAAGTTTTTCAGTGTATTTTAGTTCATTTTGGAGATAAAAAGAAGAAGAATAAATGTTGGAGAAGTTAAAAAAAAAAAAGAAATCAATGTCATCTGATGACGTTAAGTAATAAAAAGATGACACGCGACATAATCAGAAGATGACAAGTGGCGCTTCTAAAAGTCGTAATGTGGACCAATGAGGACGCAACACGTGGTTATGTTTGGGGAAATTAGACTACCAACTGAATTTTCAATACTTTGGAGTGCAAAATGACCATTTTGTCCTTGATTTTTATGCATATAAATATAAAGCTTATTTTTATCATTTCAACACCAATTTAGCTCCAATCGTCTCCATTTCTTTTGCAATTTATTTATTTAATTATTGTCTTCATCTTAGTATATTTTCCATAATTTTTAGAATAATATTTCAAGTTTGTTTTGTAATATTTAGTGAAGAAATTCTGTCCGGATAATTTCAATATTTTTGGAAAGTTTATCTTTCAAATTTTCTTTTCAATGTTTATAAATTTCATCTTATATTTATTAAATATGTATTATGAGTAATTTTCTTTTGTTAGTAAGGATATGTGTCAAGTTATTAATAAATGAGATTATGAGATAATTTGTTTTGAACTTAATTTCTATTTGGATTTATTTAACTGGACTTATAATCGGTTTACACGCCCAGTATTTATTTATTTTGCTTTATTCATTTTAAATATCGTAAATTGATGGCTAAGCCACTTAATTAGTTGAATTTACTTTTATGTCTTTAATTCATTTTTATGAAAGGACGAACCTCCATACTTTTAGTTTAATTTATTTAAATGACCGGTTGAACCGCCTAATATGTTTAGTTAATATAAATCCAATATTTATATATATATA
Source organism: Apocynum venetum (assembly GCA_019593545.1). NCBI lineage: Eukaryota > Viridiplantae > Streptophyta > Magnoliopsida > Gentianales > Apocynaceae > Apocynum > Apocynum venetum. Next base: position 1,291,998 of record SRSM01000133.1, read on the forward strand.
TATATATATATATATATTAATTGAGTATTTGTATAATTCCTATTTTAATCAATATAATTGTGTGAATTAATTGGATTGACAATTTAGTTAATAAATATGATTATATAGCTAGGATTATTAATCTTGTATTAATGATTCAAGTAGCATCTAATTGAATTGCAACTTTTGGCTTAATTAAATTAATAGCGGAATTATATAATTTGAATTATATATAATTAAGCTAATTGTTATATACAATTTAATGTTGGTGATGCCTTATTTAGTTAATGCAATTTGATTGAGCATCGCTGGTTGGTAGTGGTATTTAATTAAATTAAAGATTAATTTGTCTGAGCTGATCAGGATTAATCTAATTTGTAAGGATAGGAATCTGTCTCGGCTGATCGGGATTCTAAAACTAACTACTTAATAATGTATTTATCTATGATTAATCTCATGAAAAATATAACTTGATGCTAGTTCCTTGTAACACCTTTTTATATCATTTGTATTCCAAATTCCTTTTTAATTTTATTCACAAATCCAAAAATCCCAAAAATATTTATTTTAATTATTGTTATTTTCTTGTCCTCAAAATACCAAAACCCCTAAAACCATTTCTGATTAATGATTTTAACTTAAGAGTTGACAAATCTATGTGGATTCGATCCCTACTTTTCCTATATACATAGGAATTGTTAGGTTTAAATTGAAGAGTTGTACGACAAGCTTCGTCAATATTCTAATATACGAGCACATACATGATTAAATTAGGAAATGGTTAACTATAAATGTAATTCAAAATAATTTTAATGCGTTATTATCACATTATTTTTGTTTAGTTAATTGTACTTGTTTGTGTTTTTGCTTGAGGACAAGCAAAATAATAAGTGTGGGGGAATTTTATATAGCCAAAATATGACATATTTTTATGTTATTTAATCATATTATTTTGGTTAAATTTCATTTAATTTATGTTACTTTTTGAACATTATTTTGTTTTTGTTAATCATTTTGTTTGTAGGGAATTTAAGTGTTTATTGTTCAAAGTATGAAAATAAAAAGAGTTGTAAACAAATTTGGAAAAGTAAAAAAAAAATATCGATCAAAGTCAAAGTACCACGTCAGCACGGTCAACGGTCGCCACGTTAGACATGTCAGCATCTTGTGGTGACAAGTCATCAAGAAGGCACGAGTCAGTAGGCATGTTATCGAATGCATTTTAATAAGAAGAAAAATCAAGAATTCATAGAAAATGGCAACCAAAAATAATTCTGGGAAAATTTCTCTTTCAATTCTTGATTTTGATTTTTTACTTATTCACTTTGATTCCATAAATTTAACTTATTTGTAACTCCATCTTGTTGGCAAGGACATGATCTAAGTTATTTATTAAAGGGATATGAGATCATTAATAGTTCTTAATTAATGAAAAATATGGTCAGATCAACAACCTAATCTCTTTATTTCTTGTTTTTTAAAGGTCAATCCCCCCTATTTACTTTAAGTCATTTACTTTTTGCAATTTAAATTTCACACATGTGGATAGTAAAAATATTTACACAATTTTTACCGTGGATGATAAAACTTCATATTTTAAACTTTTATGGCCTATCAAGCTACCTATTGTTTTCTTGGCTTAGTTAAATTAATAAAATAATTATATAATTTAAATTTTATATAATTAAACTCATTTTTTTTATATAATTTAACTTTGGTGATATCTTATATACTTCATACAATTTGATTGTACATCATACACACACTGGTTGGTAGAAGTGTAAATTAAATTATGAGTTAATAAGTCTAAACTGATCGTGATTTTAAAATCAACTACTCAATAAAACTATTTTTTATCTAGGATTAATCCTTTAAAAATAAATAACTTGGTAACGTTTTAAATAACTTAGACTTTTTTAAATAACTTATTTTCTTTTAACTTTTAAAATTAGTTTTCAAAACCAACAAAAAAACCCTTTTTTTTTATTAACAGACTTAATTCAAAACATTTATAAGTCTATGCATAATTTGATCATACTTGCCCTATTTACATTAATAGATTGAGTTTGGAATATTAATTTGACAGCTATGAGACATGCTCTTCAACTAGTTGTCGATTTCTAGAGATGAGTGACGAAGCCTGTCGTACGACTCTCAAATTTAAACCTAACAATTCCTATGTAGATAGGGAAAGTAGGGATCGAATCCACAGAGATTTGTCAACTCTTAAATTAAAATCATTAATCGGAAAGGGTTTTGGGGGTTTTTTGGTATTTTGAGAATAGAATTAAAAAGGAATTTGGAATATAAATGATATAAAAAAAGCGTTAGCAAGGAATTAGTATCAAGGAATTAGATTATCATAGATCAAGACATTATTAAGTAATTGATTTTAGAATCCCGATCAACTCAGACAGATTCCTATCCTTACAAATTAGATTAATCTCGATCAGTTCAGACAGATTAATCTCTAATTTAATTAAACACCACTACCAACCAGCGTGTATAGAATGTTCAATCAAATTGCATTAATTAAATAAGGCATCACCAACATTAAATTGTATATAACAATCAACTTAATTATATACAATTTAAATTATAATTCCACTACTAATTTAATTAAGCCAAGAGCTGCAACTCAATTAAATTAGTAGATGCCACTTGAATCATTAATACAAGATTAATAATCCTAGCTATATAATCATGTTTATTAACTAGATTGTCAATCCAATTAATTCACATAATTATATTAATTAAAACAGGAATTACATAAATACTTAATTAATATATAGATTTAAATAAATATACAAATATATATATATATATAAAGAAAGATTGAATTTATATTAACTAAACAAATTAGGCGGTTCAACCGGCCATTTAAATAAATTAAACTAAAAGTATGGAGGCTCGGTCTTCCATAAAAAAGAAAATAAAAGACATAAAAGTAATTAAACTAATAGGTGGCTCGGTCATCCATTTGCGATATTTAAAGTGCATAAAACAAAATAAATAAAGACTAGGCGGGTAAACCGACCATAAGTCCAGTTAAATAAATCTAAATAAAAATTAAGTACAAAGAAAATTATCTCATAATCCCATTTATTAATAATTTAACACATATCCTTACTAACAAAAGGAAATTACTCACAATCCATATTTAATAAATATAAGATGAAATTTATAAACATTAGAACGAAAATTTGAAAGAAATACTCCCCGAAAATATTGAAATTATCCGGACAGAATTTCTTTACTAAATTTTACAAAAAGAATTGAAAAACTATTCTAAAAATTCTAGAAATTATATTAATATGAGAAATAATAAAAGAAAGAAATTACAAAAGAAATGGAGAATATTAGAGCTAAATTGGTGTCTCAAATGAGAAATGAAGTTAGCATATTTTATAGGGAAATTTCTAAGGGTAAAATGGTCATTTTGACTTCCCGTACTGTAGCATGTGTTGACTTGTTGACTTTGACCAGACGACGGATACTGTTCATGACGTAAGCAGTGATGTCATCATCGACGGTAGTACTGTTCACCGGAGTTATTGTTCATCGATTTTTTTTTTTTCATCTTCACTTCTTCTTCTTCTTTTTTTTTATCTCCAAAATATACTAAAATACACTGAAAAACTTATAAACAAAGAAATAGAAAGGAAATGTGAAATATATCAATTAAATGACATAATTAACCGATTTTTAAACAAAATATAGTCATTAAATAGTATAAAAATCATTTAATTTATGAGTACATTAATGAGATATTGTCATTTGATGATCACTTTCAAATTGTCTTTTCTACTCCATAATATTGATACTACCATTTGATTTTATTTGACTTTCAAATAATATATTTATAGAATCCTTGAACATTTAGTTGATTAATACATAATTAACGAAGAAATTATTGTCTTTTTTTTAGGAAATGTGTTATTCAAAAACAAAATTCTTTCAAAATTAAAAGGAAAAAAACAAGAAGCGAAAATGGAATAAAATAGAAAGATAAAAAAATAGGGAGAAGACAATAAGCAAGAATAGAATAGGAAAGAAAGATAAATTGTAACCCATTATTAAACCTACACAAGAACTCTTCCACTCTACTAGAATATGTAATGGTGGATGATTTGATAGGGAAAAAAGTCAAGTTGAAGATATTTACAATTAAAAATAAAAGATTAATTAGCAATTTAGACTATTTCCTCAATTTGTTTTTTAACTACTATCTCGTAGGGATGATAAAATCCCTAACATAAGCAAGACCCGTCTCGCCTTACCCCAATGAGGACTAGGATTCCTCGATTTTAAGCGAGGACGAGAATGAAAAAATGGAGAAAAGTGGAGACAAGAATGAATTTGTCCTTGTGTAGCCCCACAAGGCTCGTCCCCCTTTTATCACTGCATATATGCATATATATTCACTAATATAATTAAAGATATAATATTGATATTTTTTTTATTAATTATAAAGTAATTATTTATATTATATTTATCTTTTCTTTAATTATAGTAAGGAGTGGAATGGTTGTTATTTCTATTAATGGTTGTACCATGGATGTTATGATTTTTTCATTTATCATTCTTATACAAAGTGTGGAATTGTGCAGTGTTTATTTAGGAATTATGTATTTGTATATTTTATATATTGAAATATTATATTTTTTAGGTTTTTTATTAAAAACAAATCAAAGCGGGGTAGGAGTGGGGATAATTCATCCTCGTGTGAACGAGGACGGAGATCCATGACAAATTTGGAGCAGATACGGGGAAAGGATAGAGATGAAATATGAAAGCAGGGGGGACAATGATAAGACTCTTCAGCCCGACTCGCCCCTATAAGTTTCTCATTGAAATTAAATGTTTGTATATTCATTTTTAATATATTGGAAACTGAATGTTTTTTTTATAAAAAAAATAAACATATTTTTCCTTTTGAAAAAAATATTGTTCATGAATAACATGCTTTATTTAAAATATTTATATCAAACTAAATCATTTGTTCCCACAAGTGGCTATCTTGGTAATTTCCTTAATATCAAATCTCTTTTTAATACTTGTATAGATTTGACATTGGCAAGATCAAGAGTTAGGCAAGAAAACTTTCTCTCTCTAACATTTCTTCTCTCCAAATCTTCTCTGCAACCTCACCTTTTTTGCATCTGCAACACACCAGTCAGATCAAAGCCACGACTTTTGCTAGAGTTTTGATCTTGATTGGATCTTCTTCTTTTTTTCCTTCAAGTATTTTATGAGAGTTGAACAAATCTGAACATCTCTCTCTTTATGAGAGGTTTTTTTCTCTCTTGATAGTTCAAGAGTTTATTCTTCATTTTATTTTCTAGTTAGTCATCCTTTGGACACAAGAGGAAAGGGAGTTCATGTTCTACAAGAAACAAGAACCAATGTTTGCAAATGGGTTTGATTTTCAAGACCAAGATCTTTAATTTCATATTTACTCATTTGATAGTTGTTCCTCGTAGATTTACTCACTTGGCTACTATGGAAGCTTTCGATGTCCATTTGTCTCTATGATTTTTACTAGAAATGACAACAATGTTAAGGTTTCACTACAAAAAAAAAAAAAACATCTAATTACAAATGGAAAATTTCTGTTGCTAATTCGAATTTAGATCTACTCACTTGGCTGCCATGGAAGCTTTCAATATCCATATGTCTATATGAGTTTTACTAGAAATGACAACAGTGTTAAGGTTTCACTACAAAAAACACCTCATTACAGACAAAATTTCTCTTGTTAATTTGAGAAATTCCTTTACTAATTCGGATTTAGATCTATTCACTTGGTTGCCATGGAAAATCTTGATATCTATTTGTCTCTCTGATTTTTACTAGAAATGACAACAACGTTAAGGTTTCACTACAAAAAAAACACCTCGTTATAGAACTATAGACATGTCAATGTGTGTAGAATTGTTGTGCCACCAAACCAAATAACAACTTTGAATACAATTTTAATATTCATACTGCACTCCTACCACAATAATAATAATAATAACGACAACAACAATGATAATATCAATATAATATTTTATAATAATAACATGTGATAATAATACTATTTTTTATTGTTAGCACTATTATTATTATTATTATACTAGATAATCATATTAACACTAATAATAATAAAAGTAAAACATAATAATAATAAATTTAATAAAAGTAGCACATAATAATAATACTAATAATAATAATAATAAAACAACAACAACTATAATGCCAATGCAATATTTTATGATAATAATATATAATAATAATTGTAAAAATATAATACAAATTTTATTATTGTTAGTACAAGTATTATAATAATAATAAAAAAGTAACACATAATAATAATAGATAAGTTTAAAATATATTGTTTATAACAATATATAGTATAGATTCAAATATAAATAAATTACTATAATTATATACAATGTAATTATATAACTATGTAGTATATATATATTTATATATATGATATAGAGCATATATAAAAGCTTCATATGTAGTGGGTGTGTATATATATATTGTATGTGTCTACACACTATATATTTATAAAAGCTTCATTATAAAAAACTGCTACTCCCAAAAGAATAACAATTTGTGTAAAATAAATTTTTAAATATTTTCCATTAGAAATTTTAATTTTTTTTAAAATTCTTTTAGTATTCTATAGCTATGTTTATTTTTTCAAAAAAACAAAAAAAAAGTTTCATCGATATTCCATCGGTATATTTAATTTTTTTTTAAAAAAGTTTGGTCAATGTTTTGTTGTTGTTCTGTCAGTATATTTATTTATTTTTTTAAAAAAAAAATTTTGTCGGTATTCCATCAATATATTTAATTTGTTTTTAAAAAATTTGTCGATAAATATTACCAACGAATTTTTTTAAAATAAATAAATTGAAAATAAAATGTTCATTGGTATTCCATTGGTATTGTATAAAACATTTTTTACGGGAAAAAAAACATCAATAATCTGCCAGTAAAGGATGAAAAATACTAACAAAAATATTTATGTCGATAATGTTAAAAAAAATGTCAGTAAAGTATAAAAATAGCTATGAAATTAGTTCCGTAACTAATTTTCTGCCAATAATAGAGCATTTTTTTGTAGTATTTGATGTAACTTTGGCTATTATAGTCAATTCATCTTTACATAATTACTCTGATGTAATGTTGGCTTTTATTGCCATTTTATCTTAATGAAAATTTACTTTTATTTTTAAAAAAAAAAATACTTTTATTGATTTAAAGTGGATATTCAATTCAAAAAGTAAATGTTTTTTTCTAAACTACATTCATAGGGTTTGTTATAATTCTAGATCAACTACTGTAATAAAAGTAACAACGCCACAATAATTTATACTATTTTATATAATTATTGACAACAAAATTGACATACAAGGAAAAGATAGTAACCTTTAAATTCAAAAAAATAATAATAACCAGGATATGAAGGAATTTTTGTATGGAGTCGTTGTGCTTTATTGCAAACATGCTTATGAAAATAGTAATAATAAAAATAACCACATTTGAATTGAAGGCTTTGGAAAGAGGAATTCCAAGTCGTTGGAATAATGTTTCACTCCAGAAGATTGGCTTCTTTCAAAAGATGGAGTTTTAATACTCCTCGAAATTCTCTTTATTTTATTCTGATACTAAAACGTTATTTTTCCCCTCTCCATTTTTCTCAAATTCCTTCAATCTAAATATAAGATTATTCCCAATGATAAGTTTTCAAGGGTTTACATAATCTAGTGGTCCATAAGGTTCAAACAATTCTGCCATAAAACCCTTCTTCCTTTTGGGATTCCACCCCATGTCTTTGCACAGTTGGTCATTATACCAAATATGCAATGCACCGATGCTTGATTTTCTATAGTATTTACCAGAGTATTGCTTCATGTATTTATCCCATTCTTCTATATCATTCTCCATTTCCTTAAAGCTTGGTAGCTTGAATGCGCCATCAAGAAGCTCTGCCAGCCATCGGCACCTCATTTCGGAGGTAAATAAATTCGTTATGCTTTCCGAGAGTCCAAGTACAGCTAATTGTGGAATTCGCGGAGGAATACATTCCCTGATAATATTCAAGAAAAATTAACCTAAATAATGTTTCAAATCGTTTATTAATGTACACAATAGTCTAATATATGTGTGCGCGCGCGCGCGCATATGTGATATGCGTTTTTGGGAACCAAACCTGTAAAGTGGCACTCTTGTATGCTCAGATTCAGCTATGTAGTCTTGGAATATTGGAGATGAGAAAATATGCTTGAGCTTGTCAATGCCTTTGAAACCAGTGGCAAATATGACAAGATCAGCCTCTACAGGCTCTGTCTCGCCATCTATTAATATTCCTTCTCTGCAAAATTCAAACTTTGGTGCTTTCTTGAGTTTGATGCTACCACTCTCAACTCTGTCATAGAATCCTTCGGGTACAGTTGAAATTGTACAAGCACTAAGTTCATTTAAGAAACTATGGTCATCCGGAACCATATCGAATTTCTCCAGCCTAAGCTTATGCTTTATGTGAGCTTCAACAAAATTTGAAAATCCCCATCTCTGTCAAGTGAAGAGAAACTCAGTACTGAACTTTATTTGCAAATAGAGAAGTATCATAAACACTTACCAAGGGTGAAAGCAATGATGCCAACAGACTTAATAGAAAACCTTCACCAGGCTTATGAACTAAAAGCTCTGAGAATCGGTTGAGGTACAAATATGCAAGGGAAACTCCCCAAGGAACATAATCAGGTACATTCCAGTATTTAGTCCTGTATAGTACTGTACAAGGACGTTCGATTCCTGTGAACAAATAAAAATTTTACACGAGCTTGTTTAATTATGCCCAATGCATGTTTGCTTACTCCCTTCAGATTGAATATTTACATAAGTTATTGATTTATTAATTATGGAACTACATGAGTTAGCGTAATAAAATGTAAATTTCTTAAATTAAAAACTTTTTCATAAACTTATATTTATTCTTAAGAAACTGAACATTCAATTGACGAAATAGAACTATGAAGATTTGATTATGGAGGGAGTATTTTAATGACAGTATTCTTACCATTTGCTATCGAGCATTCCATTGCTATATCGAGGGCAGATTTCTGAAACCCTACAACAACAACTCGTTTCCCTTTTATATATTCAGCAGCAACATCTTCTTTCATGTCAGAGTATTCCATCGAGTGGATGACCTTGCCTTCAAACTCCTCAGGTCCCTTATCAGGAGGAAATCCTGGTATGTTTGGGACATCACTGTACTTTCCAATACAAAGGACAACAAAATTGACTTCATGAACCTGCCAATTATCAAACATAAAAGGAAAATTGTAATTCTCTTTTGATCATTTATCAAGAGAAATCAAGTATTACTATAGTTTTCCCATGTTAAATAGAAAATAAATATGAACGTAAATGAAACAATTATTTTGTTTATTGGAAGAGGGTACATTCTCCCTCCACATAATAAGGATTTTCTCTCCTCCCAAATTATCCAAATTATAGAAGTAAAAAGTGTCGTTTCTCCTTCTCTTTCCCCATTTATGAACCAAACTAAACCTTAGCTTACCCATTACTTCAAAAGGCTCGGAATATGAGAAATTTTGAAGCATCAAAAATTGCCTCCCCATTATCATAAAAAAAAACGTAAGAAAGACGTCCCTCAATACGTAAAATGCACATACCTCAGTGGTTTGATTTTGGGTGTCCTGAGTCTTGACAATCCATTTCCCCTTGGAGCTAAAGGGCTCACCAGTACCACCCCAATGTGACCATGCTTCCATCTCTTCATCCGCCGGTCCTTCATATTCCAGGCTAATGACTTTCCGGCGAAATCTGATGTACCGGAGCAAATCAAAGTGATCTGCATAAGCTTTAATATACTCAAAGACTTGAATCTGGGAAGGAAATTCTTCTGTAACCGAAGATGGCCACGGAAAATCCGAGAATTGGTAGGCTGGTTTTGGAGTTTGAAGCTTGGTTGTCGCCACTGTTTTCCTCCAAACTCCTCCGATGCTACTCTGAGCTTCGAAAACTATTGGTGAAAAGCCCTTTGAGAGGGTGTATTTGCAAGCAATAAGGCCACTGATCCCAGCTCCAATTATGGCTATCTTTTTTTCCATCTTTTGTTCTACAATTAATAAGAAAAATTAATTGAGAAAGAAATTGCACCAACATATAGAGAGAAGAATGATTAGAAATTAGAGTGGAAGAACTGTAGCAAGTATCAGTTGCATTTCAATCAAGAGTTTTCTGGCTTTTATATAAATAGAGAGAGATTCTTACTTGTTGCCGCAATTGAAAAATGCACAGAAATCAAAGAAAAATGAACGTGCATGAATGTAATTTCAGTCAACATCATTTATTTCAGGCAAACAAAAAAAAATGTGCCTAAAGATCTTGTCCACGTTATTCAAAAGAAAAAAAATCTCGTCCACAACTTTGAGTCAGAGAATTATTTTTCCTTGTTCTTGTCTCACTTATCAAAAAGAAAAAAAATACTCCCTCCAATCTAAGATAATTTTTTATCCCAAAATATAAGATAATTTTAAATTTTTGATAGTTATTTTGTAGGTTTTTTTCAATATTATCCTTACTATTAAATGAAAATGGAAAAAATAAATAGTTTAATTTCAAATTTCTAAAAAAAAAATAACATAATAAATAAAGATATTATAAATAATTACATTTATTCTTAATACATGTGAAATGGTCAAAAGCATATTATATTTTTTAAACGGATGGAATATATTATTTTGCCTCATACTGAAATTTTATAATATTTGCCAACGATAACAGATCTGCTCATCTGCCAATACGCCATCCTGACATTTTTCTTAAATATTAACTTAAAAAAAATAAAAGGGAATCATCTTTATATAATGGCACGTCGCTTCCATGATTCACTATAAGAACATGATGTGTTTATTAATAAAAACAAAAATATTAGGTCGATCAGCTACACTTAAATTTAATATTCATTTGCTCAAATAATTAGCGAAATTCAAAGTTTAAATCATTTTATTTTGTTCAAACAAACCTATCTTAATCTTAAGTCCGTGCACAGATGTTGTATCTTTCTTCTCAAAAAAGAAGAAAAGAAAAAAAGATGTTGTAAATTTGCTTTCACATGGGGTCAAGTTATTTTATAAAATAGTTATTCCATACATTCCACCGAATGATAAAAAAATTATTAATAAAATTGCGAACTAATTCTATATTTAGATAACAGGTAAATCAACAAGTTATGAGAACTTTTCTAATATTTTACTAATGGAGTGCCGAGTGCTTTATTACAAAAGGAAGGGTCAATATACTTTGATTTTTTTAGAGTAGATTTATAGCTCAAATTGGAATTTTCGTAAAGAAATTTGAATTCCTATGATTAATACCGCTTATTCAACAAATTGGATTGATTATAATATAAGTAAACATCCGCTTATGTTTTGAATCATAAAAGGAAGGACCAAAATACTTTGATTTCATTTTTGTTTTCTTTACTGAGAATATTGCACATTAAATTTGAATATTCCTAATTGAATTCCTATGATTAATACTACTTATTCAACAAATTCTTAAATTATTTATTTTCAAATGTTAATTCATTTTGAAAAGAAAAAGAAAAATGTTACAAGGTAATTTGTATCATATTATTATATATGCAGTATCAATAGAGTTCAGAATCCATCATCAATAGCGCGAAAATGATCAAAAACAGCGCCAGAATGGAACAGCACCCCCCACCCCCGGCCGGGGTCGTATTGCTTTTATAAAATGAAAAGAAACGAAAATACATTGTAAGAGTTATTTATTGATGGATTTGATAATCAGGAGTATATCCCAGAAGCCCTGAATTAGTGCGTAAAGTGACCTGTAATATAATTTTTAAAATTAAGTTCTTTAATTAATACGATTAATTATTTTTTCTTAATGGATTACATATAAACAAGATCAACCACTAAGTTCATTATTTGCACCATATATTCTTCAATTGATCATTAATAATAATTTAATTTTCCACGTGAAGAGTGGGGAATTATTTTTTCCATTATCTCTTCTTTTTTTTCCAATCAATCATTGAGCTTTGTTTTCTTCAAATGAACACCCTCTTGATTCTTTTATATGTGATATCTCTCTACCGATTTCTTTTATTTAAATATTGTTTGATTTAAATTTTGTGGAGTATGAGAGTAATCTTTTCAAATTTCCAGAAATTGAATTCTCTGCATTTTTCTCTAATTTTGACCTGATTCGATTTGTCTTTAGGTGCAACTCAGACGATTTAATCCTTGTTATTGACTCAATATAAAAATTCTGTATGAATCACCCGAATTAGACCGAGTTTTCACTGGCATAACATAATTTTTTTCTAATACCATTTGTGAATTGGTTTATAATCGATCCAAAGATGATTCAAATGAGTCAAGTCAGCATCGACTGATACTGCAAACCATGTTCTTCCCCTCTCCTCTGCATCAGAAAACCAAGCCAGAAGGATGGAGAAATGACGAACAGAATTTTGTCTTGATTTTAGTAAAATAATTAGAACACACGTTATAACTTATAAGGTTGCTCTTAGAATTTATGTATATAGTTCCTAGCATCAATTTGATGCACACAATAACGTGCTTTCTATGAGCTATCTTACCTAACTCATCGCCATAAGAAACTAATGTGGTCGAGATTTACAATTGAAAGAATAGAAAGAAAAAAACAGAATGAAAAGCTAGAAGATTTAGGTGTTACATTAATGAATTTTCTATAATTACCAGGCAACCAAAAAAGAAATCTCGACTTCTTCCCTGCATAGCAATTGTTCCGTTTCCAGAAGAACAGTGACAATTAAAAGAAGGCAACAGACTATAGACAAGCAACATGTAAATCAACAATCATGAATGCAATCCTAAGGAAGAGGCACGAAAAGGACGAACATTATTTATTTGCTCATTGATTGTATTCAACCACTACAAGCATATTGATTGAAGCATAATTAAATTGATTTTTAGGAGCTTAATGTATTGTTTATTGAGATAAAATCTACCTAATTGTGTGTTTATGTGTTTAAATTGGTTCTTTACACTTTTATCTTTGTTTATAGATATTTTGAAGGTATTTAAACATATTTAGAAGGTATTTGAGGAAGATAGAAGGCTTAAGAAGTTGTTTTGAAGGTAAAATAGAGCGTGCGTGCTTCAGAAACCAATTTGACGCGTACTTGAAGAAGTGGATGCGTATTTTGAAGGTATTTAAACATATTTAGAAAGCATTGAAGGAAGATAGGAGGCTTAAGAAGTTATTTTGTAGGTAAAATGAAATGGACACGCCTCATAAACCAATTGGACGAGCACTTGAAGAAGTAAACGCGTTCCTATTCATCAACACGTCCATTCTCAATAGTTTTGGAGCCTCACGCATTTCACTTGGATATTTTGATAGTCCCGCATGTCCATTTTTGACAGCACGCGCGTCCACTTTTCAATTTGAAGATTTTGAGAAGTTTTTTAGTTTTGAATTAGGACTCTTATGTAACTAACCATAGGACCTTTTCTAACTATTTATAGAATTTATTAGCTTAATTTTTGAAGTGTCAAGCACCTTAAATACTCTGTTCCCGAGCATCGTAAGAGATCAAGAGTTGGAGATTCTTGGGAAATCGAATTTCCGTCTAATGAGTTTCTCTCTTTCCCTTAATCTTTTTATGATGTTTTCTTTTATGGATTGCGAAGTAAACATTTATAGTTGGCAGGGACATGTATTAGGTTTACTTTATTCGGGAATATGAGATTTTTGTTTTGTCATTAAAAATTTGATTTTTTCAATGAATCATTATTTATATTTGAGTATTTGAACAATTCTTGGTTTTATTCTATCAATTATGTTATTTTAATTATTATTGGTCATCTAAATTGTTTTACACAGTTGATAACTAGGATTATGCAGAATTGATTTTCGGTAACCAAAAGTAATAACTATTGATTAATTTAAATCTGTATTTGATTAATTGATAGGGAATTATTTGAAACAAATTGCATGATTTTAATCGGCCATTAATTTTATGCAATTTATGTTAATGTTATCCTCGAGCTGAATAACTTAATTGACTATTTTATGCGAAGCGATTCGATAATTTAAGTTTGATTAGGATTAAAGTTAATTTGTTGTGCTTCTCGAAAATTAACCTAAATTTACAAGAATCGAAATTTGTTACGCTATGCAAAATTGTAAGTCATTTAGGTTATCAGATCATTAGTCCCGAATAAATAAAACTGAAATACGAAATTCTTGCTAACGTTTTTCTATCCATTGATTTGTGAGTTATTTTATTTAAAGTTTTATTCTTTTAGATAAAAATTGAATATTCTCCTCTAAATCTCGATCAATTTACTTATTTTGAGATTTTGCAAGTTCTATGTAGGTTTGACCTTATTTGCTCTAACTGCATAAGTTGGTTAAAGTTTAGAATTTAATTTGATAGCGAATGACACGCTTGTCACATATACATGCTACAACAAGACATACACGCCTGCTTGAGTCCTATGAAGGAACTGCCTTACAATCAGTGTCAAGAAGCTTTTAGATCTTCCCTCCTAATTTTTCTGATTAGGACAACTACCACATAGTTTACCCTTGAAAATATCAAAACCATAGTCCAAGTAAGCAATATGATTAAAGGGAACATTAGGCTTTCAGATTACTTCTCCAAGGAAACACAAGTCAACTATCATTTGATATGTGAGAAGAAACTGGTTTAGAGGAAAAAACTACAATGTCATTGAAGCCATCTAGGGTATTGGAATTATACTCCTGACAGAGAGGATATTAAAAGGTTGGATAAAAGGATTGATGATATTATCAATGACCTTATTAATGGTTTTCTACACTAGATCAGGTCATTTTACCCATCACCTTATTAACAATTTTCTAAATATCCTAGAAATTACCTTGTTGATACCAAAAATCTTTCATCAGTAACATCACCACTAAATTCCTCTGAAGCTTTACTTGTTGGAAGCAGCAGGCACAATAAATATGCATTAATTACCAAAATAAATGTTATTTCAATGAAAAAAAACCCTTCTAATTCAACTTCAAGAAACAAAACAAGTTGACTTTTAACAAAATTTTAAAACGTTACAAATGAACCACAAAGATACCAACAATGTCTCTAATTTTCGGTTCTCTTCCAGACTATGTTATCAGGCAAGATGTTTTAACTCCGCCATAGACAGTGGAATGAATATCTAACAACCCTTCTTTTACTTAAACTTAGTTGATAAAAGTCCGGTCAGATTTTAACTAACTAAACACCATGTACCTTCCCATAAGGTCACTGAATGAGGAGAATATAAAGTAAAAGAAGCATGCTTAAATCTCCTATCCAAATAAACCTGAAACATGAATGCAACTAAGCAGGTTACCTTAATGGCCACCTTTTGGCCTTTCTTGGCAATAGATGCAATCCCACCAATATCAATAAATTCCCTCTGCGGAATGCATATTGGAGTTCCAATCTGTATAAACAGAATTAGACAATAAGAATCCAAAAAACATGTATTTATAAATATATTTTTAAAAAAAAACAAAATTATGAGCAAACAAAAGAAAATACTTTTAGAAGAACAAAACTTTTATTCAAATTTTAACTCAATTGCCTAACCCAATTCTTAAAGCTTATTCAAAGTTCATACAACAGGACTTCACTGGCTAAAACCTATTAAATTAGGCCTGGTTCTATGTTTATCAGATTGGAATGCCACTTAATATTTGTAAGTAAGCAGTAACACCTTTTTTTAAAAGACATGTATCTTTGGCGACTCAGCTAAAAAAAAAATGCTTAGCTAAAGGGTTAATCTTCCCTCTCTTTTAAATAAGAGCAGAAAAAAACACAAACTGAGCAGCTCTGGAGGTAGAAATTCGAACTAAAAGAAACCATAACCACAGCCCCCTCCACCCCCCTCCCCCCCAATAAAAAATACAAATATTCAACAAGATGATTGACAATGAGAAGATCAGGAAAGCCCGCCTAATTTTCCTACAGTAAATCATGAAAGAGTGCATTGTGTCATAAGAAACTTCTACTAATGTCTCCCACTGTGTAATAGAACAAATTAGCTATCATAGTGAAAAGCACTTAAAATATAAAGCCAATTCCGTGTTCATGTTCTTCCAAGTGTAAAATGAGGTGTGCAGAATCTAGTTTCTAAAGGTTGAACACAAAATTGTTCTTTGCTATGAAAACAAATATTTATCACAATTCATAATTTCACAGTTAAGATAACAAGAAGACCAGATAGAATCACTTTAAGCAAAAGAAAGCCTAAATCTCTACTAAAAAGCAACAATTAACAAGAGCCTTAATGGCAATATTCGGGAACAATTACTTCTATCCTTGTCCTGAATAAATCAACATGCTTGAGAATCAACACATAAAAAACTTCTTACAGGAGAGTAGACAAAAAAGGGGGGAGAAAGGAAGGCATGCAAATCTCAATAAATCCATAAAAAATTGGCAAATAACATACCTTTAAGATGCCCTCAAGAACATCCACCCCCAGAACAATGGGAACTTTCTAGTTAAAGACACAGTTTGGCATGATCTTAAGAACACAAGGGAATACTGCATCCTCAGCAGCTTCCTTCTTTTTCTCCTCCTTAAGATTGTCAATGTATGCCTTAAACTGATCAAGCAAGTGGTAAATGATGTCTGCACAAAAGATCCTCAGACCAAGTTCATCTGCAAGTTCCCAAGCTTCTGGAATGTACCCTAACATCGAAGGCCAAAATCGTAGCGAACTCTTTCCTCTTCTCAAGCATTACGCTTGCCTTCATAACATCTTTCTTGTGTACAGGGCCAATACCTATACCACTAACAGGACTGCTAACTGCCAGAGTCTTCAAGAACTCAAGTAGTGCTTCCAGTGATCCAAGGGTAGATGCTTGGACATAAACTCCCTCACCACTTTTGTCAATCCTGCTCATCACTGACCTCATATTATCATCCATTGTTGCTTCCTTGATTTCTTCCAAGTCATCATCTGGTCCTACAACATAAAGGCCTGTGCCAGCAATAGCATGCTCAAGGCCCTACATAAGAATAAACAAGGAACAAAGGAAACTTCTCATATCAGATTTACAAGACATAAATAATTCCCAGAACCAATAAATGAAAAAAAGATCAACTAAAATAATAACCTATAGACCTATAAGAGCTCAAAGGATATAACAGGAAGCATTTGGATATTCAAATATTGCATCTATATTTTAGATCTTCAACTCATTTAGATCTTCTAATCCTTCCCCTTCCCCCCCAGTGAGGCAATCATGATCCATGAGTCACTATTGGCACTCCATTTTTTGTACTTCCAATCCTCTAGAAGTATTTTTTTGCCCCTGCTTTTCAGGTTTGAGCTTTATATATACCACATTCTTTTAAACTCCATCACCTGGGCTAGTTTTCATTCTGCTCTGTTGATTATGTCTTTCAGGCTAATTTATTTCTCTTTTTCAACCCCATCAAGCCTTTGTAATACAAAACTTCAGCCACAAATGTTAAGGTCAACAGCACAATATCATGGAGTGAATGTCTTGCAAAGGATTACCAAGATGCAAAGAGATCCCAATAAGTGAAATCCCCTAGTATATGAAAGGGTGAAAAAGTCCTTTTGATAACTAAACTTCTATACTTAAAAACTATTAGACTTCAAAAAAACAAGTGGAAGGAAAAAATGTCTGCAAGCATATTAATTCAAGTGATGAACTTTGGGTTCATCGATCATCGGCGATGATTATAGTCTCCAAAATTGAGCAATGAAAGATAGTTCAGCTGTCTCCAGATCTAGCATGAAGTTGTTTGTTAAGAATACTTGAAGATAAATGCAGCATGAGCTTTAACACAATATATTTCTACAACTGAAAAAGAAAATGTGTACTATGTAAGGAGATTATCATTCTAATAAAATGTGAATAAAAAGAAAGGCTATTTAAATTAGGTGATGAAACTCTGTCTAGTCTATATTAATTAAAAATCTCAAAAGGAAAAAAGGACAGTTAGCATTCTTGTATTAATGGGGAAGAGCGGGAGTAAAGGATTCGATGTGCACTTTTTGTTATGGGCACTCCACATCCTATTACTTATGTACTGAAGGAAAATATTGCCCTATCTTTTTATAAGATGAACTATATTACTTATTGAAATTTTTATTCACTCTTATCATCGAAGATAGGTTAGGTAATTTTTTGGCAGATGGGTTCATTGGTTAGTTACATGACTCATTTAAAATTAATATTTACATAAATTAAAGAATAAAACTTTAATGGTTTTATATATCTCTTTTGGATAAAAGATCGTGTTAAAAAATTTTTAGAAGGATTATGTTTAACGGAGCTCTTAATGCCTCCAAACTCTTTTAAGAGGGACTTATTTCAGGCAAATAAATTTTTCATTAAATTTTATCAAAATGGAAATACTAAAATATGAACTGTTTTCTTACTTGTAAATACATACTGTTCCTTGAATTTAAATGTAAATTTTAATAAAACAAAAGAGCAAAACTGATAAAAATATGAGATAAAGACAGACAGTAAGGTTGTGTATCAAAAGAAAATTAATAGCATGTGGAGTGCCAACATCACCTCCCATTTTTCAAATTAGTTTTACCAATTAACATGGTTTTCACTGACAATAGCAACTCTGAAAATTATTGAGCTCCTTTATACTATCTGTTGGCCCACCCCCCCCCCCCCTAACCCAGCCCTCCTTTTCCACTCTCTTCAGTTGACTGTCACTCCTAAATGCAAAGAATCTAGGTCAAAACATGATAAAAATTACCTGCGCTGTAATCTTAATGCCCTGTGCAGCCTTGATCTCCTTATGATGCAAATAAGTTCCCTGAATCAGACAATTCACCAAATTAATGCAGATTAACAAAAGATTAAGCTAAACAGCTACCATTGAGTGAAAAGTGTTACAGATAGTGTAGATTAGATATCATTATCATTGATATCATTGATCATGTACAGTGTGAAGATAGGATAAGATAGGGTTATGGGTAGAACATTATTGTAGGTTGTATTCCATGATTGATGTGGAATCTTTTGTATAAAAGCTCCTCCAGAAATCATCAAGAAATATACTCTGGTTTTGTACATCGTATCAGAGCTTAGGGTGAGGAAACTAAGTTTTGATCTCTGGTGGAAGAACTGCAGAAACATCTCCTGATTCCTTGAATCCCAAGAGCAAAATATTCACATAGGCATTACCGTATTGTTTGTATCATAGTTCATGGAACTTCCAATTTTCCAGGACTTAATACAATCACTTTAAAAAATTTTAAAAAAAACGTAAAAATTGAAAAAGTATGGCTCAAACCCATGACATTGAGATCATAAGAGAGGTCACTTTACCAACTAAACTACAACCGCTACAAGAGCTCAGAACAATATCCATTTGAACTTAACTTTCTTCCTACGTTTAAAAAGTATCAAGGAATAGAAGTATAAAAATAAGTCCGCAAAGTAATATTGATATTTAAGATTAAAAGAACCAAATGATTTGAATTCTATTACATTGCATTTCTTCAAGTCTTTTTATTTTATTTTATTTGGAACAGTTATAATTGTAATGTTTAAAATCCAAATTTCTTTTATTGTGTTGCCAAAGAATTCGAAATTCTGGTTGAGAGAAAAGGTGTATTAAGGTCTCACTGAAAGAAGCAATCAAGAGAGGTAAGCAAAAGACTTGAACTCCTTCCCATGCACAAAGCAGCTCCTGTTCACAGTTCATGTCACTTCAGTCCTAAAGGACTCATATTTGACATCATTTAAAGATTTGGTAAGAGGAAAATTGTAAGCATAATTGTGTATAAAAATACAAGATAAAATAATCAACTAAATGAAGTAACTCATATAGTTAACTGACCTATAACATTCTAACTATCTTTAGCATATTCAGAGTAGAAATGTTGGCATGGCAAAAAGAATACAAAAAAGCAGATCCGTAGGCTCAAGTGGATATAGTTGCGAGTCAGCTGTAAAGTAAACATGCATATAGCTCATAATAAGCCAAAGAAATGACAGCTGAAAATACAAAGAAAAACTAATCTTGCATTTCCATGTCCACTACACCCCCAAATAGCAAAGCCCATTTTTAGTGGATACACATTGAGAAACCAGCACAAGGCCCTGGTGGCATCCCACTCTTTTTGACCTTTGGGTAGAGAAAGACATGCATTTTTATGTACACAACAATGTACAGGAAAATGGAGAAAAAGAAAACCAATACAAGCATACAGTAGTACCTTGTTCCATTCCCAAGTCTTTGGATCAAGGCACCACATATCTACATGAACAACCCCTTTATCCGAGCTATTCTTATCTGCCAAAACTTCCTTTGTGTAGCCACCATATAAATATATCTACAATATTGAAAAGATTTAATTATGAAAGAGAAAACATCCTCTGTTCCCCAAGATTATGCACTCTAGGGGACTGACCAATGTATAATTTCTTGCCCAAAGGTGAGATTGCAAGTTGTAAAAAGTATGCAAGTACATAACTCATACAAGACACAAAAAGGCCATACTAATGCATTCACATGAGTAAAACAATGACCAAGAGACTAAGCTAGAAATGCAAGTTACCTGAACATATTGAATGAAACCAAAGACACAATTAAAATATAAATTTTAATCGTAAATTAATTTATTTTTCTTCTCTTTACAGTTTATTCTAAAATCATAACTTGATCAGAGTTTATCCTTCTCCACTTTCCACTTTACTCTCCCTTCACCAGGACAATGAATGCAAAACAGTTAAACTATATGGTAGGTCACCAATGGAACACACAGGAAACTGCTATAAAGTCAAATAATAACTAAAAAACATATAACTTCATAAGCAATATTCAACAGCACTCTTTCTCAATTTTTTCTTTCTCGCCTACAACTTGACAGAAATTTCACCAGAACATTGTACATTTTCAAAGAGGACTTGTAAGTTTGAGAAAACACATTAGAAAAACTTTTGAAAATACTCATGTTAATATTCTAACAGCAATAGAGTAACTTCCCAAAGTCATAAGCAACATGCCCCATGAGAACTTTCGTATGCAGATCTGAAAAAAATTATATACAGAAAATTATGGACTTCAGAATCAGCAATCTTTGAAAAAAATCGTTCAGTCAATCAATGCAGAAAGTGGCAATGTAGTCACAGTGATATAATTTTTCAAGGAAAATGATCACAAAGAGATGAAACTTCAATTTTCCTTACCTCAGCTTTTCAACTGTTTCCATGTAGTGTAAACATTACGTAGTTGTTTTTCTCTTCTTCTGAAAAGCACTGTTTGAAGATTTGATAGTGTCTTAACCTTCTACCCCCAGTCTGTGTCAAAATTTCTATGCAAGAACGGATTATTATGTATCACTAAGTCCATTATAACTGACTGAAGAGTAACGGTTTGAATAAAACTTCTCATATAAGTTTCTAGTCAGATTTACAATGTCTTTAAAGAGGGTATCTAGTTATAGAAATATTGAAAAATAAAATTGCACAAACTCTTCTAAGCAGTTTATAATCTTAATGTGCATCTCAGAGTAAACTGACAAAGTGAAATCTGAAACAGCAAGCCTTATACCACAAGTTTGTGAAGCTCCCTCTCTCTCAGGCAAGCCTTATAACAGTTCCATCCACATGCCCAGGAAAGAAGTAAAAAAGAGTCACGTGACTTATATATAACAAGCTCTTCCACTGAAAAAAAATTCCTCCATCTTCATAATTGATACAACTGTTATGTTTCGTATGCTTAACCCCAACAGAACATATATTTCATTTGCATATAGTTGGTCATGTCCTCGGCTAAGAACATGGAGAATTCTGCACCTACATTAACCTAAAGACACACAACATCCTTTCTCACTTCCAAGTCTCTCATAAAAGTCCTGACTTTGGCCAGTTTAGTCCAACACCCAGCAGCAGCATACATGTTAGCAATAAAGACATAATATCCTGAGTTTTCTGGCCTCATTTCCAGTAACTTTTCAGCAGCCCATACTCCGATTTCCACTTTCCGATGAATTCGACATGCCCCTATTAGAGATGCCCAAATTGCTGGCGATGGTGTGAATGGCATCATTGTGATGACTTTCAGTGCCTTTTCAAATGAACCAGCTCTTCCAAAGAGATCAACCATGCAGGCAAAGTGCTCCAAACGAGGAGCTATATCATAAACAGATTGCATCTTCTTGAATAGCATCTCACCTGAGTCCACAAGACATGAGTGACTGCAAGCTGACAAAATGGCAACCATAGTTACATGATCTGGTTTAATGTTTAAATTAGTCATCTCATCAAATAACTGAATTGCTTCTTTCCCATATCCTTGTATCCCATACCCAGCTATCAATGAAGTGTAAGTCACAACATCTTTCCTTTTAAGCAAATGAAACAATCTTCTTGCCATAACAATTCTTCCTGATCTTGCATATGTATCCACAAGGGCATTCCATGGTAACAAATGATCTTCAAATTCCTTACGCCTGGTAATATAGCAGTGGAACTCCTTGTCATATTGCAAATTTGCTACACAAGCACAAACAGGAAGCATACTTGCAATTGTTATATAGTTTGGTTGGATGCCAGAAAGCAACATTTCTCTAAAAAGAAAGAAGGCTTCCTCAGTTTTGTCCCACAGCGTGCAACCAGAAATAATTGAATTCCATGAAATTATACTTTTATGTTCTAGTAGTTGGAACATAATGCGTGCATGCAGAAAGTCCTTACACCTAGCATACATGGTAATTAGCGCATGTCTAACATTGTCAAAACAACAAGAATAACTGCGAATCGTCAAACCATGAATTTCTTTCCCCAATTTTAGTGCACCTATGTGAGAACTTGCACCTAATCCGATAATCACAGCCACAGGATCCAAATGAATACCACTATCCCTCATTTTTGGGAGCAGCTTGAGTGCCCCCCAAAAGTTACCAGTCCTCAAGCAACCTCCAGCAATTGTATTCCAGGTTATGCTGCTTGGTTCTACACAATGTAACTGCATACTTTCAAATAGTTCAAAGGCTTCAGTCCACATACCTTTTGAGGCATATACAGAAATCATAGAATTCCATGTAACTGGATCTTTGTTAAGAATTTTATCAAAGATCTTTCGAGCAATATCTACTTCTCCACATTTCCCATACATGGAAACCAATGCATTCTGCACAAACAAGTCATGTTCTGAAAAGGTACCTTGGAGGGATCTGTGAATTTTTTTTCCCAACTCCAGATCCAATTGTTCACCATATGCTTTAAACACACATGGGTAAGTGAATTTATCCGGTCTTATACCCTTATTTAACATATGCTGAAAGGCAAGAATGGCTTCCTCATTCCAACCATCCTTGACAAATGAAGATATGAGAATATTCCAAGGCATTGGATGCAAAACATTTGAAGTTTCAGTTAATACGCTAGCATCAGCAAGTAAATTGAAGGCAGTATAAAATGTTACCAATTTTGTAACCAATATAGGGTGCCCTTCAAGACCTAAACTAATAATATGGGCATGAAGTTGCTTACCTTCTGGAAGTGATCTGAGGTCAGAACTAATCGACAAGAGAGAAGATAATGATTGCACAATGACATCAACAGAAGGAGATGCTAAGGCATGCCATCGGATATCAGAATAGGTTCTTAAGGCTTTTGATAAATGACCTTGGCTAGCAAAATCTTCCAAAGTAGATAGCATACTAGACACCATAGATTCATTCCAATTGCTAACATTATTCCTCCACTTTTTAGGAATGCATTTTTGAATTTGAGCAAAAGGAATGCCTTTTAGTAAACAACTAGACGAAGAAGGCATACAATGAAGATATCAAAGTCAGGAAGTAAAATAAACAATGAAGGCATGATTGCACCCACATTACACTGTCAGAAACTTCAGTAGGTTGTTAATTGGTCAGTTCTGATTCTCTTTCTCCCCTCCCTGCAAACAAAAGAATAATATAAACAAAATCACAATTAGCTACCATTACAGGCAAAGTTCTTCACTAACAAAATGAACAATGTGATTTGACTTTTCTTCTTTTTTTCTCTTAGATAAAAAATGGACAATAAAACAGGACATGATCAAAATGAAACCAAATAAACATGCTTTATTTTATTTCTCTTCACTAGAACAAGTACCAGAGGGAGTAAAAGAACTATAGGGCCACAATACTGACAGGAAGTAAACTGGAAATCTTGCAAATAGAGATGATAAATGACTACAAAGATGTAGTCTTTTACACACAAGAAAACAATTTTAAAACATCAAGAAATTTTCAGGGGAGCCATCCAAGAAGTTTTTCAACTATCTGGGCTAGCAAAAAAAAATGTTTTTGTTAATTTGACAAGGAGCTTACAACAATATTCGCATGAATTTCAGTATCATTAATCTCAAACAAATCAAGTTCTCAGAAATATACTAGAAAGACATGTTTCCAGCAGAATATGTTAACCTTTTCCTGCAATTACAAAATGTCTACATTTTTAATATAAGCACCCAATGTCAACATATTGCAAGATGAAGCCAAATCATCAGAGAGCCAAATTAAACAAAATAAATAAATAAAGCAAACCAAGAATGGGTAACATGTTTGAAAAGCAAGAGCAAATAACAAAAACAAGCATATCTAGACTTGAATTTATAAGAGAGCAGCCAAGTTAAACTGCAGAGTTCCAACAAATTACTATATAATTGTCCTTAAGAACTAATACTTATTCACAAACATATTTTCAGTCCAGAGAGAGTTGGTACAAAAGATACAGGTTGGGTAATGCAACATAATGCAGGAGCTGAAGTATGAAAGCTACAAAAACCATCCCTATTACCATTTGAAGTAGAGATTAAGAATATTATTGCACCTTATCTAGATGAAAGGTTGGATAATGCTTAGAATTGGTTTGCAGAACCGAGGAATAACTAGCATAAGTTATTATTCAAACTGTGTGGCTGACATTACTGCAACCCATGCTTAAAGGGCAGCCTCTGGCGGTATACAAATAAGCTGGAACATAAGTAAATGTCGAAACTGTGAAAAGTCTTGATTTCCCTTAACGACCTGAGCTAACAACCTTTGCTATTTATCAAATATTGCAACTTTTTAAGTAGTACACTAGAAAATTATGATTGAAGAAAACAATAAATTACACTTAGAACACAACCAGGAAAAAAGATATCTCATAAATTTCTTTGTTCAACAGTGGAATAATAACAGCCACCACGACATGTACACCTGCCCAGTTATGTCAATCAGTTAAAACTATTGAAGAAAAAAATATGAAGTGTTAATAGAGTTGTTCGAGTATAGAAAGAAACTTCATAATTCTTGACTACAACCTTTTCCTCAGCATGTTCGCAAGAGAATATTTTGACATATCTAGAAATTAAGACTATTTATTCAAGATAATCAATCGCAGATCATGCAAGATAATCTTTATTGGTCAAATGCAGATGTAAACACCATAAATCAGTTGAATGATATTTCAATGCAAAATTGAATCAAAGGTTCCAGAATAGAGCCCACGAATAAGAAGAAGATGTGCCACTAAAAATTAGGAAATTCACCTGCTAAAATTTATGAATGAAAAACACTGAAGCAGCAACAACCATCTGGTGCATGTTTATTGCCATGTCTCGGCAATGGCAACAACAGTAGCTGCTGAACGGAAGGGGAAAGAAGAGAAGAGAAGAGGAAGAGCAGAGAGAAGGTGGGCTATGTTGGCAAGGGAGGAAATCGGCAGAGGCGTTGATGTCTGGAGAAGAGGTCGGATTGCAAACTTGAATACCTGCCAAGAACTTTCTTTTTTTTTTTTTGTTCTTTGTTTTTTTGGTGAATTGCTAAGAACTTTCAAATTTCACTTAATACGCTGAAATCCAAACAGGGGATTTCTTTTTCTTAAAAATTCTACAAAAATGAAAAGTCAAAACAAACTCAAAATTCCATTTTTAACATTTTATATTATTTCTCTATTTTATCATTCTTCACTAAACTTTTCTAAATCTCTATCAAAAAAATTATCAAATTATAGTGGTTTTCAACAAATTAAATATCTAAAAATGTTAGTTTTATTTTACTTAAGTACTTTTATTCCTTTATTACTTAAAATTTCTTAGTAGCATTTGTTAAAATTGGAAAAAAAATAGAGTTAGTTTATATATAATTTGAATCGATAAAACCTTGTAATTTAATGCAAACTTTGTTTTAATGAATGAGTGTTGTTTGTATATGATGTATTTATGTTTATATTTTAATGCAAACTTTGTTTTAATGAATGAGTGTTGTTTGTATATGATGTATTTATGTTTATATGAATAAATTTTTGTTGAAAATTGAAAGAAGAAAAAAAGAGGAAAAATCAAATTTGGGTTTGCTCTATCCAACTGGCTGATCAGCTTAACTCGGTCCGTGCGAGTATCTGGCTAGGACGAGATTGATACGTCCAACTCGGTCATATATTTTTTTTGGTCATGCATTTTTTTATAGTTAATTTAAATGCATGTATTCAATTAATTAAATCTTTTATCAATTTTAATGCTTACGTTTGATTTATTAATTATATTACTTAGTATTAATTAGTTAAGTTTAATTTTTTTTATTTATTTGAAAAAATTATAAATTAATATAATTAAGTTTAGAATATTTTATTTAAATTAATTAAGTTTAATGAAAAATTATATGAGTTTAATTACTTTAATTAGTGTAGTAACGAATCGGGATTTCTATTTTTTAAAACTTTATTAGTTTAGTGTTTGTTTAAGTTTAATTTATTTTAATTAAAATAAGTATTAACTTAATGTGAATAACTTAATTAAGTTTAGTAATGTATTAGCTTTTTTGTTTTTATATTTTAGTTTGATATGTTATATTATATTTACTTTCTTTTAATTGGTTAACCTTAATTTAAAAAAATACGAATTTTATTTTATTTTATTAAGAATAATTTAGTTTAATTAGTTTAATAACGGGTTGGGCTTTTCTTTTTTTTAACATTTGTGTTTAATTGTTAAATTTGATTATTTAGTTTGAATTAGTTAACTTGAATTATAAAAATATTAATTTATTTTATATTGGAATCATTTATTTTTAATTAGTTTAATTTGAAATAGTTTTAATTACAATAATAAATTTATTATTTTTATTAATTGCAGTTTAGAATATACAAAAGGGAAGCAAGAGATGATGACTTTAGAAAATCTATGGATGAGCGTGAGCGGCATTTGGATTGTGTTTTGAAAGTGTTTTTTGTTTTGTTTTTAAATGAAGTTATGTTTGGATGGTAATTTTTTTTTATTGGGAATTGAAAGTTCATTGATATGTTTTGGGTCTCACATCATTAATAATATTATAAAATTTATAAAATATAATTAATAAAATTTTTGATATTTTAATTTTAATTAAAAGGTAATATAAAAAATATTGTTTATGTGATTTAGTGGGACCCATGTGTAGTGTTAAAAAAAGTGTTTTGATATATGTTTTTATGAGGAATTGAAAAAATTGTATTGAGAACCAACACAAATATACCCTAAAAGATTGGACGAGTAATGATATAAAGAGAAATATGGCTCATTATGTGCAATTATTGACAGAAGATGAGGCTGAGGAAAGAGATTTCCCCTATTGGACCTTTTAGCATTCATAGGATGATGTTCATACCAACTCCTAAACTCCAAATATAGGAGCCGGTGACATTTGCTGCATATGGTCCCAGATGATGATAAGTTGGCTAACGATTCTTCGTATTCTCTCTCAGATGACAAGAATGAGGTGGAGACTCCTCGGGCAGAGTACCTGCCCCAAAAGAGAGACACCTCATCCCCGCCATGGAATAAGTAAGGGTATAGATTTATGGCACGTGGTGTTGCTGCCATTATTCGACTGTCTATAGCTTGAGGCACTAGGTGAGATTTACATCAATTAGGCCACCATTTACATCCATCACAGGATGGTCTATCCTATCCTATGCCACCATTTTTACCTATCACAAGGCCATCTACATCTGATCGTAGGCCATTGCGCCCTTCGTTGGACTATTTGTTTCATCATCATCTCGTTCACTGTGTAATACCCAAATTATAATTTAATGGACTTAATTAATTAATTAACCCGGCCCATTAGAATTTAATGTATCTTATATATATAGACAGAGGTTAAAACAATTAGTCATATTTTCCCCTTAGTCACGAAAAACCCAAGGTAGGTAAATTTCTCTACCTTCTCAAGCATGTCAGTCACCACCGACGCCACCATATGGCAACCGCTGGCAGCGGCAATAAGTCTAAAAACATCTTTCTTTTTTTTTTCCTAGCCTCCCACAATCCATAGTATTTTTTTCAAAAGAAATGGGAAAACTGAGAGAGAGAAAACCGAGATAAGAGAGAAGGAAGGGGGAGGGAGGAAAATAGAGAAGGGGAAGGGCCGAGAGAGGGGAAGGAGAAGAGGGGGGGCAGGCGGCCACGGAGAAGGGGGAAAGAGGAAGAGGAAGAAAATGAGAAGAGAAGAAGAAGGGAGAATGGGGGAGAAGAAGGGAAACTGAGATGAGAAGAAAAGAAAAGGGGAAGAAGAAGAATGGGATGAGGGCAGCGGCTGGCAGAGGGGAAGGGGGGCAGCAGCGGGCAATGGGAAGAGGGGAGGGTAGCGGCTGGAGTGGGAAGAAAAGGGGGGCGGCGACTAAGGTTAGGGGAAAAAGAAGAAAAAAAAATTATGGTTAAGGTTTTGGGATATAGAGACATTTTAGTAATTTTTCTTAAAACTTATTCATTTTTACAAATAATTCCTTAGGGTTTACAAATCCTAAAATTTTCCAAATTTCATATACGAATTTACAAATTTACTCACAAATGTTTTAGTATTTCCAAATTAGTCCCCAATTTTTTTAGAATTTTCAATTTGGCCCCAAACTTCTTAAAAATTATATTTTTACCTAATTTTTTTTAGAAATTACCTTTTATACCACAAGACTTATTTAAAATCTGTTTCAACCAATATTTTCAAAAATTTAGTTTTTAGTCCCCAAACTTTCAAAAAATACGATTTGACCCCTGAACTTTTCTAAAATTACTATTTGGTCTCAAACTTTTCCAAACTCGAAAATTACCTTTTTCATATTCCAAAAGTGTTCCAAAATCTTTTCCAAATGCCAAATATTTCCTTTAACTTTTCAAAAAGTCATTCTTTTTCTTTTTATTAGATTATTTATTTATTTATTTAAGATCAATTACTTAGTTTAGCTTTTCAATATTCGAATTCATTGAATATTTCCAATGTAGCAAACAAGGACTTAGGGAACTAATTATTCCACGTAACTTAGCACGCATTTATATTTGCATTTGATGTGGGAGTTCTAAGTTTGTTTGATTATTTAAATCTTTATATTTACATGTTATATGTGTTATTTATTGTGCATATAAATATCTATTGCATATGTCATCAAACAACATGGGTTTAGGCCCGATAAAACAGGGACTTATGTCCAATTGAACAGGGGTTTTAGCCCAATTAAACAGAGTCTTTGACTCGATGACATAAATTGACTATTTATATTTATATGATATTTGAAATGTGTATATCTTTGTAAAATGTCACACTTTACTCCCACTAAGTATTTTGTACTTAACCTATGTATTATGTTTTTTTTAAATCATTTACAAGTTGATGGGTTGTGATGCGGGGACGGAGGATGACTAACCATTTATGAGTTTTTGAATTTGGTTTAAATTATATTCTCATTTTCGAACTATGAATATTTATGTTTATGTTTATGTTTTAGTTTTATTTGGTATAAATAATTTTATTATAGCAAAGATTGTTTTGGATTCAAATTTATAATTTGAGATTTATTTGGGATTTTGATTCATGATTTGGGAATTTTGACTATTTTAAATTTGGTATATTCTTTGACTTGGCTATTATATTATATTTTCTATTTTGGATATTTTTGAGAAAATCTGGGATGTTACACTTACCATTCCGAGAGATAACTTTGACATTACATGACGTCTATTTTATATTGGGATTTGGGTATTAGTGTTACAGATAAAGAGGTACGCTTGTTTATAACTTTGTTAAATTATATCATTTTTTGAAAACATTATTGTGTTTTAAAAATAATTTAAGCATGTTTATTGTGTCTTGCAGGTGAGTGCTAGTTAAGATAAAGAGATTATTTTCACAAATGTCTCGGAACATCTACAGATTGATATGGACACGCTTTACAATGAGTGGAAGCATTGTGCCATCAAGCTGAAGACGCTTGCCGGAGATGTACAAATGTTGATATAATTGATGATGTTGAGGTACAGTGTTTTCTGTGATACACATTTAGTTGTTCTTTGTTCGTGGATAAGTCCACAAACACATCCCAGGGTTTTATTTTACTCGCACTTATGTCTCTTCTGGCTATCCCACACCACACATGGGCAATTGTAACACTTTCTCACCTATACAATCAGATCACAATAGCATCTATGATAAATTGCAGCTAACTAACTGAGTGTTTGACATTGTTGGAGGCAAGGATATACAAGGATTTCCCGATATTTAGACCTTCAGAGCCTCTTTGTACTTGGACCTCAATAGATCCATGGGCCATGAGATGGATGTTACCTAGAGTACAGTGTAGGTCATCTGATTCTATTTGTGGTTATCAGATGCAAGAGGCAACCAGAGATTATGGCTTCCAAGATAGAGATATTGCACTATCACAGAGTCATGGTGCTACAATAGACATAGATCATAGTTTTTTTTTTGTTAATGTTGTGGTTTAATGGATATTGTACTATGTACATAGGATTGCATTGTTATTTGTGTATTGTATTATTTGCATTATTATTTGTGTATTGTAGTGTATTGTTATTTGTGTTCATTTAGACTATCACAAGTGATAGTATAAAAATAATTCATAATATGAAAAAAAATCATATATAAACGTCAAATAAACTACATGAACTATATCTAAAAATGAGATAAAATCATATCTATGAGGCTGTCACATTTGAATGTGGTGTTGTAAAATATGGTTACAGTCTTTATACAAATTAAGGTCACACCGCCATTTCCAATTACTATATATAGGTGAGAAAAATATTAGGCGAAATGAGAAACATGTCTATCATACACATAAGTCCACATAATAATAACTAATTAATAGGTGAGAAAAATATAAATAATGAATTGAAATGTGTCAAATAATTTAAAATAACTATATGTACCGATATATAATGTTCTGCTGCCCTAAGATATGATAGTGTCACAACACGGTAACTAGATAGAGCGTGATTAGTTCCCTGGCTAACTAGTTGTGGATACATAATACTACCGCCCATACGAAAATAACACACATCACAACATATGTCATGGTTACTACAAATTCCAACTCAGATATATCCATTCACATGCATTTATTAGTAGTCACACCGGTGTCAGATCAATCATATACCGAATGGTCTCTAAATACTAATCCGATTGGAATTGTCTGAAATACAAATCATGTTGCGTCTCAATAGAACAGAGCATGTATTTACTAATTTTAGGTCAATGAATCTCGTCTCTATAAATCTTATGTGCAACAGTTCTAAAATCACAATTATTATCCTCAACTACATTCAAGACACTATGAATATAATCTATCATAAAATGGTCAACCTCAAGTCAGATCAACTGAAATAGGTAAGGAATGTGTATAGAACTATCAACATGAACTGAGTCCATAACACTATTTGAACCATGTGGCATAATTGGAGTATTTAAGTCCAACACTACAAATGACTCTGACAAATATCGTTTCACCTTCCTCTTTCCATAATAAGATTTCTTCAATGATTTTCCAAACTTGCTCGTACCTAATGACTTTATAGTTATATTGTTAAATTTTTTTTCAACACATTCCCAATAAGATTGATCGCTGCTAGTGGAAGATTGTTTCAACAAACTTTGATCTTCGAGTGCAAGCATTTGCTCTAATTTCTTGGCATAAATGTACTTTACATGTATGGGCTCATCTGATCAAAATAACCTCTTACAACAAAATTTATCTATTTCTGAACTCTTTGATAAGGCTCAAAATTAAGCGTATTCCATAATATGTGTATGTCATACGAGGGCACCGTTATGGCAGGTGCATGGAAGACCTTGTGTCTTCCTAATAAATCAATCACAATCATCGAGGGACATCAAATGCTCCGCAATCTCCTACTAGGCGCCCATCATCCTAATAGCTCAATAATTAGCCATTCCACCCAATCCAACATACAAATCATCTGCAATTTTGTGAAGTTTTTACATCCTTGATTTTTCCAACGACATATTTATCTCCTTGATTTGAATGTTAATCATACTCCAAATTTTTTGAAAAATTATGTCAAATCCACCGGTCGATGTATTAAGACACTTCTTTAGTATCAAATGATGGCTCTCTATCCTATTTGTCGTGCTACACCCGAGATGCATATGTCTGTCTCTCCAACACCAGAAAAAACTTTCCTTATACTTCATCAAATATGTATCTTTCATGTATTTCAAAGCAACCTTCAATTTTTTCCATTTTTGTTGTATCTGAAATTTTTTTTTTATGTTTAGATATCAAAACTACAAAAACACGTTAGTAAAAATATTAACTAAACACAAAAATATTATATATTAAAAATAAACTATTGTACACATAAATATATTAATTTATTATTTGTTTCAATCACAATAAATAAATTAAAATTAATATTACTAAATACAAATATTACTTTGAGAAGTTGATAAAAACAATATTTTAAAATCTTACCTTTGAGAGGTTTTGTTCATAAGTTTCCTCAGTTGTCAACCCAACCAATGCATACCATGAACATTGTGAAAACTGATATTTCTCGCTTTTTGTCACGTGTAATTCTAGTCACATAACTTTCCACATTCTTCAAAATGTGTATTTTACATAAAACTAAACTCTCTATCGGTGACTAACTCAAATGTATGTTGAAATTAGAAATATTTGCATAAATATCTCTAAAGCCCATATGTATGTATCCTCTTTTTCATCCCCATAGTCACGTAATAAAGTTTGATCTCGAGCCTACTGAACGACTTTATCTTTAGAAGAAAAAACCTAAGTGGTCACAAAATATACAAACACATTTATAGGCACGTGTAATTATAACATATGTTATAATGTAAAAATTCTTCTAAAACAACTAAATTCTAAAAAATATAACATATGTAATTAATTATTTAAATAGTGTATATTAAAATAACTAAAACATCAAGAAAAATTTAAAAAAATTGACTCGGTCAAACCAATTTTTGTCCGAGTTGACCGTCCAAATAATTTTAATTTTTTTTTTCAATTCGTGAATGTGATAGAAAATATTCACATCTTTAAAAATATATATAAACTAAAGATAAAAGATAAAATATACCTCATTATCATCGATACATAGATCACAATCAAAATCGTCTTTTAAATCTTCCATTTATAGTAAATGTATATAAACTAAAGATAAAAGATAAAATATACCTCATTATCATCGATACATAGATCACAATCAAAATCGTCTTTTAAATCTTCCATTTATAGTAAATGTATTAAGAGAGTTTTTTTAGAGTCATAAACTAAATAGAAAAAGACAAATGATAAAATTGGAAAAAATATTTTGCGTTTAATAATTCTAAATTGATAATTGAAAGGGTTTTGTGTTTTTTTGAATTTTAGTGTTAAAACAGTTTTTTAGTAATAAATAAAAGGTTTTGAATATTTTTATTTTAGTTTTAATAGCTAAACGATGTCCTTTTTTTTTCTTTATGATAAATGAATAACTATGTGGATTTTTGTTTGAAGTAAAATAGCATGATTTTGTACCCATTCAGGAAAAAAAAAGTGTTAATCTTGTAAAGAAAAAAAGAAAGGACTGCTCGACCTAAGTTAAAAAATTTCAATTTATAAATCTTAAACATTTGAACATTTTTGTGCTTAAACCTAAAAAATTACAATGTTTCTTATAAATTAAATTTTTTTAAAAAACGAATTTAATCGAACTATAGTTATAAATTTGATTAGAGTTTGATAAAAATAATTTAATTTAGTTTGATTTTTTATTTAAAAATAAAAATAGTTTATATTTATAAATTTTAAAAATAAAATTTGGTTTTAAACTTTAGTATTCCATTTTTGTTTTTCAAAGTACGATTCGAATTATGAAACAAGAAACAAATTAACACAATTTCTGTTGGAGCCCCATCATCTCTATCTCCATCTGCACGCCGACCGCTCCATCTCTGTCTTTCGCCGTGTCTCTGTCTGTCCGCTAGATCTTGATGCCTCCCTCTGACTCTTTATTTTCTCTATCTAAAAGTTGAGGTAGGTTTGTTTGTTTTTTGTTTGTTTTTTTTTCAATTGTTCATGTATAAATCAATGTTCATAACATGTTTTTTTTATGAGATTTTGAAGGTGGTTGAAGTCGTTCTTTTGATATTTCATACTCTTTAAGCTCCATAACAAGTTAATAGAAATGTTGTTTCGACAATGGAATTGGAGACTTCGAAGTATGCAATTGTTTCATTTCTGTAATGCTGTAAATTATGCATAAAGTAGTTTCTTTCCCTATTCCTAGTATGCAGAAATGATTTAGGATTAAAAATATTTGTTACTAGAAGTCTTTTCTGTTTTTAAAATTAAAAATTTATTAAGCAACTCCAAAGTACACAGAGGGGGACTTGAAGCCTTATCTCCCAATTAAGGGCATGAAATACATCAAATGACAAAAATGAAAATCAGGTGATAGGCAACTAAGGAAACATAAGGGTATTGCAACCTATCCAAATTAAAAATGCCTCGGCATAATCTTCGAGGATAAGAATCTTCTTTACAAGAGGTGAGGCCACGAGCAAAATTCACTAAGGAATCAGCTGCCTTATTGCCATCTCGAAGAATATGTTGAAGAGTATAATTAACAGACCCTGATAAGCTCTTTTTATGCTGAATTAGCATATCATATTTCCAGGGGTAGGGATAAGAATTTTTGAATACCTGTAAGGCAAGCATGGTATCTGTCTATATGTGAAATGAGCTAAAACCCAACTCAATAAAAAATCTGAACACCCTTTAGTTCGCCTCTCAGTTCTGCTTTGTTGTCTAACATAATTCCATAGGAGCTACTGAAGTCAAATATAAAACATCCATTTGATGCACCCGTAAATGAGCATGGACAAAGGTCTTTAAAGCATCATTGTTAAAAGCCTTATTAATTATAATGCTAGAAATCAAGTTAGAGTTATGGTAGACATTAGAAAGCCTTCCACACTCCAACCAAGATGAATGCGAAAATAATGAATTAGAAAGCCTTACATAAGCTTCAGCTTACATCCAAAGAATCAAATTCTCCTTCAATTATGAGACATCAAATAAGAGGATTTTGGCTTAAGAAAGACTGGATCATCTTTGCAGTGTTTACTTCATATAAAACTAGCCCAAAGAGAAGAATTGATTCTTCAGTCTAGAAGTCTACTTCGATGGTTTATTGGCAGTTAGCTAGATATATTCTCTTTTTTCCCCTTCTATTTTTCATGTGTTTTTCTTCATATATACATATGAATAAGATATTTTTTCCGGTGGATAACTTTTTGTTAAGTTGATAGTAAGGACTGCGTTTTGAATTGTCTTTGATCTACAATTTACAGATCTGCCTATTTGATGGTACATCCAACTTCTTTGATTTGATCAAATTAGGAACTACTACAGGGCTATCATTGGTGTTGTAGCCAGGTCTGATTCCAATTTCTTTTGGTTCAGCAATAGACGATGCTTTTCTTTCTTCTTGTGAAAACTAGTGGTTCTAATCAAATCATCCAAGTCAATCGGAGATTGAATATTGCCTTTAAATCAAATAGATATTTTCATTCTGCTTTACAATCTGATGCTGTAATTGAAAGAATTGCTAGAATCATAAATGATCATCCCTTTCCTGATAAGCAGCTGCAAGCTGCACTTTTGTCTGAGATTCCTCGTGATGTTTTGTCTACTTCCTTTGTGGAAAAAGTCCTAGGCCATTTGTTTGGGGCACACTCAAATGGTCTTAAAGCATACGAATTCTTCAAGTTTTCTATCATGCACTCCCAATATGATCCAAGTTCAGATGCTTTTGAAAAGACACTCCACATACTTGCCCGAATGCGCTACTTTGACAAAGCTTGGGAGCTGATGGAGAAAATCAAGCAAAGACGTCCTTCACTTGTCACACGTAAATCCATGAGCATCATGTTGTCAAGAATTGCAAAATTCCATTCGTATGAAGGAACTCTTGAAGCATTTGAGAGAATGGAGAAGGACCTATTTTCAGGGAAGGAATTTGGCACTGAAGAATTCAACATACTTCTTCGAGCTTTTTGCACCCAAAGACAAATGAAGGAAGCCAGATCTGTGTTCAACAAGTTCTATTTTCGCTTTTCCCCTAACACAAAAACGATGAATATTTTGCTCTTGGGATTCAAGGAATCAGGAGATGTTACTGCAGTTGAGCTATTCTATCATGAGATGGTTCGAAGAGGTTTCAAACCTGACAATGTCACTTACAATATAAGAATTGATGCTTACTGTAAAAAGGGATGTCTTAGTGATGCATTGAGGCTTTTTGAAGAAATGAAACAACTTGGTTCATTACCTACAATAGAGACTTTTACCACGCTGATTCATGGTGCAGGGGTTGCTCGAAATGTAATAAAAGCTAGGCAGTTGTTTGATGAGACTTTAGGGAGAGGTTTGCATACAGATACTGGAGCTTATAATGCTCTTATGAGCTGTCTTATTAGGTGTAGAGATGTAAAGTCTGCTGCTGCCTTAATGGACAAAATGGAGGAGAAAAATATTCCGCTTGACAATATCACATATCACACTATGTTTTGGGGCCTTATGAGATCAAAGAGGATTGATGCTGTATCTGAACTCTATCACAAGATGATAGAAAGAAAGTTTGTGCCCAAGACACGAACAGTTGTTACATTAATGAAATTCTTCTGTGAGAATCAAAGGCCTGATTTAGGCTTAAACTTGTGGAGTTATGTGATGATGAAAGGGCATTGTCCACATACTCATGCATTGGACATTTTAGTGACTACACTATGCTCCAGAGGAAGGGTTCTAGAAGCTTTTGAGTGTTCTAAACAAATGTTAGAAAGGGGTAGGAATATAAGTGAGATGGCTTTTAGAATACTCGAGAGGTATTTGCTGCAGAGTGCAGAGATGGAAAACTTACAAAAGCTGGATAGATTGAGAAAGAAATTACATTCAATTTTACCTCCTTCCACTACCCTTGCTATTTGAGGCTGCTGAGGACCTTTCCTATTGGAAGTGGTAATATTTAATTTTTTTTATTGGTCTTATTTTGAACCTGAAGTTATAAAAGATAACCAACTACAGTTTATTGAAATCATTTTTATTGAGCTTTCACTTTGATTAGTATGCATTGGGTCATCTAATTGTAGATTCAAATTCAATGCTGCTTCCTTCACCCCACAAGAGTATCACGATCCTTTTACCACATTATTATATTTTTTTATTAGATAATCTTACATTTATATAACAAAACTGTAAAGACTGGTAGGGATCCCTGCTCTGGTTTTCTAAAAGTATGATCCTATTCATTTTAAAAATAATAATAATAATAATAATAATAACGATAATAACTTGAAACTATGTCTTATGCTGGTTGGGATTGATATGAGGGATTAGTGCTTTTATTTTCTGGAATGTATTAATGTTCATTTGTACTTAAATGTGCAACCTTCACTCAGGATAATCTTCCCGTAAAATTTGTTTACATTTTCCTCTAGAGTTGCTTTTTTTTTTTCGGATTTATTATTCTTGAAATTCCCAATTTAATTATCTGAAATTGGTCTTGAGTTTAGAATGTGGATACATGTTACTGTCATTAAAATGACATCTTTATTTGAAAAGCTGGAATTCTATCTGCATGCCAAACCAAGCTGGGGGATTAGGTTGTTAGAGGATGGAGGATGTCAATATTGTAATGATTGTGAAGCTAGTTTGGCAACTGATTACCAACTCAAATCTGCTATGGTTTAAGCTGTTCAGGGCCAAATATGAAGGGGAGGAGACTTTGGGACATTGATAAATGTTCCAATAGGCATCTTGGATTTGGATTTAGGACATTGAAAAATGTTCCAATGTACAGGGAGTGTGTTTGGTGCCTGGTGTTAATTCTGATATCTCCATCTGAGATGATCCTTGAATTCCTACAATCCAAGGTTTCTGCCCTCCTGAGCCAGTTAGGACTTCTCAGTTTGTCACAAAGGTTTGTGATCTTATGTTACCTGGTTTAAATGCTTGGAATCCCAGTCTGGTATATAATATGTTCCCCCCTAGGCATTTTTATTCCAAATGCTTTGGAACAGGAGATGTGGGTTTGGATTCCCTCCAAATCAGGGAATTTCACTACCAAATCTACATATAGGATGCTAAAACAGCAGGAGTTTGCTACAAATTTTACAATTGCTAGATTGATGTGGAAAAGACTTTGGCATTCAAATTTGCATGGGCATCACAAACAACTGTTTTGGAAGCTCCTATCAAATATTCTCCCGACTGAGACTCGATTGTCACAAGTCCTAGATGTTTTGCATAATCCCTGTTATCTCTGCAATGACCAAGAGGAATCCATGGAACATATTTCTCTTCAATGCCCTTTATACTCAGGAAATCTGATTTCTATCTAAGTGGCAATTGCAGTTGGTGAACTACTCTCAACTCTCACTTCTGGATTGGGTGGATTTGCTACTTGATCCATCTAGCCCACTACCACTTTACCAAGATGGAAGGGAAGAGCTACTTCATTATGCAGCTGTGTGCAAGGAACAACTGTGGCTACATCGAAATCAGGTTCTGACTTGGGGAACTAAAACCGGGCAATGAACTGGGTAACCTGATTACAAAAAAGGCTGACCAATATTGGAAGTGGAGAAGAACTTCTAATGGTGCTTGCAGGGTATACCCACGGCAGGAGTTGTGGATACCACCTAATTTGGGTGATTTGAAAATAAACTTGGATGCAGCCTATAACTTAGAGGCAGCCCATATTGCTGTACTTGTGAGAAATTCCGCTGGAGCTATGGTATGTGCATGGGTCGATGGTGGATGCCCTATGCTCTTGAGGCTTACACGGCTGCGGCGCAAGCTTTACTTAGAAGTTTCCAGATTGCAGCTGAAAAGGACTTCAAATCTGTTCATTTTTGAGGGGGATGCTTTGAGTGCGATTCTGACAGTTAAAGGCTCCAAAAGACCATAAGGTTAACAATAGATTAGATAGGAATTGGTGTACCTACACCATGTCCCAAGAAACTGTAATAGGGCATCCCATAGTCTTGCCCAATGGGCCAAGTATTATGGTAATTTTGCAGTCTGCTACACCTTCTGATATGTGGTGTGACAATGACGGGATTTCGAAGACATCCTCCATTTGGGTGATACCACCTAATGTGGTGTAAGAATGATTTGGATACGTTTAATGAATGAATCGGTTTTCATAAAATAAAATACTGTGATTTTACTTTTTCTGTTTATCCCTTAGTGTTGCTGTTCTGGTGAATAATGAAACTTACATTATTCAATCATATATTACAGAAATATTCAACGATGGTATGCATTTGGACAGAGATGACTAGGCTTTTATTTCACCCACAAATATTCCTTTAGCACATTTACTACAATTAACTTACAGAACAAGCATTTCATGAAAATAGACAAAAAATCAACCATATCTGCCTTTAGAACTACAAACTAGATTTCTCTAATTTCTACCAAAAACAAAGAAAAAACACATGATGATTCAAGAAATCATCATTAAGAAGAAAAATAAGAACTGCTCAAGCCCTTTCTCCCCTAATCCTCCGTGCCAATTGAATATCCTTGGGCATAATGGTAACCCTTTTGGCGTGGATAGCACAAAGATTTGTATCTTCAAAAAGCCCCACCAGGTAAGCCTCGGCAGCCTCCTGAAGTGCTGCCACAGCGCTGCTCTGGAACCTCAAATCTGTCTTGAAATCTTGAGCAATCTCGCGAACAAGCCTCTGGAATGGCAGCTTCCGAATCAAGAGTTCGGTGCTCTTCTGATACTTTCTGATTTCTCGTAAGGCCACCGTCCCAGGACGAAATCTATGGGGCTTCTTGACTCCACCGGTGGCCGGAGCTGATTTTCTTGCTGCCTTGGTGGCTAATTGCTTCCTTGGGGCCTTGCCTCCGGTAGATTTTCGCGCTGTTTGCTTAGTTCTTGCCATTCTGGTGAGTTTCAAGAAGGAAATTTGCAAGCGAACGAAATATGCAAGGAAATGGTGGTGAGGTTTTAGGGTTCGTGGTAGTGAAGTTTTATAGGCGAAGAGGGAGAGGGGGAAGGGATTGAAAACTTTTGAATTTTTGAGGGAAATGTTTGGCGGGGATGGATGTGAACCGTTGAATGTGTGAGAATATGGACGGGTGGGATTTGGGATTGATCTGATACGCGGATCACGATCCTCGACCTGCAGAACACTGAACACTCACTGATTAAGGAAATGGATATATGTTATAGCATTTTAATTTCGCTAAACCCTAATCTTTTATCTAAAAACACTAAATTTTTTAATCTTATAATTGAACTAATATGCCCCTTATTTATTTAATTTTATCAAAATAGTATAATTAGTAGATTTAATTTCATTAAGCTCCTTAAACTTTTCATGGAAAGTAAAATCTCCACTAAATCTTTCAATTGTCTTTATATGCCCCTTTCATCTTTCAATTATTTTAGTTAAGTATCATTTTTATTATAATTTATTATTTTTTATCAATTAATCTTTTATTTTTTTTATTAACTCTGATAAATTAAGATAAAATCTTATTAAAAAAGAAAAAAATTATGAACTTTTTTATGTGTTTAAACAAGTGAAGATATTTGTTTTTGAATTTAATATATTATAAAATTTAAAATAGTTGAGAAACGAAAAAAATTGTTTTCTTTATAAAACAATTCATTTTTTTCCTAATGTTTTTAATTTTCTAATGCATTTAATACAGATTTTTTTCTTCACATGTTCAAACAAATAAAAAAGTTCATAGAATTTTTTATTTTTTAGTAATTTTTATTTTAATTTATGAGAGTTAATAGAAAATAAAATGTTAATTGATAAAAAAAAGAAAATAAATTCTAATAAAAATTATATTTAACTAAAATAATTGAAAAGATAAATGGGCAGACAATTGAAAGATTAAGGAGAGTTTGTTTTTCATGAGAAGTTTAAGGGGCTTAATGATAAAAGTGAATATATTAAGGGGACATATTGCTATAATTAGAAGATTAAGGGGTTTTAGTGTTTTTGAATAAAAGATGGAGAGGGTTTACTGAAATTTACCTTTTAAAAAATAATAATATTGGAGATCGTTTCTTTAAATATTTATTTTCATATTTTGTATCCTTATATTAATTACGTAAAAATATCTTTTATGTTATTTTATCTTTTTCTACTTTTATTTCTATTACCTAATCATATTCAAAATAATGAAAGCCATTATGAGTTAATTTTTCTAGCAATATCAATAAAAAGTCGTTAGGTAATCCAAGTTTAATTGTAGATGGGAAAATGCAAAATAATTCCAAAAAATGTTAAAGATTCTCAAAAAAGTCCTCATGTTTAAAAAAGTTTTAATTAAGCCCTCATTTTATTTTTATCTTTAAAAAATCATTTTACTTTGAATATAAAAACAAATATTCAATTTCTTTAAATAATTACATTTTCGACTCATTTTGGTTGGCTAGAGAATAAAGTTGCTCAGAAATATAAAAATGAATCCAAATAGATTGTTTATCCTAAACTTGTATAGATTAGGCATGTTAATGAAAATAGTTAAAATTTCTATTATTACTGACAATATTTTTTTTAGGAAATTACTGTTAAGATTTTTATTCATATATATGTTTTAAATGAATGAATTAAGAAATGTATTCAATCCATTACTAAAATATTTAAATACTCTTATAAACTTTAGGTTTGTAAAAAATATATTTTAACTTTCTTAAATGTATATTCTTAAAAACAACTTGCAAAAATATTTATGTTCACAAATAAAAAAATGTATATAAAAATATATTATATAAAATTAAAAAAGCCACGCTTCTTAATTCTTAAATAATATGAATAATAAAAAATATATAAACATTCTCAATGGTTCAAATCCATAATGGTGAAATAGATGAATTTAAATAGTTTTTAACTTTTAAATATTATGAATATTTAAAAATATATATAAATATTCTCAAATAGTTCAAATAAAAAAT
This sequence comes from Apocynum venetum, assembly GCA_019593545.1. Classification (NCBI taxonomy): domain Eukaryota; kingdom Viridiplantae; phylum Streptophyta; class Magnoliopsida; order Gentianales; family Apocynaceae; genus Apocynum; species Apocynum venetum. Next base: position 1,334,335 of record SRSM01000133.1, read on the forward strand.
GATGAAATCTAAGAATTAAAGCGACAAACTTGTCTAAATTAATTTTCACACAACTTCAACTTTTTACAAAAAGAGAAGAAAAAAAAGAAAAGAAAAGAGAGATAATATTTTTTAAAAAAATTAATAATTTAGATAAACTAATGAAAAATATAGATAATCTACTAATAAATCCAATAAAATCCTGAGCAAATAATCAAAATACTAGCATTGAACTAGGAAATAAGAATTCAGGAAATTTATTATACTTTTCCTGTTTTAAGGATTCTTTTTACTTTCCTTAATATCTTAAAATTGAATCAAACAGAAATCTAATACTAAGGAAAAAGAATACTTTTCCAAGTTTAAATTGTCAACCAAACGACCCTTTATATAATTTATATAAAAAGGACGAATAATCTTCTTCATTAGTGACACATATTCCGTCACCAACGATATGGTCAGTGATTTCTTTTTCTTTAAATCAAATCAATAGTGAACATGAAACTGGAACATAATAATGACTGTTCACTTACTCTGGATTCACAATTACTCAGTGATCATCTTAAAAAATGATTGTCTAGATTCTAGAAGTCATTCAAAAGGCAATTTTGTTGTTACGAGTCCATTTAAGTTAATGGCAAAATGCCAATGTGTTTTGATAACCTCTTGAATAATATATCAGAAAAATACATGCCATCTACTCCAGGTGTGAATAGATCTCTCACTGCCCACACCTTCAAGTAGACCAAGCCTGGATTGCAATTTTACACACCTGAAGAGTTTAAACAAATGAAGTTGGTAAAACTTAAAAGCAACCAATACAGAACTACATTTCCAATCCAAATTCTCACTGCAATTTCAAAAAGCCATACATATTAAGACCATGCATCCACATGGATTACAATGGGTGATGCTAAAAGAAGATAAAAACTATTTAAGTGGATGCTCAAAACATAGCATAGTTCCCAAGCCACACTCAAAAAACCTGCAATACTTGAACAAGGACATCACAAACATACCTATGAAATGATAATCAAATGGGGGGGGGGGGGAGGGGGAGAAGAAGAAACTAGCTATAGATTCCGCGACTCCATAAAACCTTACAACTATTCTCATATGTATCCCTCTTCAAACTGCAAGCCAATCCACACGACAAATAGGCTTCTCGTCATATGAGTTATATGACAGGGAATTGTACTTGGCCCTGGAACAAAAGTTAAGTGAACTGTGAAAGCATATTACTTAGTTAATAATTTCATGATGGAGCTTTTGTCAGATACAACTTACCATTCCTCAGCCTCAGAAGCACTTCCTGTGAACAATCGCAGGTCCAGACTCATCATATTCAGCCTTTGAGATCCACATCTGCATAGACAAACAGATTTCAGGGGGTCTGTACAACATCCTTTCAGCATCCCAAAATTGATCATGAACATGAGCAGATCTCTGTGTGTCTGTGTCATGATCACATAAAGGCATATGTGCACAATACTTCTCTTTCTCTTTTATTTATTGATTTCATTGATTTCTTTTCCCTGAATAGAAAATCTTTGTTGGTTGGAAGGGAAATATTTCAAGAAAGAAACTGTCACCTGTTGGAAGGTACTAAGGGATGCCAAGATTGAACCTCCAATCCAGACACTGTACTTCCTTTCAGGAGGGGCTACCACCTTGATCTTCATGCTGCTGGGAGCAAGAGCTGTAATTTCCTTGCTCATGCGGTCTGCAATACCTGGGAACATAGTTGAGCCACCACTGAGTACAATGTTTCCATAGAGATCCTTCCTGATATCTACGTCACACTTCATGATGGAGTTATAGGTTGTTTCATGAATTCCTGCAGATTCCATTCCAACTAAAGAAGGTTGGAACAGGACTTCTGGACAACGAAACCTCTCAGAGCCAATGGTGATCACTTGTCCATCTGGTAGCTCGTAACTCTTCTCAACAGAAGAGCTACTCTTTGCAGTCTCCAACTCCTGCTCAAAATCTAGTGCAACATAGGCAAGCTTCTCCTTAACATCCCGAACAATTTCACGCTCAGCAGAAGTAGTGAATGAGTACCCTCTCTCAGTAAGAATCTTCATTAGATAATCTGTAAGGTCTCTACCAGCAAGGTCCAACCGCAATATGGCATGGGGGAGGGCATACCCCTCGTAAATTGGAACAGTGTGACTCACACCATCACCAGAGTCAAGCACAATACCTGTCCAATATAAAATACAGAATATCAATGAACAATTATTCCAAATATCAGCTAGTAAGAAAACTTTCACAGTTAATGGGTGTGAGATATACCAGTTGTACGACCACTAGCATATAGAGAAAGGACAGCCTGAATGGCAACATACATAGCCGGTACATTGAAGGTTTCAAACATAATCTGTGTCATTTTCTCTCTGTTTGCCTTTGGATTAAGAGGTGCCTCTGTGAGAAGGACAGGATGCTCTTCTGGGGACACTCGAAGTTCATTATAAAAAGTGTGATGCCAAATCTTCTCCATGTCATCCCAGTTGCTGACTATCCCATGTTCAATAGGGTACTTCAAGGTCAATATACCTCTTTTAGATTGGGCTTCGTCACCAACATAAGCATCCTTTTGCCCCATCCCAACCATGACACCGGTGTGTCGAGGGCGACCAACAATGCTAGGGAATACAGCCCTTGGAGCATCATCACCAGCAAATCCAGCCTGTAGGGATAGTCAGTGGTAAAATGAGCAGATATGATCACTTCAATGAATACTGAGACATGGAAACCAAACAAAATTTTGAAAATTCCAAAAAATTGCAACTGACCTTGACCATTCCAGTTCCATTGTCAACAACAAGTGGTTGGATATCCTCTCCGTCAGCCATTTTATACTATTGTCTACTTACAATAATAAGATAATTAATAGAAAGCAAGATGCCTGACAAGGACTTCACCCATGGTGGGCAGTAATAAGTAAAACATCAGCATAAGAAGTTTTTCCATGAATTGGATTAATAAGAAAGACAAATAGTTTAGGGATCTTAAACATCAATATCATCAGCGAATCTCGAAAGGAAAAGTAGTTCTTAGAAAATATTTGCCAGCATATGTTGACTGTAAAATTTTTCCTTTACATTAGCAATGTGTGTAATATTTTCACAAGGTAAAAACAAATATCACTGCATTGCACAAAGGAGATAAGTCATAATAGAGCCAAACCAAACATGTATCATAGCACACTATTAATCGGTTACTTACCTTGAAAAAAATGCCTAAATAGCATAACTGCATGTTATCCCAAATATAAACAAATTTAAACTTGGAACTATAAGGAAATGGCCAAACTAAACTGCAAAGTTCAAACAAATGATTATTTATTTCTCCTTTGCAATAATATAATTACACAAGCACATATTTCAATCAAGAAAGGCATGCTAAAAAAGGTATATAAGTCAGGTAACCTAACCTGAAATCATAGTTATCCTAAAGAAAGCAATAAATATCATTTCCATTTGAAATAGAACTCAGGTATGATAACATAATGATATGGCACATAGGTGAAGGAATAACGAGCATGAGTTCTGATTCAACGAGATGAGGCTGGCATACTTGTAATGCATATGGGACAACTTCTGGAAATATAAAACTAAGGTGGAAGATCACTAATGAATTATTGACATGATGTGTCGACAAAACTTCCCATCTTTCGTTCCAATAAAATTGACAGTGACACATGGGAATAAAAAAAAATTGAGAGGGAAAAAAATGGGAAATACACCGCAACAGCATAGAAGTAACTCAAATTCCCAGCATGACCTCACTAAAACCAGTGTAATTAGTATGGAAAGCAAACTATAACTCAAGAAACGATTAAACATAGCCTAAACAGAATAAATAAATAAATAAGATCATATAGATCCTTTATCCCACAACACAAACAGCCACATGGACACATATACAAACTACCGCTATATCTAAGGAAAGTAGTCGACAAACATCAATAATACTATTCGATTCTACACAAAATGATCACTATTCTCCATTGCAGTCCTTTTCTTTTTCCAAATTAGAAATTTCTTCCCAAGAAAACATTTGAAATAATCCAGATATCAAGATATTCACACAATAAACAGCGAAAGATCATTAAAGACGTCATCTGTTCTAGAACAGCTGTAGATCAGAACCATGACAGTAACCAAAATTCCACCAAGAACTTAATCAGAAGCGGCAAACAGAGCCCAAAAACTGAAAAGCTATCACGATAGAAAGAGCAGAAAGAACCCATATTTAAATTGCTTAGCTTATTAATTCAGAAAAGGAATCACAAAAATCAAAGAACCAAAAAGAAAAGAAAATAAAAAAGTAACTTAACCAAAACAAGAACAATCCCAGTTCAAGAAATTAAATACAAATACAAAAATTGAACCATTAATCATATTGATCATGGCAAGAAAAGATGAACCCAGATAGGCAAAACAGGTTACCTTGATCAAAGCAAGTATCTTTTGCTTTCGTTTTCCAAAATTCGCAGCTCAACTTTATGGTGTGTGGAAGGCGAGGAGTGCTTTTTTGAAGAAAAGAGAGAGCACTAGAAACAGTTTGAAGAATATTAGCAGAGAGCAGAGAGGGTTGGCTGCAGGAATTGGAATCCTCTTGTACAAAAAAATAAAATAATAAAAAAATTGTTTCGGTTTGACCCAATTGAAATGAAATTCAGACAAAATGCAAATCATACTTTATTTTGCCTTTTCCTTTTTTCTCTTTGGTTTTGGTGATTAGCTTTGAATAGAATAGAAGAGAAATTCTGTTTGACAACATTTCTCAATTACAATTTTTAAAATATGTGTGAATGCTCATGTTACAATTATTTAATGCTTTTGTCTACAAAGACCTGATCAATGAGTTTTGTAGAAAGATAGTAAGTAGTGCATTTAAAAAACGTTAAATTTTTTTTGTGGTTAATTTAATGTATTTACATGTTTCAATATTAAGAATTTATACTAGTTTGGACAAAAACAAAAACAAGAATCATGGAGAATATATATTTCTAGTTTCAGATATGTTTGCATAAATATAACATATAGTGGATATTTGATATACTCTAAATTAGAGTCAATATTTCTCGTTTCATAATTTAAAGATTTAAGAATTTTAATAACCTTATAAATTTAAAATGATTGATAGATGACAATTATATATTCTTTTTTGTTCAAAAATAAATGTTCATATTTAACTAAATTTAAAAATTAAGAATAAATTTTTATTTAAAAAAATTATTTCATTATCCTTATTATTAATTAAATTATTACTTGAAATTGTTAGTTAATGAGATGCAAATATAATAAATTATATATTTTGAAACTTTAAATAAAAAATATATTTATTTTAAAAATATAAATATTTAATTCTAAATATTTTAAAATAGAAATGTGAAGTATCAATTTGAATGGGAGAATATAATTTTTTATTGGATGAAAGACTATAGAAAAGTAGAAATGTAGATATATCAGGTGACTTAATAGCCTTGATTTATAATAGGTATATAATATTGTTTGATTCATGGTAATGTGTTTGACGTAATAGTAGTTTAACTCACAAGAAGCCTTAAGGATTAAGTATTTGAATTGGAACTCAAAAACCTTTTTTTTTATCTATTTAAAACAATTTTTTAATTCTAAATTTTTTATCTCATGTAAAATTAAAATCTCATTAACGTAAAATAGGCTTTTTAATTAAAATCTCATTTTAAACTAATTTTATTAATTATATTTTATACAATTTTCATAGAAAAAATAACTAATTTAGTCTATAAAGTATTATATAAAAGTCATTTGTGTTATCAAAATCCTTTTTCTACCATTTATAACTCTAAAGATTCGTCCAAAAATCATTTAAATCTTCAAATATTTTTTTCTATTGTCATACGACCTCAATCAACAAGTTGTCAAAACACCTTTTTTCTTCAGGTCCGTTAAAGAAACCATGTCCCGCTCACGTGCACACATTTCAATTTTCAAGGGCAAATGAGTCAATTTACACTATTCCCTAAAAAATTAACAAACTCTGAATTTTCGCTGCTTTGATTGCATCAAAATTAATAAGACAGTGCCACTTTTTGTTACATCTGCAACCACATTTGCTGATGTTCCAGTAAGTACATCACTTAACATATTTTCTTTTCCATAACACTGACACATTAAGCATCTATGCACTAAGGTTTAAAATCGTAAACCTGGTCTGATACAATATGACATTTCATTATTACATGAATATTTTCCTTTCAATAAGCTACATATATGCATGTTCACATCTTGATCTGATAAGTATTAATCAAGTAATTCAAAGCTAAAGATTTTGCCCTGCCCGTACTAACAAGAAAGCTAATAAACTATATCTGGAAGCTAAGAAATAAAGCAATTATAGATGCATAAGCTGCAAGTAAAAACCTAATTAGAAAATTTTCTTTCATGGGTTAAAACTTTACACCGTTCTAAACAACAATTTACAGAAGAATAGCATACCTAAAGTAGAAAAAAATGCACATATCTGGTCCTATATTATGTGCAAGGATCCAGCTCGTATTTAAGTTTGGAATATTTCTCCATGCAGCAACAGCTTCCTTCAGCATCCTAATAACAAAGCATCAATAGCCACCTGTTTTTGGCCAAATAATCTTTAGTTCCTTTCTAAACAAAACTGATACTATATGACAACTGATAGAGCCACACTGGAAGATGCCAGCCAATACAACTATAGATTGTTCCAAAATTTAGTCCAGTCCCCTTCAAATATCAGGCAAAAGCAAGACATGTTCATCATTTTCCAGCTGACAAGGAGAAAAAGCACTGCAAAGAACAAATGCTGACAAGATTCCAAAGCTTCAGAGCATGGACAGAAAGCATTATGGACAATTATACCCAAGTTAGACAATCTCTCCAAAGTGCATAATATGCTCTTGCAAAAAGGCCATGACATAAAGGCACACCTGGGAATATTGTGTTTAAACAAAACCAAAGAAATTTTGATTAATCTGGAAAAAACAACTTTAATATGCTCTTGTAAAATAGCCATATACCACATTTGACCTAATATCCCTTACCAGTTGGTTTCCACATAGAAATGCTTGTATGCTGGTTCAAATGTACTTCACCATTCTAGCAACAATATTCCTCACTAATGCCAGGCCACCTTCTCTGAGTCCCTATGACTACAGAAACTGTCTCCTGTAGAGAAATACCCGATTGTAGATGATCAAAGGAACAAAATACTGGCATATAAGGCCCAAAGGGAACCAGTTTTCAAACCAGAATGATATGTTATCCTCCTACTACTATCTAAATCTAACTGTACCTTGTTTCAGTTTAAGTAAATAGTGGATGTTCTTCTGAACAAAGCATTTTGAATGAGTAGGTATATAAAGCAAACGAAAACAAGTGAAACTGTGAATTCTAGATCCATACTGAGCCAACATTTTATTATCCATGATTATTTCAAGCAAATATTACAGAGTAGATGAAGTTCAATAAAAGAACTAGCTATGTGGTAAACCAATAATGTCACTCAAAAACAGGTTAAAGATTATCAATATTAATGGAAGGAAAAAAATCTTTTCTGGAGAATAATTATAAACCTGAAGGGATCTCTTTGGAACAACTTCTGGGTGATGCCCTAGCATTCCTACATTAACTATCATACAAGTTTGGAATACTTCTGTCATTTCACAAGCCCAAATTTCTATGGCTTTTGCTTTTCTAGCAACTGAACTGAACAATTAGCTTTTTCTAGCACAGGTGTATAAACATTAAACTACTACTCTTGGCATGTGCTGTCTTTTGAACAGGCACCATTGGAACTGCTGTAATGTTTCCCATGCTACCTAATGAGCATGCTATTTCTATTTGTTTAAGCATGCTTATCAACCAGTCAATCTCACCTCCGCAAGTAATGCCATTTCACAGTTTTTTGTGAATACTCAAAGAATTCCTAGCTGCCCAGCATCATTGCCTTGTTTGCAGTGAAGTTTAATGTCAGACAGCCAGCATCCATATTTTCCAAAATGGTGAATCATGAAGTTATAGACCCTACTTGCATTTCATAAAAGACTAACAAAGCATTTCCCTCTACTAAGAAGTAAGAAGAGAATCTTCATTGGAACACTTGTATCACCTATTATATTCAACTTATGAGTTATGAGCATCAAAACCTTTAATAAAATGTGTTAAAAACAAATATGATTAATTGATTGTTTTTATTCAGTATGTGCCAAAAGCAAATAGGTAACCATAAATTTTCCAGAGTCATAACCAATCCAAAGCACAAAACAGAAACAAAGAGTTAAAAGGATGTATCAAAATCCAACTAATTCACAGGTCATGAGTCATGACTATAAATAGGAAATGCCAAACAATAGGAACACTCTTCCTGTTGCAGTCCCTTCAGTTCGGTATTAACATTCTTCAGCTACTAGTTTCACAATGAGCATATGCTATATTTCTTCACCCATGTCAAGTGGGAAGCCTTAACCGGACGTGTTAACAGGCAAGCCCAAAGGCTGTTCCTGTCCTTATCAAAAGAGATGCCAACCATCTATCCTTTCTACAAACACTAATTTCTTTCTTCTTAATCAAAGCTCAGATCAGGACTTAAATTTAAAACTCACAAATTAAATACTCCCTCTGCCCATTTCAATTGTCCAAATTCTTTTTTGGGTTGTCCCATTTGAATAGTTCAGTTTCTAATTTTAGTATAAATTTTTACTATTTTTCCCTTCCGTAATCTTGAAGATATAAATTTGACTTATTAGAAATATGTTAAACATTAAATTTCATATGTTTTGAATTAATCATAACACAAAAAGATGATACTAATACTAATGAGAATGCAAGTATTGAGAAATGCATTTCTTGGGAAGTATTATTTTGCATCTTTGAAATTATTATACTTACACACTAATTATTTAATTATTAAATAAGGGCAATTTAAAAAATTTAATTGCATAATTATCATTTCCAATGTTTTTCTTAATCAAATGTATTTGAAAATTAGGAAAGCAAAGCAGGAATTCGAAAATAGTGATTTATGAGTATATCTGCAGATTATTCTTTATTTCTTCTGATATTATTCTACTGTGGTCATAATTCTTCAATTTACTCATGTTATTTTTTCTGACAAGCATTGGATTTGTGCTGTTTAATTAATCGTACCATTCAATTTTCTTTGCAAGTGCATGACATAAACTAGTATTACACAGATCATATGAGCATTACTTTTAGATGGTCAAGAAACTTGAAAAGTTCACATTAGATCACATACAAAACATGTGTTGGTTTCAACATGATGTCAAAGCATACCAATCATACAAATACAATAAAATTGAGTAAGAATTTTCTGTTCCTATCGAGTCTTTGGAATGCACACAGAAAATTAAGTTATATAACAGAAGGAAAAAGCACAACAGTCTAGGAATCCAACTGAACCATTCATTAAACTGCACAAGGAAGAAGTCCTACTCAGATTCCAAATACAAGAGAGAAAAACAGTCATTTCTTTTATTAGGTGGTATACATTCACATATTTTCTACTTCATTAAGTAGGTTATCAAATTAAATAAGAAAAGAAAAAAAGTAAAGGGAAACAAACCCAACAAGCAACTATACCAAGTGTTTGTGCACCAGAACATAGTCTATGAACAAGCATAAAAAAGGAATACTTTTCACAAGTTCTCTTCTCAAGATGTTTAAGAATGATTTTTCACTTAACAAGCATACCTGTTCATCTCACTTATGGAGCACTATCATCAAAGAGAACTTTATAAAATCGTTTTCTTTCTTCTGGGTCCAATATGCCACCCAGATCTCCTCCTTGATTATCCCCTTCAGACATTTCGCCATGTAAATTCTGCTTTTTATCGGGTCTCTCCATCATCATGCCTTTCTTCCTCTTCTTTTCTATATTTAGTAAATAGTGCCTCCGATTATATTCATGAAGCCCCTCCTGCATCAATTCACCAAATTTTTCCTTCACAATGATTAGTGGATCCTTATTAATCAATTCAGACCCATTATATCCTTCTCTAAGAAGAACTGTGTAAATCTGATATCTGTTTGAGACATAGAATATGCCAGGATGTTTCAGAAGCAAAATATTTAGCTTCTCTGGTAAGCAAAACTCTCTTTTAAAATGGCTTAACTTGGCAATCGATGTTTTCTTCCACAATGTCAGGGATAGTAGTTCATGCACCAAGCTTACTGTTCTTTTGATCATTTCCTTTGAGTCATCCATAAAACTTCTTGTATCTATATAAGGTGAAATATATGGAGTAGAATTAAATTCCTGAAACCTTTCCCAAGACTTCACCCATGATGATGGCAATAAACAAGAAAAACATGGAGCTCTACCCTCCTTAAGAGCCTTTTTTTCAATTGCAGAGACTGCAAAATCAGGGATCCATGAAACGAGCTCAATTTCCATTGAACTTCGCCTCCCAGAGTAATTAACAACTCGAAACAATTCAGGGTACTTTGGTACAATCCTAAGCAAGTAGTCATCTGGAAATCCAAAGTTTCTCTTTAACTCATTGAGCTTCAACACATTAAGCCTTTGGTTTGTGCTCATCATCAATAGTTTTGCCAATCTCTCTACAAATCCAGGCTCTTGCATATCCTTCAGAGCTTCTTCCTCCTCAACCAGATACATCATTCGTTTAGTTAGTCGACAATATTGCTCATTATCTGCAAAATAAACTTCAAAACAGCATGGATATTTCTTAAGCCAATTAAGAGCTTTTCCTTGAAGATCAAGAGTTTTGAACTTTTTCTGAAGCAGCTTAACTGGTGCTACCTGCATAGGGCACCGAAGGATGATGTTCTTAATCTGATTATTCACAATCCACCTTCGGTTTCGAGATAAAGATGATTCAAGATCTGGGTCCTTCTTCATTGACCACAGAGAAAATCTCCTTCGCAGCTGAAAGCTATGTGCTGCAGCAGAAGTCATGCTCATGTCCCAACATCTGTACATTCTAAGCTGCTTGCAACTTATTATTCTACAATAACCTTCTGTGAACATCTTCAAAAATTATATCAACTGCCCTGAGCACATAAGAAGATAATAGTCACATTAATCCAAAGTACCCAGGACTTCAGAAAATGTCTACAAGTGGAAAGATTGTCCTTAACTACAGAATATACAAATCAAGCAATTGCATATTGAAATCATATCTATCTGAGAAACAAACACAGTTCCAGTCAATGGCATCCCAGATGTTTCCCCAAGTCAAAATGGAAAAATTTCAATATTTGAATTCCACACATTTTTGCTTGGAATTTGGAGCTCCGAACTGATACTCTATCCACTTCAAACCTCCAAAGCAATCATTTTCTTCTGTGAGGGGAACAGATAATTTTTTATTTTATTTTAAAAAAGGCTATTTGTTTTGCCTGTTTACCTATGCATTATAATCTCATGCCAATTTTGACAAAGAAAAAATTGATTTAAGAAGAATGAAGAAGAACTGTTACCGAAAGGCAGAGAGAACTTTTAGGTGATCAAGAAAGCAGCTTTCAACATTTTTCTTCTAGTATTATTTCTGCCAGTTCATTATGATCTTTGTTAGTTTTATGTCCCTTTCCCTCAAATAATCAGAGCAACACAATTGGGTTTCCTCTAATTGTTTAAATCTCCTAATATGTAGTCAAAATGCTTTTACACTCTAATTTGATCAAGAACTTTCCTCTTCCAAATTGCATGCAAAGGACAATGATACTTACCAATGTTTTGTGGTAAAGCTTCATTCAATCAGAATTGCAAGGTAATAACATCTAAGTATCCCCAATATCCCCATGCTTCTTATAATAAGATTCAAAACCATTCATCCCATCTAACCCTCATAGTAATCATTTTTATTTTTCTCTTTTGAATAAAAATAGCTATAATTTGCGATAAAATTACAAAGGGGGACTTTCAATCTTCAGTAACAAATATTATATATTCGAAACTGACAAGCATACGATATATTTGATAGAGAGACACCATTTCATTTCTCAATTTCCCAAACGTAACTAATGAGCTTACCAAAGCCCTTCCCATAGGTCACATAACCTTGTAGATCTTCATAGAACACCCCCGCATGTAGCAGGAGTCAGACACCTTCACCGAGTTCCAATTGGTGTTCCCCGGAACACCTCAATTTTCCATATATATATATCCGCACCGAATTCCATCACATAACAATGAAACCCATGTCATATACATAAAAAAATAACTTTAACATCACATAAACAACAACCAAAAAAACATCAAAATGGGGTTTTGGCCGAAACCGTTGAATCTCCAAAAAGCCCCAAATTTATGTTGTTTCTTCCAATATAAATTGATTAAGCATACTTTTAGGTTTAGTTACTTGAATGATTGTTTTACAGTTTCGATGGACCATAAAACACATTTTATCAACCAAAAAAAAAAAACAAAGCAAATGCTGTAAAAATTATGAAATTTAGATTGTTGAATGATTACGTACCTTTTCGAAACTTCGATTTATGTCAGGCAGCTTCAATTATAAGCCGAAATTCTTGTAAGTCCGAAGAACACGAGAAAGAAGAGAGTTACAAAGAAATAGTTTCGGGAGAATTTTGGAAGGTTATTATTAGTAATAGGAAAATTAGCCTTTCAGTCCATGAGCTTAGTCCTTTAGCCAGGTCATATTGTATCTTTTTTTTCGATCGGTCAAGTAGATCATTCTTATAAAAAACATACCTGAATGAATCCAACTAAAATGATCACATATGACTACCACCTGATTTTTTTTAAGGAGTAAAATCGATAATTTCATAAACTTATCCTTCTTTTAAAATTATAATGTAATTAAACTAATTAATTAAGATTAATTATACGTAACGCGAATCATTATTTTGTATCTATATATTTTTTATATTTTTTAAAAAAATTTATTTCGTTATTCAGGTAATTAGAGGCGTCAACTTTTGATTCTAAGATATATAATTTTATTCGTATAAAAAATGAAATGCTAATGTGAAAAAGATGCAAAGATGCTATAATGAGAGAACATTTTAGACATATTTGAACTCGAGAAGAAGATTTCTTAATTGTGAAAAATATGAGATAAGTTCCTCTTTATCTTCTTTGAATTTCAGTCTTCATTAATGTTAGAAAAAATATCACATTTTCTGACATAGCACATTCTTTTTCGATTTGTAAGGTTCATGATGGGTGTGGTTTTTTCTATTGGATGGACTCTTCAATATGTTGTCTTCATAATACCTAAGCTGCTAACGAGGATTAGGAAAATGAAAGATGAGAAAAAATATCTAAAGAGACAAGAGAAAGCTATGAGGATTAACCTTGATATTGTAGGTAACTATCATGGTTTTGTGGCTTTTGTAAGGGATCTATAGGAAATTGCAAATGGAGTCTTGCCGTGAGTATAAAAGCCAAACTTTTGAAAAGTTTAGGCCCTATTAATGCTTTTTACCCTTTGCTTTTCAAAATCGTGTATGGCCTTAGGCAAATGAGATGCGCTTGCAAGCTTGTGACTCCACTACGAGCAAGACAATATTTATGGTCAATTATTTGACAATTATCGTCGTTCATAATCCTAATTGGACAAACTATTTAGGCGACCCTTGATAACTATAAAGTGTTAAAAAAGTGTAAGAAAGTAACACTCAAACTTTTGCACTTTCGTTCGAACTCTTTATTAAATATAAATTTATGCTACTCATGTGTCTCTCACGTGATCAATTTTAAGGAAGTTTTTTTTTATTTACTACTTATTAACTTTAATAATTGTTTAATTACAATAAATAAAACTTTAGAGGAATTCTATGGTAAAAGTTACTAGTTTCACCTAAACTTTTCCAAATTTTAGTTTTTCTACTCTTAATTTTTTTTTCCTATTAGTTTGTACCTTTGAACCTAAAAGAGTTTCTTAAAGTTTCCTTTCCATCCATTTGGGATGTTAAGGGCTAACATAACGTATGCTATTTTTGTCATTTCAAGAGAGATTCAAATAGAAAATATTTGAGAATTTTTTTTCATATCCCTTTTTACTTCTTTGAGAGGGATCTGGCTCTTAATGAGAGAAAAATTTCTTTGGATTGAATGAGATAATGCAGTAGGATTTTCTATGACTAAACACAAAAATGCCATTGCCATACAATACTTGGAAAACTCCAAGAATAATGTCAAATTACATTTGAGATGAAACATATATGCCATCATCAATAGCATGTTCACCGTTAGACCCATATGGGTGAAGCTCCATTTAGTACTAAGGATATTGAATATATATGATCGTTATATCACCGCCAACTCTAAAGCCTATAAAGCCTTGAAAAATAAAATGGACAAAGGAACAAAATGTGTAGGAACACCTAGAAATAGAGCAGGCAAATGGGCCATCTCGGCCCGAACCCAATGGGCTAGAGTTAAGGTCGGGTCGAGTTGGGCTAGCTCAACTTTTTCATGGGCCAGTAATTTCATAACCCAGCCTAGCCCAACAAGTCAACGGGAAAAATTCGAGTCAATCTAGCCTAGCCCGACAAGCAAAATGAAAAACTCGAGCTAACCCAGCCCGACCCCAACCTCTATGTAATACCCATATTATAATTTAATGGGCTAGATTAATTAATTTATTAGTTTTTAATAAACCCGACATATTATGATTTATTATCTCACACATATAAATAAAACAAGGGTTAAGACTGTTAATCATTTTTTTCCCTTAAAGCACGAATCTCGAAGTATGTAGATTTTCTTTACCTTCTCTATCTTGGCAGCCACCACCGGCACCACCATATGTTTGGCCGGCGACGGTGGTAATAAGTCTAAAAACATTCATTTTTCCCCACCATGTAGCCTCCCATATCCAAAAATCCATAGTATTTTCGGAAAAAAAAAAACTTCATAGCTTCTACTATTTTATTTTTCCAGTATAATGTTTTTTTTTAATAGAGGGGGAAAGAAGGTGAGGGGGCGGCAGAAAGGGGGGGAGAGGGGAGAAGAAGAAATGGAGAAGGTCGAGAGAGGGACAAAAGAAGAATGGAGAACGGGGAGAGAGAAAAGAGAAGGAGAAAAGAAGAAGAATAGAGAATAAGGGACGAGAGGGGCAGCAGTGGCGGCTAGGAGAGGGGAAGAGAGGGGGGTGGCGGCAGCGGCGACTAGAAGAAGAAGAAGAATGGAGGAAAAATTAAGGTTAGAGTTTTGGGGTTAAAGGGGTATATTTGTAATTTTTTTAAAAAAAGCCTTATCCATTCTTGCAAATAGGTCATTAGGGTTTACATACCTTAAAATTTCCCCAAATTCAAATAAGAATTTACAAATTTACGCACGAATGTTTTAGAATTTTCAAATTAGTCCCCAAATCTTTCTATAATTTTTAATTTGATCACAAACTTCTTAAAAATTATTTTTTTACCCAATTCTTTTCAGGAATTCCTTTTTTATACCACAAGCCTTATTGAAATTTTGTTTCGATCCATATTTTCAAAGTATTTGTTTTTAGTCTCCAAACTTTCAAAAATTATGATTTGACCCTTAAACTTTTCTAAAATTACATTTTGGTCCCAAACTTTTCCAAACTCGAAAATTACCTTTTTCAGGGGCATAGACCCAATAAAATAAGGACTTATGTCCAATTGAACAAGGGTTTTAGCCCAATTAAATAGGAGTCTTTGACTCGATAACATACATTGACCATTTATGTTTATATAATATTTGCAATGTGTATATCCTTGTAAAATGTCACATTTTAATTCCACTAAGTACTTTTTACTTAACCTATGTATTATGTTTTTCCAAAATCTTTTACAGACTGATAGGATTGTGATGCGATGACGGAGGATGACCAACCATTTATGAATTTTGAACTTAGTTTAAATTATCTTCTCATTTTCGAACTAAGAATATTTATGTTTATGTTTTAGCTTTATTTGGTATAAATATTTTATTCTGGCAAAGTTTGTTTTTGGATTAAAATTTATAATTTGATACTTATTTGGAATTAGGATTTTTTTTGATTCACTATTTGAGAATTTTGACTGTTTTAAATTAAGTATTCGTTTGATTTGACTATTATATTATATTTTCTATTTTTGGTATTTTTGAAAAATCTGAGATGTTACACTCTCTCATGCCATGATTTTTTAAACCCAATCCAACCCAAATCTCGAGTTGTTCAGGCCAAGCCAATTTTGCCATCCCGATCTAGGAAGACTCCAGAACTGGTGATAGAGTTTTGAAGGTTTGATTTTATTTTTATTTTTATTTTTTTAACATTTTTCGTTAGTAATTGAAAATTGTTTCAAAAGAAGAAAATTTAGTTAAATTGTGGCCAATAGTATGAGAATAATCTTACTATTGAGGGTTTGTTGTCCTAACTTTGTTTGCTCATAAATATTTTCTTGAAACTTTCAAGTTGGAAAAATTTGGAGGTTAAATAGAGAAAGAGGCAAATATTTTATATATTTATCAAGTATTAATTGATTTGTTTTTTGGTATAATTTGTGGGATAAATTGCAGAAAAGATGAAAAGAAACAAAGAGGAAGATGGATGAAAAAGGTATTGGATGTACTTTGTTCCATTAGCCCTTAACAACTAAAAAGGACAAAAAAACAACTTAAATAACTTTGTAAGTTTGATGACTCAAACTAATTTTGAAACAAAAAAAGTTAAAGTGCAAAAATAAAAATTTGAAAAAGTTCAATAGCAATTGGCTCTTTTTGCTCTTTTTTTCCTTCGTTTTTTTACCTTCATCTCCAGCATATCACTTTAATCTCCAACCCATCACCAAAAATCTATAACCCAAATATTTGCAATCTCAATTAGTCGGATAGTCAAGCACTGAAAGACCACTTTTAAAGACATACAAATAAGCTGTAAAATTCCCATTAAGATTGCAAATAGTAAATTGGATTGTCATATTCCTAAATTCATCGATCCGTATATTTCATCGGCATATTCATTTGTGTTCTTTAATTCACACTTTAATTCCATTCTTTCTTTCGTAATATGAAAGTTATTTATAAGATATGTGATTGTATCAAAGACATAGGTCCAAAATTCTGAAGGAAAATAGGCATGAGTTAAGAGTGCAAGTCTTGTTTCTACTGTGTGATGATGATTACGTTCAACACAACCATTTTGTTATGAGTGGAGTTTTTGGACAAGCTAGGCATTGAACAATACCATTTTTTTAAAAATATTTCGTTAAAAATTGGAATTCACCATCCCAATCTGATTGAAATTGTTTGATGGGTCGACCAAAAACATTCTCAACCTCATGACGAAATTTAATAAAGCAACTCATCACATCATATTTGTATTGAAGAAAATAAATTCAAGTGAATTTACTAAAATTATCATAGAATATGACATAATAGGAAAAATTATTTATCTTCATATGAGATGGTCCCCAAACATTTGAACAAATAAGATCTAAAGGACCATACATTTTATTCGATGACTTAGAAAAAGGAAGTTTATGACTCTTAGATAGATAGCCTGTTGAACATAGTCCTTCATGAAATTAGTGGAAATACAAGGTAAATTATTTGTAATGACAATATGCCTTGTAGCACTAGAATTTGTATGGCCAAGTAGCTAACGACACTTTATTAGCTTGAATGGATAGATGATGATTAACTAGCGTGCCTAGATGGAGAGGGTATAGTCCTTGTTCAATTTGTCCATAGTGTAGAACCTCTTTCGTATTTAGGTCCTTAATAAGAAAATAGTCAAGTAAGAATTGAATTGAGACATTATTGTTTTTAATAAAAGAACAAACATATAAGAGATTATTTGTGGGAAATGGAACATAAAGAATATCTTGAAAATAGAAGATTTAAGTATTTAACTGAAAATAACTAGAGCCTATATTTGATATGGGAATGGAATTACCATCACTCAGTTTTTTACTCATTCTGGTTTTATAAATTCGTTATGGATGGCAAGATTCTCTAGATTACTAGTTATATGATGAGTTGCGCCTGTATCCACAATCCAAGGGTTAGAGGAATAAGAAGAATTTGAAGATGTAGCAAAGTTAGTAGATGGTGGATTGGGTAGTAATGGAGGCAGTCTTGAAGGAACCTCTTCGGACATCACGTTCCCTGAGTTTTGAGTTTTGGGAGTATGCCATTGGTGTGCATAATGTTCAAAACCATGACAATTAAATCAAATTATCTGTTGTGCATTTTGAGCAGCCATCATTCTATTCATAGATCGATAGTTTTCTTGTCGAGAAACTGAATTTTAAAATGAACTTGAACTCCCACGATTTGAGAATCTACCTCGACAACGACTTCTATTTCTTCCTCGTTGTTGAGCAAACAAGTTTGTTGCAAAATGAACTTCATATGCCAAGTTTTCTGAAGCTATCTAGCTTTCTTCGGCGAGAGCTAATCCAAAAAGTTCATCATATGTAATAGGCTCATATCATGATTTCATGGATATGAAAAAGGTCTATACTCAACATTGAAGCCTCATAGAAGAGCATCAACCAAGTTTTCTTTAAGAATGGCAGCTCCTAGTGTTCTTAGTTTATTAAAATTATGTTTTCCTAGTTCAAAATTTGTAATTGAACACGATTATCATACCCATAGGCAATAGAAAGTCGATCCTAGGCTTCCTTTGTTGTTTTGATGTTCACCATTTGATGAATAACACTTTCGCTTAAGGTAGAAATAATCCAAGAAATCACTAACTAATCATTCATTTCCAAAATTTGGTATGAGGGGTTCACATTTCCATCTATAATACTTGTAGGTGCTTGTTGCGTGTCATCAATATGAGAAACAAGTCCATGACTTCGTAAACAAGGCATCAACATGGTTTTCCATAGCAAGTAATTTTGGGAAGTTTTAGTGTTGGATTTTGGAGAATAGAAGGAGATGGTGGAGGATTGTGAGAAGAATAAAAAGAAATTGACAATTGTTGATAAACTTTGTTTGGTAGACATTGTTGAGCAGAAGATCAAAGACTACAAAAAAGGAAAAGAAAAAGATAAGGCTATTAGGTTGAAGACTCTGATACCATAGAAAGGATTTGGAAAAAACTCTTGTATATTTCAATAATAAACTATAAAGTCATGTTACATGTATAGCCATTATTTACTAGTTCCCAAATAGATACAAATACCAATGCCCAACTATCTTTGCCTAACTATTCGTAAAGATATATACATCAAGTATAGCATGTATCAAGTACAGCATATTAAGATATATCATAATATTAAATATCCTTATCTCACCTCACCCTCAAATTTGTGTAATATTTTATCTTTGAATATTGTTCCACTTTGACTTTGTAGGAAGGACAATGAGCTTATTTATAGAACTCTAAGTAAATGAAGGTATATTTGCCCAAGCTTTTAGAAATTAATTTGTAGCAATGGACACATCATTAGATGAGACCAAAAGGGAGAATGATTGGGCATTTTATTATGTAACCTAGCACCTTTGAAAACCTAGGACCACAAAAACCCAACACCTACTGATCAAAATCTAGCACATTCATAAGTAAGAGTTGAAAAGAATTCACGCAATATGCATATTTGAACTGTTTTTTTCTTCTTTGAATTTAGTGCTTAAATGTTATTAATTAGTTAATTTATACTCAATTGTTGTCACATTGATGGAAATGGGTTTGAGGTTTTGACGGAAAATGAACATATTTCAATAATGGGCGGTGATAAATTGGAGAAAAAGAAGGAAAAATGAAATTTTAAAAAGGTACTCAATTATTATTATGGTTAAACCTTAATATAAAAGTTAATAAGTATTAGATGGCAAGAATACTTTTAAAATTGACTTTTTAAGTGAAGTGTAAAACTTGGATTTAGGAAAAGTTTAGGTTTCTACTCAAATAGTTTGTCATTCCTAATTTGGCATGGATACTTATATAGATATTACATCCTCTATATGACATGGATACTTATATAGTACATATGTACTAATCTTTACATATATAGTACATATGTAAGTATGTATACACATTCTTATATGGGATGAGGTGTCACATTCATCCTTATAGCCTCAGCATCTTTTATATGAAGGAACTCTTTAATACCAAATTGTCATGCCTTAGGCTCGTAAGCCCGTGAAGGGACTATAAACCTAGTAGTACCTATGATCAATTATTTGATAATTGTTTTCGTTATATCAAAACAAATATTCAAAGTTGACAATAAGTATTTAGACTAGTCTTCATATGCCATACACATTTCATACATATTTCCATGAGGGACTAAATGTTATATTCACCATTCCCTAATGTCATAGTGTCCTCACTAGACCCAATCTAAAGTCTAGGATCAACCAATACTAGCTATCTCACTTTGATACCAAATTGACTTAGGCTTGCAAGCCCATAATGTCGCTATAGGTTTGACAATATTTAAGGTCAATTGTTTAGTAATCGTCTTTGAAATGTCAAAATGAATATAGCAAATTAACGATAAATACCTAGGCCTACTATATACTATATAAATGCATATTTTCATATGAGAAAGTGTGTCATGTGTATCCTACTAAATCAAATGAAACATTTTAAATTTAATCTAAATATATTCAAATATTTATCGTAAAACTAAATAAATTTTTACTTTAAAATCCAATCAAAATACCTTTGATTTTTTTTAAAAAAAAAAACTTAAGTCTTCAAGCAAAACTTCCAAAGTAAAAATGGGAAAAAAGAAAAAGAAAGCACAAAATTGCAAATTTTAAACAAAAAATCCAAGTCTTCCAATGCTTCTAAAAAAATGGACAAATTATTTAAGTAAAATATGAACTTTTAAAAATTCAACTTTTGTATTTGATTTTTTTTTGGTCTAAATTTAGGCAAATTGGCATTTGTCGTCCCCAAACTATTTTGTTTTGTGGATAAGGTCCCTAATAATTATTTTTCACTTTTAACAACCCCCAAACTTTTTATGGGCCAGTAGATAAGGGTTTTTTGGCCGGAAAATTCAATTTTCTTATGCATGGTCAACGGTTCCACTCAAAATTTGGTCAACAATTGAAAGACATGTTGGTCCATTTACTATTTTCACTTAAAAAAAGAAAAGAAAAATAAACCACAATTGGAATAAAAAAAAATGGACTTGCGATATTGAATTAACAAATTATTTTCTATTTTTTCTTCTACACAATCAACTATCATTGAATTAAAAAATTGCAATAAAACGATCGGCTAATAGTAAATGTAAATTAACAATCAAAATTAAAATTTTAATAAAATAAAAAAAATCAATAACACTTGAAAAATCACACTTACGATTCAAAATAGTTAAAATCAATCAAAATTCACCATTTTTTTAATAAAAAACAAGATCAAATTAGTAAGAAAGAGTTCTTGACATCTTTATATTTATGTAAATTTTTAATTTTATTATTGATTTATATTTAAGAGAAAATAATATGAAAATTATATTTTTTTTTCTTGAAATTTTTATGCATCTTATATAATGACAAAAATACTTTTAAAAAAATCACTTTGCATTTGACAAATGAAAATATAACAAAATTTTGGACCAGAAGTGTAAAAGCTTTAACTTTTAAAAATTATAGTTCTAAATTTAGAACAAAAAAGTTCGATTATGGATGAAAATAAATAATAATTATTGAATTTTGGATGAAAATGTAAAAAAAAAAATGATTACTAAACTTAAAGAGAGGAAATTTGAATAGAAAAGTTAAATTTTGGAAACGTTTAGACTAAGGAGGGAGGGAGAGAGAGAGAGAGAGAGAGAGTTAATTATTCTTAATATATCATTTTTTTATGTGAAAATTCTTAATACATCATAACAAAAGTTTATTATTATTATTATTACATTTGGTAAAGAGTGATGCGGGACTCGTAAATGCTTTATACCACGTCACTTTTGCCCAACAGTTTATTATTCTTAAAAAAAAAAAAGGAAAAAGGAAAAAATCGGCGTCAGCTGGAAGTTTCCCTCTGTGATCCGAAACGAAAACGACGCCACAACGATAACGGCTTTCGGTTTTGACGTCAGCCTAATAGTGAATTGAATAGCATCAGAATAAGAACAAAAGAATAAAGAAGAAGACGAGGGACGCTATCTTCTGCGACAAGTTGGCAGCCACTGATGCCATGACGCATTCATATTCTACCACGTGTCCTGAGAATTTTCCTTGGACATCAGATAACCTCATCTCCAAACTGTGATCCTATTTTATTTTATATCACATTACTATTTTTGTTTAAACATATTTTAGTATTATCACACTGTTACAGAAAAAAGGAAAAAAAACTTATTTTATTGTTTTATTCTCCAGAAATTCTGTGTAGATTCGTTCATTATATTTATGATTTTATAGATACTTTTCTCGTTATTTTATTAAATATAAAATTATATAATTTCAAATTAAAAATATTACAAAAAATTATAAAATATGTAGCGTTCATGCAATATTGGACCGCTCTTCTATTCCATCGCACAGAATTAGATAGATTTTCGTGTTTAATTTTTTAAATAAATGTTCTTTTATTTATTTAATAACATTGCATGATGGGAATTGGCTCCACTTGACCACTTCACAGGAGGTAAGTTTTTTTGCTAAATTTATATTTATTCATTAGAGCTAAATATAATTATTGACCATTCTAACACTTATAGATTTGGGGAAAGGAAATTAAATTATATTTCTTTATATCATAAGTCAAATTATTGATTGCAAGATTAGGATGTATCACCTTATATTATAAAGTGCAAATTTCTACTTGGAAGACTATTAATCAAACCTGTCCTCACCCCTTCTTGAATAGTAAAAAAAGGAAATTAGTTTAAAATGTTCTTAAATTATTTTTTCTCTCTTTAAATATATTTTTAAAATTTTATTTTCATATTTTGTATCCTTGTAATATATTTAATTATGCTAAATATCATTAAATTTTTATTTCATATGTTTTTTTATCATTCATTTTTACCTACTTTCTCAAATGATAAATGAAAACCATTATTTTGAGTAGGGTTGAATAGTATAAATAAATGATAAAAGATAAAATAAATAAATAAAACTTAAGGATATTTTTATATAATTAAAAATAATAGTATAAGAATAAAAATATATAAAATAAAAGTCTAAAGTTATATTTTAAAAAATGAAAATAGTTGAAGGACATTTTGAGTTATTTTTCTTAAATTACCTACAAGTTTGAATATGTCATTATCATTATTGAATTTTTATCTTAAAAAAGGCAAGAGTATGATGTAAAACCAATTTTACAAAAATGAAAAGAAAAGAAAAGTGTTTATAAGTATATTTCTATTGAAATGATAAAAATATCTATTGGTTTTGTCATGTTACAAGTAATTGGATATAACCCTATTCTATTAGAACTTAACAAACATAATGGACAAGAGAGTGTTTTTTAATAACTTTCATAAGTTTGTAAGCATAAATTAGACCCAAAAAGAAATTGAAATGCAAAAATTAAATTCTAAAATAGGCTCAAAGTTTTTACCCTCTTATATATATTTTGAGAAATACCCTCTTATATTATAAAGTACTAAATTTTAGTTGCAATAGTATTGATCAAAACTGTCCCTACCCCTTGTCTAATAATAATATAAAGAAGAAAAACTGACTTGACATGTCTTGCAAATATTTTTCATTCATAAAATATATTCTTAAACTTTTATTTTCATATTTTGTATCTTTATATTGTTGTTGTTATGAAAAAATACCATTGAACTATTATTTTATCTTTTTCTTAATCCTTATACTACTTTTCACCATTTATTCTATCTCATTACTATCCCAAATGATAAATCAAAGCCATCATTTAAAATATGGTTGCATGATAGAAGTAAATGATTAAAAATAAAACAAAGATAAAAAAATGAAATAAAAGTTTAATGATAGAAGTAAATGATTTAAAATAAAACAAAGATAAAAAAGATGAAAAAAAGTTGAATGATATTGTTTTAATAAAAGATAGAAATAAATTTTAAGGATATACTTAAATAAATAGAAATAGTAGCCTTGGTGTTTTGTCTTGGACTATTTTGATTATTAATGATTATTTTGAACTTTTTGTTTTTGATATTTTTTCTTTGATCATTTTAATTTTTTTTTATTTCCAATGCTTTTGTGTAAATAATTGAATCATTTAGTTATAAATTGTATTTTTTTCAAGTCAATCAAAATACTTTAGTCCTTAAAAAAATTGCCCTTAAAAATTGTTGACTTTATAATATTTTAATTGTTTTGGATAGAGCAAGTGAAATTTGTAAGCTGATGATCGAACAGATGTGAAAGAACATTAAAGACTAAAAAAATTTCAAAACAATCAATGACAATTAAAATAGTTCATGAAACAAATATTATGAAAGAAGTTTAAAATAATTATTGAGGACAAAAATGGTCTAAGAAAAATATAAGGACTGAATAAGAAATTTAATCCAAAAGTAGAACTATTTTTTCTTAAAAAAAACCTAAAAGTTTGAAAATTTCATGGTTGAATTTTTATCTTTGGAAAAAAAGACAGGAAGGTGTGGATCAAAATTTGAATTAGAATATAAAAATACCGAATACAAAATGATGTAAGAACATTTTCAGGAAAAATATAAATATGCATGAATCCATATCCGAAAATTCATGCGGCCTCGTCAGCTGCGCCTCATTTCCACTCCCTAGATAATAAGATAACCATAGAAAACCCACCAATTAGTCCTTGCCACTGATATATAATCGCCACTCTTTGCTGTAGATGCATATGTTTTGGAATGAACTGATCTTGAGTTCTTGGTGATTTTGTTTTTGTTGGGTTCTGAAAGATTTTGCAAGAAAGAAAATGGATCACGCTGCGGATGCCCATCGTACTGATTTGATGACCATAACCAGGTTTGTGTTGAATGAGCAATCCAAGTATCCAGCATCTCGCGGGGACTTCACTATCTTGCTTAGTCACATTGTTCTGGGTTGCAAATTTGTTTGCTCTGCTGTTAATAAGGTCAGTTTTTTTTTTTTTATCAAGAAACGGACCTCATTTTCATTATTATTATTTTTTAATTAATATGAAGAGCTTACACGATCAATTGAGGAATTTGCAAATTGAAACTGTTTTTGTTGTGATTTCATTCTTCATTTTTGTAGATTTTTGAAGAATAAGAAATCCCCTGTTTGAATTTCATCTTATTAAGGAATGATTTACCTTTAAGTGAAATTGGAAAGTTCTTGGCAAGTAACTTTGCTGTGCTTGGAGGACTATTTGTCCAACTGCAATTCTTTCAATACTTAAAGCTATGCACAAATTTTCCTTTTGATTTAATTGATTCCAAAACTTGTGGAACAAAGTCTTGAAGACATACTGTTGAGCTTTCTGAAGCTTAATTTGTGTCAATATCTGTTTACCGTGTCAACGTGTGGGTATTGCAGGCAGGATTGGCCAAGCTCCTTGGGCTTGCAGGTGATACAAATGTGCAGGCAAGTTGGTAGTGGGTTCTGTGTACTTTCACTTTTCTCCAAAACATTCTCTTCCATTAAAAGATTATTGAAGGTTAAATTGCATTTCCCAATCAAAAAGGGTGAGGAGCAAAAGAAACTGGATATACTCTCAAATGAAGTTTTCGTTAAGGCTTTGATCAGTAGTGGTCGAACAGTAAGCCAACCAATTTCCATTTTCCCCCTCTCCGTTCATAGATAATAATAAACAAAAGAAAAGATCTTCTGAAAGCCTTCTTATGTTCACAGTGCATTCTTGTATCTGAAGAAGATGAACTGGCTACTTTTGTGGATAAGCCTAGCCGTGGGAAGTGCGTGCTTGATCTTTGTATTTTTCAGAATAAGTTTCTTAAGAAATTCCTGTATGTTAGGCTTCTAATCTTTGTAATTGTTAAATTAATTCTTGGATTTGTACAAATGCAGATACTGTGTGGTGTTTGACCCTTTGGATGGATCCTCAAACATCGACTGTGGTGTCTCTATAGGAACTGTAGGTTCTGCATATTAATTATAATGCCTCATTTATCAAAAAAAGAAAAAAAAGAAAAAAGAAATCATACTGCCTCTCTGAAGAAGGATAACCTCTTTCTCAAAGATAGGAGGATGAAAAAATATAAATTGCTGAACACCTTATCTTTCTTGTAGATCTTTGGAATTTACATGGTAAATGAGGATGTTCATGAACCAACATTGGAAGATGTATTGCAACCTGGGAAGAATATGGTAGCTGCTGGATACTGCATGTATGGTAGCTCTTGCATGGTATGCAATTATTCCGTTCTTGTGTGATAGATACTGGTGCTTTGTGTAGACTCTGTTGACTGCTTTATGAATACCCCTTGATTAATAGTTTCGAATTCACAGTCTACTCTTGAGATATACTCTCCTGTTCTAGTTGCTATTCCCTGATACTTGTACTTTTCTTGGAAATGGTATCTTGCAGCTGGTGTTAAGCACTGGATCTGGTGTTAATGGTTTTACTCTTGATCCTTCTCTCGGGGAGTTCATACTCACTCATCCTGAGATGAAGGTAAAATTGTTACTCCATAGTCTCCATTACAAGATCATTCTAGATATACAAATCGCCTTGTTATATCTTTTTTTTATTATTGTTTATGAAATCAGTATCCAAAAATTTCCAGTTTACCCATACAACTGTTGTCTGTTGGCAAACAGGTTCCAGAAATGAAGAAGGTCTACATTATCTATATATTTAATTCTCTCTCTGGAAAACTTCATGTGAATGTTTAGTGTGTTTTTTCGGTTTCAATTGATCCATTTTAGTACTTAAACTATGTATACAATTTAGTATTTAAGCCAAGCATATTTCCCAAGAAGTAGCCCCATTTAACTGAGATCTACTTATTCAAATGGTTTATTTTCTTCAAAATTCTCCATCTGAAAATGTTCATGTACCTCACATTTTCATTGACTTAGTAAGCATGGTGCTGTTGTTCCCTGGTTGAATGTACAACAGAAAGTTTCCTTAATTTTAAGGGAATTGAAAATTTTTATGTTCAAATATGCATTCATTTTTTTATTTAATGATGAGGTGTTAAGAAAACTTGCAACTCTTCATGTGCTGCAGATTCCAAAGAAAGGGAAGATTTACTCAGTGAATGAAGGAAATGCCAAGAACTGGGATGGTCCAACAACTAAGTAAGTTTTACTGCCTCTGTAATCGTTTTTCCTTCATGCAAAAGAGATGTTAACGCTAAGTGTTTCAGGTATGTGGATAAGTGCAAATTCCCAAAAGATGGTTCCTCACCAAAATCTCTACGATATGTTGGAAGGTACCAAATTGCTTAAGTAAAAAACCATCTCAAATACACTCAATTCCCTGGAGCAATATCGTAAACAATTCTCTAGGCACTATCATAGCTTTCTTTTACATCCTTCTTTAACCCCTTTTTGATAGGCCACACATATGTCTTGCTGCTTACTGAGTTTACCAAAAGTTATCTCCAGCTGAACTTTGGGATTTTCTCTATCTACCAGCTTTATAAGAAACTTAATGCTCTCTTTCTGGTGCTTATTTACAGCATGGTAGCTGATGTTCACCGCACGTTACTTTATGGAGGTATCTTTATGTACCCAGGTGACAAGAAGAGTCCCGATGGGAAATTGCGGTAAGTTCTATGCTTCTATTTAAACAGAAATTTTTTATTTTTCTGTGTTCAGATAATTGAGTGATAAGAAGGAAATTCGGTAATACATATACTAAGAATGAACATATGTTTTAATGGAACAGAGTTCTCTATGAAGTCTTCCCTATGTCTTTCTTGGTGGAACAAGCTGGAGGACAATCTTTCACTGGCAAGCAACGGGTATGTTTATAAAATTTCTGGTTTGATAATCTGCTTAAATTGGTTAGTTGATTATGGTTATCAATTTAGTTCTTTAACAGGAGAACCAAAAGGGTTCAGAAAATGGAAAAAATATAGATGAGTGGAAGTTTAAATTCAATTGTCCTCTTATCACACCATTATATAGTAGAAAACTTTTTCTTTTTTTTCCTGCCGGGTTGGGGGGTGGGAGAGGGGGTTAATCTTTCTCTAAACTGAGTAAAGCCCTTGGAAGCAGTGACTGCAGTAATGCACCAAGAACAGAAAGAAATGAAAAAAAAAAATCAATGGAGTGGAGAAACAGTAGCCATCAGAATGAAAGGCAATTCAATCTTATTCATAGAAGGTCCAGGTCAATTGAGTCATTATAGCACTTGCATATGAGATATAACTGATAAAAAATCCTCTTTCCAGGCACTTGACCTGGTTCCTCAGAAGATACATGAACGTTCACCAATATTCCTTGGTAGTTATGACGATGTTGAGGAGATCAAAGCACTTTATGCGGAAGAGCAGAAAGCATAAATATGTAATATCTCCTTTGCCTTTCACTGTTGTGGAGGTGTCAATCTCTGATCTCTTGTATAAAAATAGTCTTTTGTTGTTGCTGCTGAAAATTATTGATGCTGAATTAGGCTGTATGTTTAACAACAGCTAATGTCAATTACTGCCATAAGTGGCAGATACTTTCATATATATATTTGAAGAAATAGCTAATGTTGAATGCTTTCACTGGTGCCTTTTGCTTTGGGATTTTTGTTGTTTAATCTTGATCACTCTAGTCTTTCTAAGTTTCCATGCTTTTGAAATATCTCCAAAGTAAGCTGACCAAAATTAATTTAAAAATATATTAAACAAACCCTCAAAAAAAGAAAGAACTGTTTTCTTCCATTCATTTATTTCATATATAATAAGACATGCATGCCTGCCTTCTTCTTCCCTTTCCTTTCAATTCCTCTAAAAGTACTTGTTAGAATATGGGCAAAAGCATGTAAAAGTAGTAGATGATCCATTATCACAAAACTTCAAATCTTCACATTAATTAATTGAAAAAGAAAATAATTCAAGAAATTTTGCCAGACTTCCTCTTAATATGAAGATTTTCTCAATTGAAAATAAACTTAGCCATTTAATGTAAGACTTATGTAATCCTTTTTTTAATCAATATAGACAACTCTTTAATCTTTTTCCTACTTGCTTTTTTTTTTCCCGTCTTGAAAAATATTAGAGGAATTCTAAGACCACATCTCTTGTAAGACTACAAAAATCCAGTTCTATTTTCATTCTCAATTGTGTGATATCTATTATTTATTAGATCAAGGGGTTTTGCCCCAAATTATCACGTAATATGAATAAATTCATGTATATAGAATCATAGACTACACAAACCACAATAATATGGTCAACTTATAATCCTATGCATTTGGTATCTTGGATGTAGTGTGAGGGACTGTAATATAAGAACAAAAAAAAAATTGATTTCTTTGTTTTTTTTAAAGAAAATGCAGAATGATAAAGAATACTACTTGATATGCAGCTGTTTAGTTAAAATGTTTTAATTTCTGCTTTCTAATGCTGAACACTTGAACTCACAGATAGAACCACAAAGGCTCATAGAATTGGATCGGAATCTAGAGGTGGTAGAAAACATACAGGAGAAACATCATTTTTCTTATGTAACATCTTCCAATTCCAAGGTTTATCACATGAAGATCTTGTATTGTGATTCTTCTTTTAATGCTAAGTTTTAGGCAAATATCTCTATTTATTCATGTGTTTAATTGACAGTTAAAAGAAATAATAACATTATGAATGGATGGTTATTAAATAGAGTAAGAGTTACGATTCTCTTTGAAGACCTTCCAAGTATAGATTAAGCTG
This sequence comes from Apocynum venetum, assembly GCA_019593545.1. NCBI lineage: Eukaryota > Viridiplantae > Streptophyta > Magnoliopsida > Gentianales > Apocynaceae > Apocynum > Apocynum venetum. Next base: position 1,363,995 of record SRSM01000133.1, read on the forward strand.
ACTAAATTATACTCCCTAAGTCCCAATTTGATAAGTGTTGTTTTTATTTTTGGTTTGTCCCAAATTATAAACTTCTTTATTTATTGAGAAGATAATATATTTTTTAGTTGACTAAAATACTCATATTTAAAGTGAATATCAATTACACTTTGAATAACAATTGATAAGCACATTGTTAGAAAAATGCATTTAATTAATGAGAAGTACTTTTCCAACAATTTATTAGTATTTTTAATACTCAAACTTCTCAATGTTAAAGAGATATTTTAGAAATTTTCTATAAAAAAATATTTTCAACAATATTAATTATATTTTTTAAATATTAATTAAAAATTAAACGAGCGTTTCAATTTGGAACGAAGGGAGTATATAATATCATACAATTATTTGCCTTTCTAATTCTTTAAATTTGAATCATATCATATTTTTATAGTAACTTTCAAGCTATCAATTTAGGCTATTAATGCTTGAATACTTAGTATTTGGTCACATTAGAAAATAGATTAAATGGTAGAATAGTACCAGAATCCCCATTAATATCCTGAATCATCATTTTCACCTGCATGAATAAAATATCTGAGATCTTTTTTCATTAATACTGACATCTCCAAGAACAGGTCTATATATACACAGAACATTACAAGCCTAGACACACCAACTTCTTTTCACAAACCTGTCCCTTTAGGTTGATTTTTTCTTGCAAGAATTATGACTAGAAAGAAGGTGAAACTTGCTTTTATCACAAATGATTCAGCAAGAAAAGCAACATACAAGAAAAGGAAGAAGGGCCTCATGAAAAAGGTTAGTGAACTTAGCACTCTTTGTGGAATTGATGCTTGTGCTATTATCTATAGTCCATATGATTCTCAGCCTGAGGTGTGGCCAAATACCTCTGGAGTTCAACGTGTTATTGCACAGTTCAAACGAATGCCAGAGATGGAACAGAGCAAGAAAATGGTGAATCAAGAGACTTTTATTAAGCAAAGGATTGCCAAAGCCAATGAACAAATTAAGAAACAACATAAGGACAATCGTGAGAAGGAGATCACGGAAATAATGTACCAAAGCTTGACAGGGAAAGGGCTACAAAACTTGGCATTATCAGACTTGAATGATCTTGGTTGGTTGGTTGATCAAAAGCTTAAGGAAATCTACAAAAGGATAGAGTCTATCAAGAAAATGACTCCTCAGAAGCAAGTTGCACCGCCATCCGCCACCACAACCACCAGTGTCAGCAGTTACTAATGGGACATTGTCAAGAGGAACTCAAGGGCAAGAGCAGAAGACAATGCCACATTGGTTCACTGACTGGATGAATAACCCTTCTGAGAATATGGGGTTTGGCCATGGGGAGGAAATGATTATGCCTTTCAATGATAATAATCCAGACTACAATGTGGTCTAGTCCCTTCTTCCAAAATTAAGGTCTTATGTTATGAATCCTTTAGGCATTCACATTAATTCTGGTCTTTTATTTGTTATAATAATATGTAATAAACATCTCTTTTATATGTTTAAAGAGAAAAAAATGTAATAATTAATCCTCTCTAGTGTTAATGTATTGCTTTTACTTTATGATTTTCAACTTATGCACATTTAAAAGCATTAATCTTTCTTTGAATATTGTTAGATTTCAAATCAGTAATTGCCTTTTGTTTTCCCTTCCGTTTGTCAATTTTGTTTTGAATTGAAAAATATAAGAATAATTTGAATTAAAAGAAAAATGAAGTTCCGTCAACATATGGTTTATCAATGGGAATTTAGAAAATCCTTCCTGACTACGCAATTTTTTTCCTTTATTGAGGAAAAAAGAGATTTTATTAAGTAGAATGAGGAAGTAAAAAAGATAGAATTAGCTCAAATCATACCAAGGAATTGGTTACACATGACTTGAATTCAATACTCGTATATTAAAAAAGAAAAAATAATTTTACATGTATATATATCGTGCAATTAGTTTTATAGGGAATGAATCTTTTTCAATTAAAATTTTGTAACACTTTAGTAACATAAGAAAATCCGATTCATTTAGTAACACTTTGGATCCAAAATAGCAAACACTCACCCCAACATTTCTAAAATTTGGTTAGAAATAATACTAATAAAATTCTTAATTTTTGAGGGAGAAGTTTTGGTTTAATCATCAAACCCAAATGTCATGCTTATCTGTTGTATTAATCAGGTCTTGCCGTATTGAGTGAAGGCCTATTGGTGATGAGTGACAATTTTGATTCTCTTGACATGCCATTGAAATTTGTTGTTCTGTTCTTTCTCATGAATCCACTTTGGCCCTAATTTTGATTTAACCTTTGAGGGGGAAAAACCCTATACAAACATTAATTTAGGTTGACTTAACTTAAAACAAAAATGATAAAATCCATAATTCAAAAAAAAAGAGAAAATAATATTGTATATAAAAAAATTATTCTCTCGTCTCATTTCAATTGTTTAATAAATAATTTTTAATTTTAGTAAGTATTTTCACATTTTTACCTTATCATTAATCAAGGTATTAAATGAATTATTTATAATTTATTGAAAAGTACATTTTTTGAGAAAAATTAACACTTATACACTAATTATTAAATTAGAAAAATTTAAAATTTAGTATTATTTTCAAAATTTATACGTGTAAGTTTAAAATGGACAATTGAAATATAACGGAGGAAGTAAGAAAATCTTTTATCAAACATAAACCATAATACGTAAAATGTTAATGGATGAAAATTTACCAATTCATACTCATGAGAAATAAGAATCATTTATAAATATATTACCTTAGAACTCTGGAGAAAAGTTTGCAGAAAACACATACTAATAAAAATTGTATTACGGTAAAAAGACTTATAGATTATCATTTCTGGTTATGGTGAAAATCAACACAAACAGTAGTAGAAATTTTTCGAAATGGCTGCAATCAATTGGTCGAAATCTTGATGCCACCTTGTTTGATGACCTGTCCAACCAACTTCTCATGTGGTGGGATGATCTCCTTAACTACAGGCAACTCAATTAGAGCTTCCACCCATGAAAATAACAATGGATTTCTCTCAGGATCTAAAGTTTTCACCGCAAGAACTGCTTCATATGCTCTGTAGGCACCAAAAATTGCAACCATCACGATATCTAGCAGGCTAAGCTTTTCGGAATTGACCTCAAGAAAGAACTCCCCTTGGGAACAAATCCTTCATCCCATCTTCAAGTATTTTCAATTTCATGTACACTTGTTCAAGGGCTTTCTTCTGTGCATCTCCTCGAGTGTTGTAGAGTTTTCCCGAACTTTCTAGTACCTACATGAGAAACACAAAAAAAAGAAAAAGAAAAAAAGAACTAGTAATTATGAGCCCTAATTTAAATAACATAATCATTTAGGGAACTAATGAGATTCTTGAACAGAAGTGTCTCACCTGGCTCTTTCATAGGGATCTTTGGGGAGGAGACTAGGTTCATTTTTCCAAGTTTCATCAATATACTCGAGGATGATGAGCAGGGGGCAGCCAGGATTTTGTATCACCAGAGGCTAGACATATAGCATGTATACAAACAAAAATCTGTCAAATATATTGAATAAAATATCTAATATTTAATACATTCAATAATATAAACTAAATATACTATTGGAAGTTGTGCTATCATATTCTTATTAAAATCAAACTTTAATTATTGTATCATTATCAAATTTTTCTTTCAATTCTCATTCAATATATACAATCATAGAATAGACTAAAAACTCTTCTTTCATTTTGATAAGGAGAGTTGTTTTAATAAGTTTCATTAATGAAAAAACTTGTTATATTGTTAGCTTAGACAATTTAAATAAATATGTTAGATTCACTAATTAAGTAAAAATTTCAACTATATATATATATATATATATATATTCTAAAAAATCTAAGAGGGGGTAAATTAAATTTTTATTCGATTTTTCAATCTAATTCAAAAAAACATTTTTGATAATAAATATCAAACACTTGACGTGTTAGTTGTGTGAGTAATAATATGTTCAAATAAAATGCATAAAGTAGAGCAATAAGTACAATAATTTATAGTGGTTCATTTTATTCAACAAAACCTAATCCATTACCTTGAGTTAACTACTCAGATTTATCAAATCTCTCCACTAATCAAATAAATTAGATTACAAAAGAGGCTCACCCAATTTACCTTAGTGTTTTACAAATAACTTCTCAACTAATCAAGCCTTACGCAATTCTTGAGTTTTACAATACAAGTTTGATTATATAAGGATCTCATCATTCTACTTAGTGAAGGCTTTACAATACAATTCAATTCAAGGCTCACCCTAACACTTAGAGTTTTATGCTACTTGCAACATTGATACAATTACAATCAATGGTAAAAGATAGAGAAATTGATAGATATCACCTTAATGTGAATATATATTAATTTGAAACACAATTACCTATTTGAGTAATGCTGGTCAAGATTGCTCAACATTCACTTTTGAATGTAAAAATCTTTCTTGAATGATTTTAACAAGATTAATCTTTAGAAAGGGTTTTGAAATGTTTCTAAGATGTTATATGATCAAGATATACAATAGTTTTTGCTCAAAAAATTGTTCTTAGAAACTGTTTTAAAGGTTTTGGTATATATGTATTTGTTCCCAACAGACAAGAATATAGTTGTAGGAAATCCACTAACAATTTGCAGTCGATCGGTGCATTGCCCGCAAGTTTACTAGTCAATTTCGAATTATAGTTTTCATCTTGTAGTCTAGCCCTACTTCACTTGTGATCGACCTAGAGTCGTCCACAAGTTGATAGATTAACAAATGTAAAAGCACATGTATTGACAAGATAAACCAAGTTGTGGATGATGCATGAACCTCTAAATCACGCTTGGTCCTTAGTTCATCATTCTCAAAAAAATGTTGCGGGTTGTCGTTAGGTATATCGAATTAAATGTAGCCCATATGGTTCTATTGCTCGGTATTAGTATTGGGAAACAAGTCGACTCGATCCATGCAGGTTGCGGGCCAAAATGCAAAATAGGCCCGACCAAAGCAGGCCAAAATGGACCAACTATTTTTAAACTTCAAATTTTAAAAAATAAGCAAAAAATAATAAAAACTTAATGAAAAATATCAAAACAATAATTAATTGACTAAATAAGACAACAAAATTAATAATTTCTCATACTAAATGCCAATGACAAGTATATAATCTTCTTATTCCTCTTCACTATCAATAACAATATTTGAAATTACCTTAAAAATAAAATTAGAATAAGTTAATAAGTGTATAAAACAAATGTAAAAATAAACGAGCAAATAAATAAATTCAACTCGTGTAGTGACATTCTAAAGATTAAATATAAAAGTAATTAAAAAATAGTTTATGAACTAAATTAACTAATTTTTCTTGAAAAAATTATGTTATTACTAATACTTATTAAGAAGTAGTACAATAATAACAAAATAGAAGTAAGATTTTTTAAGAAAAAGTTTAAGATCTTGGATTTTTTTTATAGAAGTTTTAACTTAATATAAAAAAATCTAGCCAAATGAACCTAAGATGTCTTTTTTTAATTTTATTTTAACTTAATGCTTTTTTTATTAGATGAGGCAAGTTGTCAAACCTAAAATCTCTAGATCATGGATAAGGTGCGATATCCATTGATCTATAACCTCATTGACAATTTTTTAATATTGTTGATTGGCAAAAGTTTGCATTACTACTTCAATTAATTTAATTGGATCCCATGAAATTTGAATTGCAAGTGCATGCTTTCAATACTTTGCTGACAAATTAGAATCAATCAAACTTCTATCATTATATCTTTGAAGAAGTCTCTTTTCAATTAATTTCATTTATAGAAAAGTTGTTACATTGACTCATTCTTTATTTGCTAAAAAAAAAAAAGTGATAGAGGAGGGCATGCTAATATTTCTTTAGAATAAATGTTATTTTTAACTAATTCCCATTTTTATCATAGTGAAACATATGTTGCACACAACTTCTTTCAATTCAGATGAAACATTTGTAAAGAATTTTTACAAATTAAATGGGGATATCAATCATCAACACATATTTTTGTTAATAAGGTGTTGAAACTCAAAGGATGTCTTCAAAACTAAAGCATTCAAAATATCAACATTATATTTTGTTGCCCTTTTCACTTTCTAATATAATCAGAACCTTCCTTTGAGAATATCTTTCTGCATATTTGTTTTCAAAGTTTCAAAAAAATAAAATAAAATAAAATTCTATAAGAATGCAAGATTTTAAAAGCATTAATAAATAACAAAATAGTAGATTGATATACTCTCCTAATGAGTCTTATATTGAATTTTTTGCCCTTGATAACTTAAGTCCTTAGATATTTTATTTTAGCTTATTGAATTGATAACTTGTCAACAAAGTTAGTTTTGTGTTTTGACAAGTAACGCGCTATCCTAATGAAAATCTATTAATTGAGGGACGAAATAGTAGATTAGTACTTTTCTAATGTGACTCGTATTAAAATATGTTTTACATACATGTTCTCACCATATCATCTTCATCACTTCACAAAGAGACAAAGGACAAAAGAGGTAAAAAAAATTTCACCCAGAAATATTCTTTCTACCAAATATTTAATAAATTTACGGGCTTTTATTCTATCCTTGAAGAGTAGTACCATAATTTCCTACGTGGCATAACGGAGACAATATTCGCAATCCAGCATATTATTACCCCACCACCTTCGTCTGCCCCCCGTTCCCCACCTGCACATAATTTTCTCCATAATCATCACACGCCACCACCACAGATCCAAAATTCCCAAAAATTCACACAATTTACTGCGTGTGCGTGCCATCAGATATACATACACCAAACCCGTATCATCTATATGTCGAGCGACAGTGACGGCCTTGATGAAGATGAGCTCTTGCAGATCGCGTTGAAGGAGCAAGCGCAGCGGGATCTCAATTATCGAAAGCCTTCTAAGCAGCAACAATCGAGTAAACCTGTGCGGAATTACGTACAGCCACCGGCTCAGCTTGGCGGTGGTGCGGCGACGGCGAGGAATTCGAATATGCCGGGGTTGCAGCTGAGGAGTGGCAATAGCCATAGGAGTAGTACTAATCAGCAGAGGAAAGTGGTGGAGGATGATGATGACTCCGAGGTTGAGATGTTGAGCATCTCGTCTGGAGATGAGGATTCTTCCTTTAAGGACCGTGCGGGTTATGGGGGTAGGGGAAAAGCTGAAACTGGTCGTGTAGGAGGGAATGGAGGGAGGGATGACGATAAAGGGTGGGATGGAGATGAGCCTAGTTGCTGGAAGCATGTTGATGAATCTGAGGTATTGGTATTAGTTAATGGCTAATTAATTCTCTCGTGTTCTTCTTGTCTGCATTTGAATACTTGGGATTACAGGGATTGAAAATGTGATGCATTGAGGATTTGCCAGTCTTGGTGCTAAAATCTGGGGTCTTGAATTCTGTTCTGCATATTCTGACGGTGTCTTATTAAGTTCCCATTGTAGTTAGGCCTATATTGCACCAGAGAAATCCTGATGAACCAAATCTTAAGTAACTCTCTGTTCGTTGGTTGAGTTTTACAGTTGTTTAAGGGGTTCTCATTTCTGCTAAACTGTTCATTACTGTTTACTTTCCCTAGGCATTCACTCATTATTGTGCTTTGTTTAAAAAAGTAGCATAATATATTGAGATTCAAACCATTTTTGGCAGCTGGGCCGCAGAGTTCGTGAAATGAGGGAAACTCGAGCTGTTCCAGTGACTCAAAAGCTGGAGGTGAAGTCAGCTGCATTGGCTAAGAAGGGACTAAGTAGTTTACAGTCACTTCCCCGTGGCATGGAATGGATAGATCCCTCTAGGATTGGGGTAATTCTCTTTTGTGCTAATCAGCTATTGCTACTGAGATTGTAACTGGCCAATGTTCCTGCATATTTGAGTTATGTTAACATTTTTTTCTTGGCTTATTTGATAAATACTTTCAGGATAATTGATCATAAAACATTTAGATTGATGAATGATTCAGGACCTCCTCCATCTTTGACTGAGACGGACCGTTTAGATGCTAATGCTCGTGGTATGTAGCTTTTTTTCTTGAAATTGTTTTAGTAGTTATAAGCAGCATTAATTATTTTGTAGTATAAGTATAATGGATCATCAATAACTTTGGAATTCCTAAACTCTTTATCATACATAATAAAATTTTACAAAATTGTAATATTCCATTATTGATATTAAATGGCTCATAATTTCATTAATACTACTTTGGATGGTGGAGCCATCTGCTTCTCCTTTTTGCCTCATGCCATATATATGCTATTCAGAGAGTTAGTTGTGAAAAGAGGCCTGGTGGCCTATTCTGAAGCACAAAAATGGGGAAAAAGTAGAATTGTACCCCGCTTTTCTGAAAGCAGAAGATCTCAACTTTCTCTTAGCAAAAGATTACCCGACATTGAGGAGTGAGGACAAGAAAACTGTTGATTGCATGAATTATACTTTATCCCAGCTGATGTTTTTTCTTTTCTTTTCCCAGTATTTGTATGAGGTTTCATAAGAATGTGCTCTAAGGAATAAACTGTTGAAGTTTTCTTCCTTGACTGACCATGTGAAATCTTTCTTCTCCCCTCCCTGGGGGGGGGGGTGGGCTCAGAGCTTTTCTTTGGTTGTAACATAGTGATTGAAAAACCTAAGAGGGGGTGAATTAGGTATTTATCCGATTTTTCAACCTAAATCAATAAAACGCCTCTTTGACAACAAATATCAAATGCTTGGTGTGCTAGTTGTGTGAGAAATAATGTGTTCAAGTAAAATGCAGAAATTAGAGTAATGAACACAATGATTTATAGTGGTTCGGTTTATCCAACAAAACCTAATTCACTGCCTTGAGTTAACTACTCAAGGATTTATCAAATCCCTTTACTAATCAAATAAATGAGATTACAAAAGAGGCTCAAGGCTCACTCAGCCCTTGAGTTTTACATCACAACTTTAATTATACAATAATCCCACAACTCTTCTTAGTGAATCCTAACAATACAATTCAATTTAAGGTTCACCCAAAGGTTTTTCAAACAAACCTTGAATACAAAACAACCTACACAAGGCTCACCCTAACACTTAGGGTTTTATGCTACTTGCAACCTTGATATAATTACAATAAATAATAAGAGATAGAGAGTTTGATAGATATCACCTTAATGTGAAGATATATCAATTTGAATCACAATCACCTTTTTGAGTAATGGCTTGCCAAGATTGTTCAAAATTCACCTTTGAATGTAAAAATCATTCTTGAATGATTTTAACAAGATTGATGTTTAGAAAGGGTTTTGGAATATTTCTAAGATGTTATAGGATCAAGATATACAATGTTTTTGCTCAAAAATCTTCTTTGAAAGAATTTTAAAGGTTTTGGATATTTAAAGGTTTGTTTCTAAAGGTAAAAATTGAAGCTGATGGAAACCCACTCAGGAAGTGCGGTCGACCGCATATCGTCCGCACCATCATCCGTAAGTTCACTGGATAACCTTCGGATGATGATTTTTCATCTTGCGGTCGACCTCACTTCACTGCGGTCGACCTCATGGTTGTCCACAGGATGATAGATGAACAAATTTGACAACACATGCATTCACAAGATAAATTAACTTGTGGATGATACCTGAACCATTTTAGGTCGAATGAAACATGTTCATTTGTGTATCAATAATACTTTAACACACAAATGATGATTTTAATTAACCATATAAGTTATGATATCAATCCAACAAGAGTTTATGAACCATTTAAGTTTTGAAATCACGATGCATGGTTTTCGAAATACCAAAACATATTTTAACATATTAAAAACATTTTGAAATAACGTTTTAAATTCATAGAGCAACCTTTAGAAACCATTATTCAATTAGAGGTAGAACTAGAGATATCAAAATATATAACTCTAAAATTATACCTCTAGTTCCTATCTAATCCAATAAAATTTTGTCTTCAAATCTTGATAGTCTTGACTTATATACTTCCTTGAAGATTTGAAATCTTGTTCTTGCATGGATTAAATCATGAATCAAAAAATCTATCACTTACAAATAAGACATTAGTCTTCATCAATGTTTGTCATTAATCAAAATTAAAACATTAAAAGCTTTAAGGCTTTCAATGTTTTACTGGGTCAGGGGAAGCAGATAGATACCTGAATTCTAGTTAGCGTAATCTATTTGGATCAGAAGGCATATTCACTCATCAATTTTGGCTTGTACAGCAAGAGGGTAGAGATACTTTTCTAAAAATAATTTAAGCTGTTGGAAGTAGAGTAAAAATGCAAAAATTAAGTGTTTTTTGGATCTATTTTCGCTTGTCTTCTGGCACATAAAAGTGCAATTTGTACTTCATTTTCTTCATTTGAAACAGTGCATGTAGATGGCATCGATTTTTCAGTGATATTGATTGTTTTCAGAATGATCTCACTCAAATTGCAGTCTTTCTTTACTTCTACTTGGACATATCTTACTTTCTGGTGGCCAATGATCTTTGTACTTGAAGTAGCTGTCTTTACCATGCTATGAATTGGGATTTTTCTTGAACCCCACTGTTTGTGATATTTATTTTGATGTTTTTGTCATAATTGTTTTTTTTTCACTTTATATTTGATTGTCTGGTGTAACTTCAGCCAGGATGACTAAAAGAAGCAAGCATGACTATTTTCTCCCAATAACGCATTCCTGTGTGTTCTAGATACTGTTGTATTTCATGTTGGGTTAGAGTAGATCTTCTGGGAGGTCGTTCCAAAATTATGGCTCATTTTGGATTCTCATTTGGTTGTGGATTTGCCTTTGTTTAAGATTTTGTTGTGCACTGTCTTTCCCTTTCTTAGGAAATCTGAAATTCCCTATTCATCTTTATATATGTTATTTGAAAATCATTGAGTGGTCAGATTAGCAGTTCCCTAGTTATTTTTTTCATTTAGGATGAAATCATGAGTGAATCTCTATTTGGTTGATTTAGATTTCAATAGTTCACCTCAAAGAAAAATGGACATCGATAATATAACCTTTAATGAGTTTTGAGAACACATCATGCAGAAGAACTCACACAGTTCTGAATTTCTGAAGTTTGTAATTTTACTTGGTATGCATGCATATCATATAGTTTTTTGGCAACATTTCTTGCCAAAAACATTCAATAAATTGAGCAGTTACTTGTCAATGGTAATTCTGGAAACCATACCTTTTATAACATTCTTCAAATGAATTTGGCAGAGAAGTTGAATTATTACTCAGAGAAGTTTGAAGCAAAGCTTTTCCTGTCACGAGTACATCAAGATACAAGTGCGGCAGACTTGGAATCTGGTGCTCTTGCTTTGAAAACAGATCTTAAAGGACGTACTCAGGCAAAAAAGCAGTTGGTTAAAGAAAATTTTGATTGTTTTGTTTCTTGCAAAACTACTATTGATGGTGAGCAATGTGTTACAGAAGCTTACTATTTTAACCTTCATTTGCCATTTTCAAGTGAATGATTTTTCTGATGACAGATATTGAGTCAAAGTTGAAACGGATTGAGGAAGACCCTGAAGGTTCAGGGACATCGCACTTATTTAAGTGTACTCAAGGAGTAACTTCAATTGCTAATCGTGCTTTTGAGCAATTGTTTGAGAGACAGGTAGATAGAGTTTCCTTTTCCTTTAGTATAGAGCGCTTATATTTGCTGTCCACTAAACTTGATTCTTTATTCAGTTTCTCTTCTGTTCTTTTTTGTTTTCAATTTTAAAGTATCTACCTTTGTGTAGGCTCAAGCAGAAAAGATCAGGTCTGTTCAAGGAATGCTTCAGAGATTTCGCACACTATTTAACTTGCCTAGTGCAATTCGTGGGAGCATTAGTAAAGGCGAATATGATTTGGCTGTCAGGGAGTACAGAAAAGCAAAGTCAATTGTTCTGCCTTCTCATGTACTAATTTGTCCACCATCAGATATATTCCAGTTTCTAATTCTAAGCATGATTTGGCTGAAAATACTCTTAAATATTATATTCATACCTGTTGCTGTTGCACTTGCATATGCCAATTCTTTGTGCATCTTTGTTTGGGTCATTTCATGATCAATCTAATCCTGAAATTCACCAGGAGAATGATTTATTGCTTATTGTATATTTCTTTTTTGCATTTTAGAATAAATATATTTTGTTTTTGGGACTAGTTCTGACTATTTAGCTTGTTAATTTTTGTGCAAAAGTTGTATCTTTTTCCATATTAGTATACTATTTGGAACAGCTACATCAAATATCATTTTTACACCTATCATCACCCAACAAAAAGGGTTTATATAGTCTAGGACATTATTCATCCAGTGTGTTGCTGAAATTCGATAAGAGAACATTTATAGATGTAGACTCTATTCAATGTGGTTTTAGTTATAGAATCACTCTCTTTAGGAACTTATTACAAAGTGAAAATGCATTAGTGAGCTTTCTTTGTCGTCTCGTATTTGTTATGTTTTGCTATGATATAGAGCTTACTAATGAATACTATAGAGGACAGCTATAGAGTTACCGTCTTTGGATGATGTACTATTTTTCTTATTACTCGCTGATCTGTTTTTGTGTTTTTTGTTCAAGGTCTTGTTTTTGTTAGAGGATCTCTTTGACTTTTATATAATGTAAATTATTCATTTCATATTATACTAGTAGTAACTTTGGCTGTGCTTCTCAGGTCGGCATTCTTAAACGTGTTCTTGAGGAGGTTGAAAAAGTTATGCAAGAGTTCAAAGGCTCACTTTATAAGTCCATGGAAGATCCTCATATTGACCTAACAAATGTAAAGATCTTTGTTCACTTGTTTCATATATTTTATTTGTCATATCATGCAGCTTACGACATGGACAGATAACACTATCTCAATGATTCCTTGGTCCTTCAAAATGTTTCCTGAAGTGCACTTTTTGCTGTAATTCTGAATTTCTAGAAATTCAAGATCGGACACCTTGATTGATGTTACAGTTTATTCCCTTTCTGAAGCATGCATTTTTGTGTAGCTAGAATAAGGCAAGTGATGCGGCTACTGCCATGGGTATTGGAGGAAGTATAAAAACTGGTGACCAAGACTTGTTTGTTGCTCGCCTCTGGCCTTTTGATCCTCCAAAAAACAAAAGTTAAAAAAGAAGATAAATTAATGTAGCTTAACAAAAAGCGGAGAAGTCTTTCTGAGTTGGAGTGCTCTGCATCATATTGAACAATCTTTTCTGTAGTTTAACTTATACTTATGTTGCATAGTCGAACATCCAACAACTTACCAACATGCATATATACAGGTATTGTTTGGATATGAAGGTGTTAGTGGTGCAGCTCCATTACATTAGCGTATTCATCCAGTGGTTTAGTAAATAAGAAGAAACACAAAGTGGTAAACAAAATTAGTTCTGGGCTTCAAAACAATAGACTTGGAAATATAACAATTGAATGATATCAGATGATGATGAACTTGTAATGATTGGGAGGGTTGGCGCATGTTATTTTTGTGCTTAGATAGATGTTTTTAATGAGTATATGTACAACCTATCCAATAAATGTATGTTTCTCATAATTGAGCAACAATTGTTCATGAAAGTTTACTTTTTAAATAATTTCATTCAAAGTTTGACTCTCTTTAAATGGATGTCTTCATTTATCATTAAGGATGGAAGAGTTGCTTTTAAAAGTTGCCACTGTTTTTTTATTGGAGACTAAATGCTCTTCTATATTGGTTTGGAGACTAGGTGGATCAATATTTGAGGTGTGACCCTATCCAAAAAAAAAAAAAAAAACAATTGAGGCGTGACAATTAAAATTTAATTGGTGTATGCATTGGGTCTTTCATGATACTGTTTGGTTTTGATCTCATACACCCTTCAGATTACAGCAAATTGATAAAATTGATAGTTGTCTTAAATGTTGCTGCAGGTGTCCATTGTATATCCTTAATGCTTGGATTGGCGTTGAATGAGAAATTTTTTTTTGATTGCTGTTTTTAGGAGTAAAAGAATGCATTTAAATTCCTTATAATCCCCCCCCCCCCAGAAAAAAAAGGAATAAAAAGGAACTTGTGAATTTCGCTTTAAATGATCATGTAATTTTCTCCCAATAATTTCTGAAAGAACCGTATGCATGACCTGTAGATGTTTAAGAGCTAATTGGAGCATTTTTGCAACTTTTCAGGTTTCAGGTCTTAAAGGTGACTTACAGAAAATATTCTGTATTAATCTGTCTGTAACCACAGTTAGATTACATGCAAATTAGTTAACAAAGATTATTCTGACATGTTTAGGTGGTTCATAGTCTTCCAGACAACATATGTGAAACTGCCAAAGAACGTGAAAGAAAATACTTGATTGTTGTGGTGCAGCTCACCTTTTTTGATACTGGTCAATTCTAAATGGCAATGCTGGATTATTTGTTATAAATTTTTTGTTTGACACCAGCACTGTTGAAATAATTTGATGACCATTAGTAATATGTATCTTAACATTGGCTCTGCTCAAGTGTCTCTTGGAAAGTATCTTGGCCATCTATAGGGGAGTATCATTGTTGACCATTTTGCCGGTTTAACATTTACAATTAGTTGGCCCCCATATTCTTTAAAGAGTTCTCTTACATGTAATTCTAGTGCTACAATTGGTTCTCCAAAATTGGAATTTTAGAGCTAATAAAAAGTAATACAGTGGTAAATGGAATAACATTCTGAACTTCTTTTACCATTCCCTCTATCTAAATCTGTCTTCTTCGCTAGGGTTCAAAGAGCTAACAGTTGGTTTACTTATATGAATGTGCATGCACTGACATGTATTGGATGTGTTAATATCCTGAGTTTTTAAAAAGCTTTTAGTTTTTGATGTTTACTGTGTCCATACTGTTGTATCTTTCCACATTCCTTGAGTTGCAAATTAAATACCTGGAAATTTATTCTGAGATCTTATATAGTTTTTTAAAATTAGTCAAGGTTCAGAAACGTTGCTTTATCTTCATTTCTGTGATTGATGCTTCATGTAGCTCGAGAACATCGTAAGGCTTTTACTGGAGCTGGAACCTGAGTCAGATCCTGTATGGCATTACCTTAGCATACAGGTAAGGAAATTTCTCCAGTAAAACATCTTTTATTTTTGGAATGTTCTATATAATATGCGGAATTAGAAGAGATTAGTGGGAGTTGTTATATAATTTTATTGCAGAAGAAATCCTGTTGATTTCACTAGTCAAGAATAAAATACATTTGACCTTGTTGAAGCGAATTTGATTTTGTGATCCCTAATCTATTTTATTTCATTAGTTGGTCATAGCATGAATACTTAGATAACATATCAGCTTTTGTTGCATGTCAGGCACTGTCATACTTCAGACTTGCTCAGATTCCCTTCCAAAATGTTTGGACCTAGCGAGTAAGGGTTTACTTTTCAGTAGATTTGGACATTCCTAGGAGTTAAGGAGTGAGGAAATGTTTGGAAGTGTTTTTACAAAATAAGTTATTCTCAAAAGTGAAAAACAAGTTATTCAAGGAGCTTCATAATACTGTAAATTATAAATCTACATAAGGTACAAAATTTCCTTAATTACCATGCAAATGTAGATGGTTGGAATTAAAATTCATTATCGAATTCTGAAAAGTTTGAACACAATTTTTAATGTCTTGATTCTTGAACCATGTCATCTCATGTTTTAAGTCACTTGACACATTTCTTCTTCGTGATGTTAATGGTTTTGCAATGTTGAACTTGGTATTTGAATCTGACTTCTACATAAACTAATATGTTGTACTTAGAGGATTATCCATATACTATTTCTGTCTTTGATATTTAATGTGTTCTTAACTTGTTATTCTGTTTAGGACATTTGTCATATTGGTTGTTCCTGTATACTTGCCTCTGTTTTGAGTTCCCTTCTGTGCTTCTTAGATATTAGTGAAGATTAGTTACAACAACATAAATGGTTTATAAATTAGTTACGACCAATAAACAATTATTGTGATTGAAACAAAAAATGTAGTATTTTTCCAGGAAAAAATGAACAAATGATAACTACAAATTAGATTCTCTTGAAAATCATGTTAATTTTTAAATGGCTGAAATTCTGGTTGTAGAGTAGTTGATTTGCAATATTTGGTTTCTTGTAGACTAAACGTCAACTCACAGAACTGTTCATGTATTTGTACACTAATAGGGCAAGTAAAAGTTTATCTTGCTGTGCTGGATGTTACCTTCTGTCTATTTTATACTTTTCAGAATCAAAGAATTCGAGGTTTGCTTGAAAAATGCACCGTAGATCATGAAGCCCGGATGGAGAATCTGCAGAATGAGATGCGTGAAAAAGCTTTATCAGATGCTAAGTGGAGGCAGATCCAGCAAGATCTAAATCAATCTGTGAGTGCAGTTGTTTGGATAATTTTTGCCTATATACCTGCCACTATACCTAGCATCCGCAGTCCTCACCTTTTTCTCTCTCTTTTGGGGTATTTGACTGTCAGTTAGATGGCGATTACTCTCTTACCCTTGATAATTCTGGAGATTCACAATTAGTGGACTTAATTAGTGAAGAAATTGATGCTTTAAGAGGAAGGTATATCTGTCGATTGACTGCTGTAATTATCCATCACGTACCTGCCTTCTGGAAAGTAGCCTATTCTGTTTCAACTGGGAAATTCGCGAAGGTATCTATTGCTTTTTATTATGATGCCATAGAATTGTTGTTATGGATGAGTTCTTTGGATATAATTTTTTCAATTGAAGGGCATGTACCCATTGCATCATGATTGGTTTTTTATGCTTATCAAACATGATTCTTATTTGTTTTGATGCTTGCTAAATGATCTGTCTTTTATTTTGTGGCTATTTGTATAATCGTGAAGATGGAGACACTTCAAATTATTATTTGGAAAGATTTCGAGTCATGTCTGATGCTTTTTTGTTTCCTCAATCTCTCTTTTACCTGGTCTATGATTTATAATTGAAAATAAGATGGTTTGTTTTTCAGTGCTGAGAATCTATGTCCTATTTAGCCGTTGGAACTATTGTTGGTGAAAAGAATGATGTTGAAATTAAAACTTTTCAATTTGTCTGAAGATTCTAAAAATTGCAGGTTTTTTGTCACAATGTATTATTTTGCTATCAAAATGCTTTACTAGGATCAATTTCTCATACACAAGTTTTATGCAGGACCTCAGTCTTGAATTGAGTAACTGTATCTTTCACCTTTGGTATTAGTTTTCTAGAATTCATGATTGAGAAAAGCCACAAATTACCTGATGATAGATTGAGATAGCGTAGATATAGCCAGGTAACTAGTTGCTAGGGGGCTCTGAAGTTAGGATCCTTCACTCATGGGTAAACAGTTGAGAATTGTTGCCCAAGGGTTTAGCCTAGCTTAAACATTAGGTGACTATGTCATTTTCATCACTAAACTAATAACATCTGGTGTTTCTACACTGCCTTCTCTGAAGTTTGAATTACTTGGCTGCTTTGGAGTTTTTAGTTGTTATACAAGGACCTGATGCCATCACATCATTTGCAGTGAAGTAACTTTTTACTTTCTTGCTTCTGTATACAATATGATCCTTTTTTCAATATGGATATTTTTGATTCCTTAATTCACAAGTAAATGCGAGCTATGGAGGTCAATTAAATATGAATTGTGTTTCTTATTTGCAGTCTTCTCAAGTGGCTTCTGATTCAAACGTCAGTAACCATGCAAATAAAGTTGAGGAAAAAGCTGGTACCATGAAGTATTCAAGTCATTCCCTTGATGAAGTCTCTGGAATGATCCGCAATACCCTGTCAGTATACGAGTCTAAGGTATTCCTTTCTTCTGTTATTTGACTTCCTTGTAAATTGCAGCTGAATATTCGTCATAATTTGGAGTTACTTTGTTGAATAGTTGCTTTTTACCTTTCTTGTCTTTGTTTCTAGTATGTGATGAATTTTTCTTTTTACCTGGGTATAGTAACTTGTAAGTGGTACGTTATGTGATATGATTGCTTATGTTCCACAATGAACATGCACATGACCTACAGTAAAATTATGAGCTTTAAAAGTATTATACTTTTCAGAAGATTGAGGTGCTTATTCTTTTTAGATAAAGGATATCTCCAATTATACACAGGAAAGCTGATGCTGTAGAAACCAACAGTTACCTTTTAGAAAATTATAGCAGCTTGTTAGTGCTTTGTCCCATGTGAAAAACTGAGAGAAAACATGGTGTCAAATGACACATTTGACATGCACAAAAAGTTCTGAAAGTTGAAGTATAAATGTGTCGTGCATACTAAAGGCATACTTTACTGTATCTGCTAGTCATATTGATCCTTATACAATACCTATGGACATTTGAGAAATTTGTTATATGGTATCATCACCAATATAGTTTTCCCTGCTTTTCTACTTTTACCATGTTTCTGTCTTGGTAGTTGAACTTTAAATCCTTTTAGTTTCTGATATTTCATGTCTTTGTTGGAACTTCATCATCAGTTAGTTCTGCTCTTGGAAACTGTTTATGGTGGTAGTTTTCTTATCTGGCTTTGTTTGAACTTTGAAGAATACCTACCTTGAAATAAAATTTTGTAATGTTAGATTGAAGGAAATGTTTTTAGGGGACCCGAAGAGAGGTAATTTTCTCACCAGAAGGCTACTTTTTAGCTTATTATGAAGAACCTTGTGTTATTATGAGGAGCTTTGGGCCTTCCATTTCTGAAGTTTGTCCTGGTTTCAAGTTTTGATACTTCTACTTTTCTAGTACCTTATACTCCCTCCATCCTAATTTGATAGACTTGATTTCCTTTTTGGTTTGTCCTAAATTATAGGCTACTTTCCTTATTAAAAGTATGCATATTTGTTAGTTGATCAAAATATTCCCATTTAAAGTATGATTGTTTGTATCTAAAAAGTGCATTAAATTCACTCTAGAATCATAAATGGTAAAGGTATTTTAGAAATACCTATGAAAAATATACATTTCAAATGACATTAATTATATTTTCTTAATCAGTAATGAAAAATCAAACAAGCCTATCAATTTGGGATGGGATGGAGGGAGTATGAAATTTTCTTTAAGTGAGCTTTCTTGCTATGGATGGAAAGTCATTAGTTACAGGAGTGGAGGTGAACAAAAGCCTAGAACGGGAAAATGGCAAAAAAGAAATGTTACCTTTCTTCCACACTGTGGGAGTATAAATGTGTTTCTTATGTGAATCTACAAATATGAGAAAGGGCGTAAGAAAAAGTGCAAGTCCTTGTTGTATTGAATTGAAATCTTTTGCTTGTAAAGTGATTAGTTTTGTCAGAATGCGCATAACATCGAACAGCATATATTTTCTTTGATGTGCTTTGGGTATTGAAAATCTGTTACATAGTAAAACATTGCTACCCATTCTCAACTCCTACACTTGATTACTCAGTTCGAGGTAATGTTTTTGCATTGCTACTTGTAAAAATCGCAGCTATTTTCAGGGAAACTCTAGTACTTGTATTAGTTTTACCCGCTATCATTTTCAATTTACTTCAACATCTATGCCTTGTTATAGTGTTTATTTTGTCATAGTTGTAACTCCTGAGAATATTCTTTTCTTTCTCATTGCTGCTTTATTATATGAATATTGTCTAAAAGGTGCCCGTACATATCCAGGTTCTAAACACTTTTCGTAGTCTTGAAGAATCCAATGTTCTCCGGCCGTCCATGATTGCTTCCTTGAAGGAGTTATCGAGAGCATGTCAAGCTTTTGAAGCAAAAGAATCAGCCCCTCCTGTTGCTGGTACTTGAGTATTTTTCTCTTTGTGTAAATATTGATCTTGAAGTTTTTCTAACTGTTAACTTTTCCCTATTGATCAACAGTGACAGCAGTCAGATCACTTCAATGCGAGATTACTAGACTTTACATACTAAGGCTATGTTCGTGGATGCGTACTTCAACTGAAGAGATATCAAAAAATGAAACTTGGGTTCCCGTGTCTATTTTGGAAAGGAATAAATCTCCTTATGCAATCTCTTCTTTGCCTCTGGCATTTCGTTCAGTTATTGTTTCCGCAATGGATCAGATTGATCTGTAAGTAGACAATCTTATTTTTATGTCTAATTAGAAGAATTTGCTATGTAGTTCCCTTTCTCTTCTCCAATTCTTTGCTCGTGTCATCTTATAGTTGCATAGATCACCATAACAAAATATGAGCAATACTTTCCTCACTGAGAATGAATTTCTTCTTCTTATGGACACATTTACTCTTGTGCATTGTAATGTCTTGTCTTGTTCTGCACCCATTCTCAAAGCCTTGCTTCTTGCTTGAGAATGGAAATGGGAACTTAGGGGAAAGATGTGAGAGAGCCTAGAATACAGAGTAATGTTGGTTTCCTTGGAGAGATCGGTTTGATGCTTAAATAATGTTTTCAAACAAATATGGACTTTGTGACATGTAAGCAGATATTTTAGTTTGTAACTATTAGCTATATATATTCAGTGTAGTTACTTTGTAGATAACTTGTCAGGATGTAAAGAACTTTGTCACATGTAAACAGATAGTTTAGCTTGTAACTATGTTCTCTATATATTCAGTGTAGTTACTTTGTAAATAACTTGTCAGGATGATTCAATCTTTGAGAAACGAGGCCACAAAGTCAGAAGACATTTTTACACAGCTTCAAGAAGTCCAAGAATCTGTTAGACTCCCCTTCCTGAATTGTTTACTGTACTTTGCTGGTATGCTAGATTTATTGAAGCTTCATTCAGTACCAGCATAGCTGAAAGAATCATTTTCAGTACATCAGATAATTATGTTAAATCTGTTAGGTCATTTGGAGCACATTGGCAGTGAACTTGGTCAGAATAGATCAAATAAAGATAGTCCCGGTTTGCAAAATGGGTATTCTTATGAATTCCAAGAAAATCCATCCAATCCTCCGCTTCCTGGAAGTGTCACTGATCTACATCAACAGCTGCTGATGGTATTGAGTAATATTGGATATTGCAAAGATGAACTGGCTCATGAATTATACAACAAATACCAACATCTATGGCTGCCAGCAAGGTAGATGAGCTTTTACTGGTCATTTTGTTTGATCATAAATATTAATCATGTTTGGTGTAGTAATTCTTTAAACCATTAGAAAAACAAGTCTGATAGACTGAGGCTGCAGAAGTTATCTATGTGTTCACATAGTTTTTCCTTCACCTCTAATGGGGCAACTTTTTCAAGTTTTGGTGTTGACTATGTTACTGATCCTCTGATTTCAAGTATCTGTGAAGGTTTTCTTTTATTATGTTGACCATATTGCACCCCTTGTATATGAGGAAAAGAATGAATAAAAATGGGACGCCAATACTTTCTTAAGAGGAGACAAGTAATAGGATATAGATTATCCAGTATCGCACTCCCTGAGTTGCTTGATTTTACTTGTGCAACATAAACATGCATGTCTATATTACATAAAAATATATTCACTAATGACATTCCATGTATAGTTCTTGGTGTTTGGCATGCTTTATGCTTGGAAAGGGATATCTTGAATCATGATTTACACCTTTTGAACACTAAATACTTGTTGCCTTAGGGAAAAAGATGAAGTGGCCAGTGATATTGAAGATTTGATCACATCTTTCTCTGGGCTCGAAGAAAAGGATATAGATTATCCAGTATTGCACTCCCTGAGTTGCTTGATTTTACTTGTGCAACATAAACATACATGTCTATATTACATAAAAATATATTCACTAATTGCATTCCATGTATAGTTCTTGATGTTTGGCATGCTTTATGCTTGGAAAGGGATATCTTGAATCATGATTTACACCTTTTGAACACTAAATACTTGTTGCCTTAGGGAAAAAGATGAAGTGGACAGTGATATTGAAGATTTGATCACATCTTTCTCTGGGCTTGAAGAAAAGGTCCTTGCACAGTATACTCTTGCAAAGGTATAAGCAGACGCATTTATATCAGCAAAATTTCATATTCTGTTTTTGTGTGTTGGATTTTTTCCTTGGAGGATTGCAATATTTTGTAAAATTCTAAAATTGATGTGTTAGTCCATGTTGATTGTATTTAATGACTTGATACAATAGATTACAAGAAGTGCCTATATATATAGGCTTACACAAGCACACAAATGTAGAAAAAACAACCCTCATAGCAGCCATTTTAGGCTGCCTAACTTAATTTAATACTCAACACTCCCCCTCAAGCTGGAGCATATAGATCAAATGCTCCAAGCTTGCTACAAATGTATTCAATCCTAGGTCCTCTCAAAGATTTAGTAAAGACATCAACAAGTTGGTCATTTGATCCAATGAAAGTAGTAACAATGTCTCCAGAAGCAACCTTTTCACGTATGAAGTGACAATCAACTTCAATATGTTTAGTCCTCTCATGAAAGACAGGATTAGATGCAATGTGCAAAGCAGCTTGATTATCACAAACTAATTTCATAGAGTTGAGTTTACAGAACTTGAGCTCCGTGAGAAGATGCTTCACCCAAATAAGTTCGCACGTCCCAAGAGCCATTGCTCGGTATTCAGCTTCTGCACTTGAACGAGCTACCACATCTTGTTTTTTACTTTTCCATGACAAGATTTCCACCAAACAAGATACAATAACCAGATGTTGATCTTCTATCCCAAGGACAGCCAGCCCAGTCTGCATCTGTATAGCCAACAATTTCTGTATTTCCATGATTCTTATAAAGTAAGCCTGTACCTAGAGACCTTTTAACATACTTTAAAATTCTGGTTGTAGCTTCCCAATGACTTTCACATGGTGCTTGCAAAAACTGGCTAACCACACTAACTGCAAATGAGATATCAGGACGAGTGACTGTCAGATAAAGTAACTTGCCAACTAACCTTCGGTATCTTCCTGGATCAGATAAAGGCTCCCCCTGTCCTGGAAGAAGTTTGACATTGGGATCCATGGGTGTGTCAACAGATTTGCAATCTGTCATACCTGTTTCTTCAAGTATATCCAAGGCATACTTTCTTTGAGAAACATAAATCCCTTGTTGTGATTGAGCAACTTCTATACCAAGAAAATACTTTAAATTTCCAAGGTCTTTAGTCTCAAAGTATTGAAACAAATGTTCCTTAAGTTGACTTATACCCTCTGTGTCATCTCCAGTGATAACCATGTCATCAACATAAACTACCAAATAGATGTTTTTTTCCTGATAAATGTCTGTAAAATACAGAATGATCAACCTTGCTTCGAGTCATGCCGAACTGTTGAACAACTCCACTGAACCTGCCAAACCAAGCACGGGGGGATTGTTTCAAACCATAGAGAGAACGCTTAAGGCGACATACTAAGTTCCTTCCTGTTTTAGCTACGAAACCTGGAGGTTGTTCCATGTACACTTCTTCGTTCAGGTCACCATGTAGGAAGGCATTCTTGATATCCAACTGATGCAATGACCATTGACGAGTGGCTGCCATTGACAGGAAAATACGCACAGAGGTAATTTTGGCCACGGGTGAAAAAGTATCAGTGTAGTCAACACCAAATACCTGCGTATAACCTTCAGCAACAAGTCGAGCTTTAAGTCTGTCCACTTGTCCATCTGGGCCAACTTTGACATTATGCACCCATCTGCAACCAACTATTGCTTTGCCAAGAGGTAGAGGTACCAACTCCCAAGTTCCTGAAGAATCAAGAGCTTCCATTTCATCAGCCATAGCCTGTCCTCCAGTCTGGTTGAGATAAGGCATCCTGAACATTCTTAGGGACAGAAACAGAAGACAAATGGGAAATAAAAGCACAATAGGATGGAAAAAGACGCTTTTGTGAGAGAAAATTATAGATGAGATAAGGATTTTGAGTAGACCCGGTACCTATGCGGTTGGCAATAGGTGAATCTTAGACCGAGTCAGAAGGATCCGACGGCATAGGACATGAATCAACTGGACGTTCATGATCTTCTTGTGAACTATGTAACTGACGAATGCGACGCTGATATATGTGTGGGAAAGGTGACATAAGTTTTTCCTCTTGGATTTGGGGCAAAGACTCAGGAGGAAGTGAAGTGAGTGCTTCTTCAGGTACCATATGAGGTGATGACTCAGAGAAGGTAGGAACAGGAAGTATTTCTGCAGTCCCAGTGGGTGCCCCAGTGAAGTCGGACTCGGCAATAGTAGTTAAAGAAAAGAAAGGTGAAGACTCAAAAAAGGTAACATCAAAGGATGTGTAAAAACGATGAGTCTTAGGACAATAACACCGAAAGCCCTTTTGAAGACGAGAATATCCAATAAAAACACATTTTATTGCTTTGGGATCTAGTTTATCTCGTCCAGGAGTAGTGTCATGAACGAAACTGGTACACCCAAAGACCCTTAGCGGAAGCTTATGAAGAGGTTCCTGTGGGAGTAAAACACTAAGTGGAATTTTTCCTTGCAAGACAGAAGAGGGCATTCGGTTTATGAGGTAGCTAAGAGTGAAGTATAGCATCTCTCCAAAATCTTTTAGGAATCTTTTGATGGATAAGTAAAGTGCGGGCTGTTTCGACAAGATGTCGATTCTTCCTCTCAGCAATTCCATTTTGTTGTGGAGTTCTAGCACATGAAGATTCATGAAGAATGCCATGTGAGGAGAAGAAAGTAGTGAATAGGATCAGAAAAGTACTCTTTTGCATTATCACTACGCATGATTTTTATAGAAACTCCAAACTGAGTTTTTATTTCATTATAGAATGTTTGGAATACATCAAAAAGCTCAAAACGATTTTTCATCAAAAAGACCCAAGTGCAACGAGAAAAATCATCTATAAAGGTAATAAAATACCGATAGCCAAGAATAGAAGGAATACGACATGGCCCCTAAACATCAGAGTGAACTAAAGAAAATGGGGTAGTAGTTCGCCTATCAACCCTACCGGGATATGAAGCTCTGGAATGTTTCCCAAGTTGACATGACTCACATTAAAGAGATTTTAAATTTGACAGATCGGGAAGGGATTTGACGCATTTTATTAAGACTCGGGTGCCACAAACGGTAATGAGCAAGAAGAGGAGAAACAGTAGCGGTGAGCGCAACTTTGGAACATAAGAAGAGGTAAAGTCCCTTTGATTCATATCCCATACCAATGGTCTACTTCGTGTGTCGGTCCTGCACAAGTACCGAATTAGAAGAGAAAGTGACAAAACAGTTAAGAGACTGAGTAAGTTGGTAAACGGAAATTAAATTGAAGGGACATCCAGGAATATACAACACATTAGATAAGGATAAAGAAGGAAGAAGAGTAACATTCCCAATGCCTTTTGCAGCACCTATTGATCCATCGCCAAAGGTAACTGATGGAAGGGAATTAGAATAGGTAATGTGAGAGAAAAGATCAGGATTACCAGAAAGATGATTAGTGGCTCCGGAATAAAAAATCCACATAGAGTTAGACTGGGAAGCAAGAGCGGTATGCGATGCTTCAGGAGTGACAGAGGTCCTAGCAGCCTTGAGTCGTAGAAACTCTTGATACTCGGTGTTTGAGATAGTAGTGTGTGTATTAGGGGCATCTGAATTGACTTGGACCACATTAGCCACTATTGGCTTGCCATGAAGTGCCCAACATTCTTCCTTTGTGGGCCCCGATTTGTTACAATGATCACAAAATCGGAATGGACCACGGCCACCCCGACCACTACCATGACCACCTCGACCTCCTCGATAACTTCCTCGACCTCTTCCTCTGTTATTGTCTCGGTAATGTTGAGTTTGAAAGGTAAGAGCAGAGTGCTCTATTGTGGAGGAGGGTGTAATTTCTTTGGAAACAGAAGAAACTTGTAGAGGTCTTTTAAACATGTCTTTAGTACTCGGTACAATTCCTTCGCCGAGAATTCCATTACAAACTTATTTATAATCTGACTCAAGCTTTGCAAGAGTGAAGACAACAAAAAACTTGTCACGTTGAGCAAGCTGGTCTGCCGGTGATCCTCCAATGGGCAAGAGTTTGTTGAATTCTGACATGAGCCCTTGAATTTTGCCTAAAAATTTTTCCATTGACATATCTGACTTCTTGATATTCACCATTTCACTAATAATGGAATAAAAATGAGAGATGTCATTTGTATATAGTGATTGTGCGTGTTTCCATACGGATGCACAAGTCATGAAGGGACGGAACATAGGAACTAACTCAGGTGAAAGAGACTGCCATAGAAGACTGCATAATTGGGCATCAACTCTTTCCCACACATCTCTTTCATAGTGAATTTTCTCAGAATTTATAGTTAAATGATCAACTACTCCTTATCCCATAAACCACAGTTTCACAGCAGAAGACCACTCTTGATAATTTTGGGACCCTATCAACTTATCATGAGTGATAACAACGTTACAAGATAAATTTGGCACATAAACTTTTGGTTGAATAGATTGAGATTGGGAAATGGGGTTCAATATTTCTTCTTCAGCCATGACTTGTATTTTGTTCCTAATACTAAGGTCGTATATTGCTTATCGAGACCAATTGGAGATAAGAAACAATTGCAGCAAAAAGTTCTTAATATCCCAAGATAACAAATGTGACCCATTTCAAAAATCAAAGGTGAAACTGACAAATAACACCTGGAATGGATCAAGAAGAACCTGGAGAAGCTCGAGGAAGAAGTGGCGCAGCGTTCCGACCGCTGCAGGTGGCGCGTGAGCCTCATGCGCCAGAGAGTGAGGCGGCGTGTGGTGGCAGTTTCTGACCACCGGACTTCGGGTGATGTTATGAGAGGTTGAGGCGCGCCTAATGATGATGTAAGACAGACAGAAAAATAGAATGGAGAATAGAAACTGAATTTAGATTGAAGAAGCTGGAATTTGAAGCTTGAAGAAGCTGAGAACTTGAAACTTGAATAAGCTGGAATTTGAAGATTTTATCATAGGGTTGGAGATATGTTTCTGATGTGTATTGCTGGATATATAGAGGAGGCTTGAGAAAAAAAAACTTCTTGAAGCAAAAGACTAAAAATTCTAATTGAAACACTTCTTAAAACAAATTCCAGAAATGTTCTAATACTTCAAATGAACCTTTCAGATTATGTTGATTGTATTTAATGACTTGATACAATAGATTACAAGAAGTGCCTATATATATAGGTTTACACAAGCACACAAATGTAGAAAAAACAACCCAACATAGCAGCCATTTTAGGCTGCCTAACTTAATTTAATACTCAACAGTCCATAATGGTGTCTTAATAGGTCGACTTTTTTTCCTAAGTTCCCAAGTCCATAAATGTGGGTATATGCGGCTCCCATCCCTCTTCCCCCCCCCCCCCCCCCCCCCGGGTTTTGCACACAATTGACAATTTTGTTTTGATAGATATGAACCTAAAACAACACATCCTAGTGCAGCAATGTGCATTGTACCTGCTTCATTGCAAATAGAAATGTGGTTAAAATTAGAAGCTTTTTAAGCTCGTTTATAAAATGCGTCGTAAACTTTTAGTTTCATAATTAATCTTGCATGGTAATTTAAATATGCAGCAAAATCATCTGTTAGCTGAATGAAAATTACTCTTTTTAGATAACTCAATACTAGAGTCTAGAGGCGTCTTCAAGGGCTTTGCAGGTTTGCAGACAATATAGATATTGGTTATCACAAGCTTGACTGGAAATTCCTCAAGATTTCACTTTCTTCCTTTGCACTGGATAACTACATAACATAACCTGTCCTCGTTTGATAGACTTTTTGCAAAAATTTTATGCTTCACATGCTAATGTGTATAAGATTGCGTGATGTTTCTTGTTCAATCATTGTTATTGTCTATCAATTACAAGGGTAACTCATTGAAGGTGGTATATCACTTTCCTATTAATAATGCTAACAACAGTAGTAATAGAAAATATGCAAAGATGAAAATGCCTCTGCCTAAATCTATTAAAACAATGTAATAAATTCTTAATTCGAACAAATGAAGAAACATTGTGCATTTTCTCTCTTCTATTTCTTTTACACCTATTCTTTCTTGACTTCTTTTTCTCAGACAAATTTGATCAGGATGGCTGCTGTAAACTATTTGTTGGATGCTGGAATTCAGTGGGGAGCAGCACCTACTGTTAAAGTGCGGATGCTTTCTGTCTAATGTTGTCCTTGTATTACAGAGGCATTCGGTTGATATTCCCTTTTGTTTGAGATTAAAATTAATATTTGAATGGTGCGCAGGGAGTGCGAGATGCCACTGTGGAGTTGCTACACACTCTTGTTGCTGTGCATGCTGAGGTACTCATACAGGCCTCATTGGGCAACCTGAAAATTTATTAATTTCATTATACATTTCTAGTTGGTAAATTTAGCTGATTCTTTTGAAGAAAAAAAATAATGAGAAAAAGAATTGAAGAAAGGAACCGAAATGAGCCTCCTTATTTTTTTATGATTTGCTTCTTTTGTTGATCCTACTGTCTTGACACTTCTATATGCAATGCTCACACCTTTTTAACTAAGGTACATGTTTATTAGGTCTTTGCTGGTTGTAAGCCCCTACTGGATAAGACACTTGGTATTCTTGTTGAAGGCCTTATTGATACTTTCCTGAGCCTTTTCCATGAAAACAAAGACAAAGATCTTCGGTCGTTGGATGCAAATGGTTTTTGTCAGCTCATGCTCGAGGTAAATATAATTTTTGTTCAAATCTAGAGAAATTGAAATTGAAATAGAAAAGATTCAGCCTTAGTGCTGGTGCCACAGAGATGTTTTTAAATCTCCCATTAAAAACCCGCTCTTATTGTAATACATAAAATCAGGAGTTCAGCTGAAAGAAATCAGAATTATCAACTCTCTAGACATCTATGAACTTTTGATAATTCAATGAATCTTTATCTATCTCATATTTACAAAATAATAAGAACTAGAGGTGTTAAGCTTTTTTTATCATCCTGGTGTGAACAAAAATACCAAAAAAAAAGAAAAAAAACTACCCATAACGTCTCTGTCAACTTTTGTCTGACTACATACAAAACTAATCACTTTTTCTAAGTAATGGAGATGAGAACCGAAACATGCCACCTGAAAGACTCTTCTATATATCATCCAAATCCTGATTCTATCTCAAAATGTTTTATGGTTTAATCTTGCTGCATTTGCCAGTTCTTTGGTTCATTAAAAAGAAATTTAGGGTTAGTTTGGAGACAACAGTTTCTAAACATGTTTGTTATGAATCATGGTTTTGGTGATCATGATCTTCTAAAACATCAAAATCAGAAAGTGATAGTGTATGTCTCTGTTTTAGATTTTGTTTATCTAGCGCATTCTTTTTATTCACTGGCTGTACTTCAAACAATTTTATGACATTTTTACATTCTATGCATGCTTCATATGCTTGTTATTTTCTTTTAGGAACAATTGAATAATAAGAATACCAATTATCCATACTGATAAAAATCAAAGAAGAAAATATTGAACTTATAAAATAAAGGTTTTGTTTGTCAAAGAGAGAGAAATGTACATGTTAAATATTGTTTCTAATGACTTTAGATAAGAGCTTACTTCAGATATTGGTAGCTTAAGTTCCATTGATGCCTCTTGAATAACTATTTCAATTTTCATGAATATTGAATTAATAATTAGATATAATGCTTTTTTTCAGACTTTGTTAAAAGTTGAGTGCCCTAATTTATTTTATTTTGAATCTTTTGCTAACAGCTTGAGAAATTTATTCCTCAACTTTCCTTCTAGCTTGGTTGTAACTACTGTACTAGTTGGGGCATCAAACACTTCTTGACTAAAGAGAAGATTGAAATCTTTTCATTTTCCTTCAAGCTTTCTTCCTTTTTCTTCGCTGAGAAGAATTGGGGTGTTGGTTTCATTTAAAAAATACTGATTTTAACTTCCATATTTCTTCAAATATTAAAGAAAAGGGGAAGTGAATGAAACTGGAGGTTCTTTGTCTGTGATGTATTTTGCAGTGTTGATGATCAATAGGTTCTTTATCTATGATGTATTTGATGTGTTAATGATCACATATTTTTAATTGCTATGATTTCTGACACCTTTATTGTCTGAAAATTTCACTTGGTTTGGTTAATTGCAGCTTGAGTACTTTGAGACAATATTGAACCAATATTTTACAATTGATGCAAGAGAATCTCTAAAGTCTTTACAAGGAGACCTACTAGAGAAAGCAACTGAGAGTGTTACAGAGACTAGTGAGACTCCTAGTCACCAACGTCGGCCCACACGCGGAAGTGATGATGTCCTTGCAGACGATAGACAGCAAGGGATGTCTGTATCACCAGATGACCTTATAGTAAGAAAGCTTATTCTTAATTTGAATCTTTTCTTTTATGTTATTCTTGACCAATCATCTGCAGACAGATTTTTCCCCGAAATGTAACAGTATCCAGATAATTTTTTGAGACACTTTTTATGCGTTTCTTTCAAGGGGAATACGCTGGTCCAATTGGGCCGAATTTCTGACTTGTAATTTGTATAACTTGCTATTTGAGATGTTATTTTGTTTCTTTTCCTGATTCCTCGTGTTATTTCTTATTTGTATAGGCTCTGGCTCAGCAATACAGTTCTGAGCTTCTTCAAGCAGAACTTGAGAGGACTCGGATCAATACGGCATGTTTTGCAGAGTCAATGCTAATGGACTCGGTTCCTGAATCAGCAAAAGCAGCTTATGCTTCTTTTAGAGGATCAATGGAATCTCCAAGCAAACATTTTAGAAGCTCTCAAGCGGTTGGGTCCCCAAGTTTCAACAGGCATAGGCGTAGATAACTTCGTGCCCATTTTGATCATCTGTTTCTGGACACAGTTTCTGCAAGTGTTGTATTGTAGCGATTCATGTATTCTTTGTGTGAAAGGACAAAGGAAGCATATGCTTGTCAGTAGTGAAATTTTCCTCATAGGCCTCGATTTTGTTTCTGCCTTAGAATATTAACAACCTGTTGTGTTTGAACCTCGTATTTATCATCATGACCTCGGATGTGTCATAAGTGTTGTGACTCTTTGGTTGGGCAATTTATTTATTTTTTCCATTTCTCATACATGTAATGCAATATGACATCTTATCTTTGAATTAGGGTCTTCAAGGTTCACTGGCTCTGAAACTAATAAAATATTGTACTTCTGCTTTTAAAATTGGTTACAAATAGTTTCACCGCCTCTTCAAAGTTGCGGTTTTACCAATTTCTATTAAACTTGGCCACTTTCTGTTAATTATTTAGTTCTAGGAATTGACGGTCATATTGATATAAACTGCAAATCAAATCAACATTTTTTATTGATAAAAATAGCAAACTCGATTAATTTTTGAAAGTTCAAATACTAGTTAGAGAATCTGAAATTGGGATCGCGATGTGAGAAATTTACGAAATAAAACTTATCCAGAAAAAAGCCAAGCTATACCATCATCATCACAGCTTATACCATAGAATTTGGCGCAATCATTTAGAAACACTGGCAAAAGTATGTAAAATGGAAATGCATTTGCAATAAGCAGAAATTAGTACATTTTAGGTTATCTTCATAAAATGTAGTGGGCTACAGGAGCAGTAAGACTTTAGAAACATAAAAATGCTCCTTCAGATCATGCTGTTCTTAGAGGGGGTGAAACCAATATGACGCCATCTCCTCTGACAAAGAGAAATGGAACTGTGCGCCTTGTGGCCTGCAGCAGGTAAACACCAAAATTTGATGAATGGGTTATACATATGCGTAAATTTATGTTGCTTGTCAAGAAAAAGGGGAAAAAAATAACATGATTGGCAAAACACATGCATGAATTATGAAGGAGATGAGATAGTTCTAGACTTGCTAAAAATTCATTTGATTCTGCCACTGAAAATACCAATCTTAAAAAATCAACAGTTTCATTAAAGAGCATGAAGATGTTGGGATAACCTAATTCTGAGGTAGCCAAGGATTCTGTATCAACAGAAAGTTTCATCTAAATCTACTTATCAATAGACTATTGCAAAATGTATTAGCTGACCGAATACTATTTGCAAATGCATTCTCATTTGTTCTTTTTCACCAATTAATTTTGAAGTAAACTAGATGCTGGAGCCAATGCCTGCACCAGTAACCAGGTAGGAGGAAATAAAAAAGGCCCCAAAAAAAAGAAAAAGAAAAAATAAAGGACAATAGGATGGATGATACACGTATACATGTTATGTACACCCACAAAGGTAAGACTACAAGACAAAACCACCTAAACCACATCCATCAATGCAATGTTTGTTAAACATCTAATATCTCTTGTAGAATAACTCTTTTTACCTCTTATACAGAACTAAGCCTTGAGTGGAAAGAATTCAATTTACCTTTTTCAAAAGAATGAATAACAAATTTGGTCACTATACTTTCACTAAATCTCACTTTCAGTCACCACACTTTTATTGTACAAAATGAGGTGATCATACTTACAAAAATGCGCCTTTTTTATCACTCTGTCAAGTGAGTCCATTAAGCACTTGACGGAAGCCCATTTTTTAGGGTATTTTTGTCCAATTGAGACTGCTCCCATCTCTTCTTCCTTCTGTCCTTTTTCTTTCATTCCTTCCTCATCCTTCAAGCTTATCAATTTTTCCTCCCATCTGGCCAAAATTCTATACTAATATGAGGCCTCTCAATCCCATTTACCCATCTTTACACTCCTTTTCTCCACTACAACAAAGAATTTTTGCACCAGATCCAAAGATAAATAAAAATAAATCCTAGTTTCGATGTAAACGCTGTAGATTGTTCTTATCTTTGTTCGTTTGGGCATTAGTCCTTGGCTAGCAAAGGGGAAAGGAATGGAGATGAGAAGGCTGTATAGGGTTTCCAATTTGACTTCGGTTAAGCAATTTCAAGTTCTCTCCCAGTGAATTACATATTTGATTCTTGGGTTTCCTTGCTGCTGGTTGTGGTTTTGGTCATTTGTGGTTGATATTGTTGTTAGAAGTCTTGGGTTTGTGGTGATTCTCCAAACTGGCTTAATGAAGAACAAACAAATTTTTATTTATTTTACAATTGATTTTTATTTATTTATAGCAAAATTTCTTGAAATTTTTATTGTTAATTAAAACTATATTAACTTGCTTTCCCTGTCTTTTTTTCTTATTTTTTGGTGGGTGCTCATCTGGTTTTTATTAATTTCTGGCGAGAGTTAAGCTGGATTTTTTTTTGGGGGGGGGGGGGGTAGATTAGCACTTAGCAGCAGTTTGCTATAGGTACACTGTCACATGTATGTACACAATCATACCAACCCTATAGCTAATAGACTGCACAAGAATAGGAAGGGAGAAGCACGAAGACCAGGGGAAGCCCATTCTATTGCTTTCTCTTTTTCCCTCCTGTCCTATTTAAAAAATACCAACTGAACTGAAATCTAACCTGGTAGAAATAGAATATAAAAGAAATATCATTATTAATGCTTGAAACACTATGAGATAAATATGCAGTAGTAATAATGCTAAGAGTTAGGCTACTCATTACTAATTCTAGAAAATCCTATAGGAAATTAGAGTTAGTAATGCCAATTAGGTTTACCTTTAGAAGTCCCTCTTTATCTGGGTTGCCATACCCAAAAAAGGTTCCGTTCTTAGTATGTAATAACTTAGGTCACATTCATCACTCACAGAAAATCCCCAAGTACCCTTGCTCCTAGATCTCTCTTACAGAGTGACATTAGTGTTGGCAACCAAAGGAAAGCCCTTTGTCCCCAAGAATAAGGAATCTGTCTGCTCCACCATCTTTTGTCCTAACCAAAATCAGGGCCAACAAATGATTAATCCAACCTTGATCATCAGCTAACACTTAAGTACTTCGCTCACTCCTTGGGAGCTTACTCCAAGTATTTCTAGTCAGAAAGAACCATTTTAACTGCAACCCCACACTCCTACTCCTGCAAAACTACTAGTAGCAGTCCAGTATATACTTTTGCACCTTCAAATTGTTTGCAGACCTAATCACTCTTTCCCAACTGGCAAACCATGTCATTTCAGATTGTTGTTCATTTTGCAACTTTGCAAACATATATGCGATTGGACAGCAAAAACAAATGTCAAAGCTTGACACTAATGAGTGGAACTATTTAACATAGTTCTTCCACTAAAAAAAGTAAATTTTCCTGATAATTTATGTTTATCCAAGCTCTATTTATTGTTTTCCAGTATTTCATTGGCTTTAAAGGACACAGTGGTATGTACCCAATGATCTTAATCATGTTGTTCTAATTCCTAAGCCAAACAGCATGTAGACGCATTCCTATACAAACACCGTTAAAGAAAATGTATTCTTTTTCCAGAAAGGATTTGGATAACATAATCATATTCATTTCTTCCACCTACCAAATCTATCTATACAAAGGAACACAGAGATAAAACTGATTTATGCAGACTGGCTTCCAATAGACCCACACTACAAGTAAGGATCACTGTCCTTGATCTTATGTAAACTCTACTTACTCCACTAGAGAAAAAACAGGTGCTCAGGATGGAACTCAGTCTAGGATAGGATCAAAATCACCATCACTTGGCAATTTACTCATTTAGAGAATCATAAGAACATGGCTTACCCTAACAATCTCCTCATATGTTTCATCATCAATCTCCACAGTTGTAACGATTTCTTCCACATCCCCAAGAATCATGTTCAGATGCTGATCATAAGCCTGCAAATGCACCATAATTTTAAAACTAAAGGCAACAAAATTTGAGAAAAATGGACAAAAGATGGCATAAATTGTAAAATAAAAAAGGTTTACTCTCTGCTACTAACAAACTACAAAGGCTTATAAACAGATGTTAGTACACAAATTCAATAGACATGACCAGATTCTCGCATTCCCTGACGTGCTATAAGCGAAGAGGCTGCAACAGACACTAGGTACAGGAGGTCTAGTGAGGAAAAGTATGTAAAAGTTGCTTCATCTAGTTGTTCAAGAAACACTTCCTCAACCAATTTGGTTCCTGCTGTCTTAAAGGATGAAATAGGTATTTGAGTCTATCAATAACCACTTTTCACACATTTTCTTGAATTATGACACTACTGAATCTATATCTATCAGCTACTAAATTACAAAGATAATTACTGAAGCGCCAAATTATCATTAGATTCGAGTGAGGAATATTTTGCATTTCATCTGATCCCGAAGTGTAATAATTAAGAAAAATGAGGAGCTCAAGTTCTCACCTTAATGTGGAGTCAGAACTACATTCAACAGAAAACGTCGACCTAATTGAATGCATCTAACAAAATTGAACTCATGAGCCAAATCGAATCTTCATTCTCTAATTAAGTTATAATGCCAATTCCATTTAAGATATTCATCTATTAAATGCCCATTTTGATCTCCTATCTTACCTTCTCCTACCGTTTGATGTACAAAAAATTAGCCTTACAGAAAATGTATCTTCATGGTTGATGCATCCTTCTTCCAAGACTAGTACCAAAAGTAGATTTGCTTTTCAGGGATATCAGTATTTCAAAGAAAACCAAGCAAAAGGATTTGACTGAAGAACTTGCCAGGCTAGGAGCCAGTATATACTAGTTATTACAAGACATTGACATGGAATGGAAAACAGTGCTAGCAAAGTAATGTCATCAGGAAGAACAAGACGTTGAGAAAAGAATCAACTTTGGTGCAAAGCTCTAGGTAATGGCATAGTTTATGTTGCATTAATAAAATATTTATCTAAATCTCAACCATAATTATGCAATTAAAAGTCTGCAGCAGAGCGGCATAGTGCAAATCTTTATCAAGCAAGACAATGAAGGCTCTTATGGAGTTTCCAAAGGCCAATGCTATTGCTATACAGAAGTTTTTAATCACAAATTAACAAGATATTTTCCGTAAAACTATTCTTATTCACATTTTAG
The DNA here is from genome assembly GCA_019593545.1 of Apocynum venetum. Lineage (NCBI taxonomy): Eukaryota > Viridiplantae > Streptophyta > Magnoliopsida > Gentianales > Apocynaceae > Apocynum > Apocynum venetum. The sequence goes on from SRSM01000133.1 coordinate 1,399,742, forward strand.
AAGGGATTGCGAGTCTGGTTCAAAGTCTTACACAGAATAAAAATTCAATTTCTTGAGTTGAATATTGAGTCTAGAAAGAATCACCTTCCTCCAAAGAATTTTTACGACATAAAATAAGCACCGCATAAACAGGAAAAAGAAGAAAAAAAATCAAGACATGGACAAAAAACTGGAATAGTAAAACCCCAGTTCCTTTTAAGAAAAATTCTCAATGGTTATGACCAAATATTTTCTCCAAATCTAGCCTAGTTCAACAACCAAAAGAAAAATCTTGAACTCAAATTCTCCCTCGCAATTAAAACTGTTCTATTTTCCTTAAATAATTAATTATATAACTAGCTGCTTAACCTAAAATTATTCTTCTTCAAAATAGAAAGGGTTTTCTTCAAAATCCAGAAATAGCAAGAACAAAATTCACAGTTTTGTATACAGAAGATTAAGATATAAACATACATGGAGCTTGCCGCGGAGTTCACGGTCGTGACGGAGCTTGACGTAAATACGCTCGTCAAGGCTGAGTCTGATGAGGTCCAATGGTTCCTTGACGGCACTGTCTTCCTCTGTGCTTCCCATTCTCTGATATCTCTCTCTGTTTTTCTTCCACTTCTGTTGTTCCTCCTATGTCAATTGTCATCCTCCCGCTACGCCACTTAGGTTAAGTTTATTTTCTGCTCTCTTTCTTTTTTTCTCGAAATACCATTTTTAAAAAACAAAATTAAAAATGTTAAATGATGTATAGTTTATGATTATTAGTCTAATTATTTTGAAAATATTTATATATGTGATTTTATGCTTCTCATTCTCTTGTTCAACTATTAATGACCACATCCGGCGTTCATATACCATATTAAGTAAATTGTTGCAAATTCGACATAATTCTTTATTTCTTGAGTGATTAGTCTAATCAATTGATACTTTGAAATATCACTTAAAAAAATAAAGAAATTTTTTTCTAAATTGTTATATTAATTTTAAATAATTATTATATTCTTCTTATTTGAAATTGAATGCTAATTTTTAATTTAATTTGATAATTATTATTATTTATTATATTATTGTTGTTATTGAAATTTTGTTTTTTTCCTATTAGAGGTGTTAATTTGGATTCAACCTATTCGATTCACGTGATTCTAATTTTAGACGATAGGTACATAATTTCAAATTGAAAGAAAATCATTGTTGGCTCCGCCCAATTTTCCCTTTTAGCTCGATTAGGCCAGCCAAGCCTCAAGACCAAATTGGAAAAAAAATATTTTTAAACCAAAATAATATCATTTTGATTATTCAGGTCAAGTCAACTCAATCATAAGGACTGGACCATTTTTTATAATTATAGACCCGTGAAAATCGAGTCCGAATATGCATTGGATTTTCAAAGCTTTTTGTCACCTTAGATAGTAGTGGGTTCTTATTAATTTTACACCTCATTTTTTTTCATGTGAACATGCATTGGATTTTCAAAGCTTTTTGTTGAATATTCAAAGTCTCCCTACATGTTGATTCCATTTATGCTAAGTCTAATTTTTTGTATTTTTTATAAATAATTAATTGAATGATTTATTTATATGGTTTTGAATTGGTTTTGTTTTTTATGTGAAATTTTGTTTAATTTTAGGGTAAATTTCCTGTGTGTGTTTTTTTTTAAAAAAAAAATTCATACAATTTCTTTAATAGGGTCCACAAGATTCCAAAACCAAATCCTAGATACATGGTTTAGTACTTTGAGTGCATAAATATTGTGGATGATATGTTAAGAATGTGGAGTTTGACTATTTTAGTTTGTTATTATTTATTTCGTTTATCTAAACAAATCGTGGTTGAGTTAGTAAGCCATGTTCTTCAATTATTTCCTTATTTTTAGGTTAGGGAGATACTAGTTCTCTTTGTATTTAAACTTTTCAAATGTTAAGACAAGTGATAAATTAAGTTTAATATGAGGTTCTTATTCTCACTCCAAGCAGACATTGTTATTTTACTTGCTACTTATTGTGACCTATCACATATACTAGCATTAAGATGGGGATATGGTTATGTCATCTTTCTCTCTCTATTTCTCTATATATCTATGGGATTGACTATGTCATCTTGCTATTGATATGGTTTGAATGTGGTAGTGCTAATATTCATCCATTCACCTTGTCACTCTTGAAATAGTGGGATAATATTTTTTACTAAACCTAGGTTATTTCTCGGGGATTGAGGTTTATTGTAGTCTTTGTTCACTACTATGAGTTTGGAGTGTTCTACTTTGTATCTATCTAGGTTGGGTCATTTTATTATTGGTGTTGTGGATCTTCCAGTTTGTGCTATTGCTAGTTTTACTATTTTCTACAGTAACCTCATGAATTTTGTTACATGTTTGTGGGTTCTCTGTGGATTGAATGCTAGATCTCTAGCATTTGTGATGTCTAATTTCATAATGATTGAGAAATTATAATGAATCCAGATAATCTAATGAAGGTTTAGTTTTGACTAAAATGTCTATATAGGATATAAACTATATATATTATATTGTAGACAAGGAAATTTTGAAGAAATATTTATTTAATCAAAACTAGTGTGTGTGTGTGTGTATATATATATATATATATATTAGCATTGGTTATTTAAATTAAATCCATGAAGGAGTCCAATTATTGTTTGTATTGAGATCGGGTCAACTCAATTTGGAGACTTCCTAATTTGGCTACCAAATAAATACGTACTCTAATTACCTAAATCATTTATAGGAAGTTGATAAATATATTACCAAATATACTTTTGGTAATTCTTGAAAAAATACATGTTGCTAAAAATATTTTTGGTAATTCTTTGAAGACACAAATTGCCTAAAACTTTTTTTGGAAACTTCTTAAACTCAAGGAAGTTGTACACTATAAATAGGGTACTCCCCAATAGCAAAAGATCAAACCTCTTAACTTCAAGCTTCATCAAATTTTCAAAAGGAGTTCTCAACAAATTCTAGACTTCTTTAAATATTCAAAATATTTTTCAAGGCATTTTTCATCAAATAAAGCTAATGAGACCTGAAGTTTCAACAATTTAGCATTCATCATCAAAGTCTGTTTGATCCAAAATCAAGTCATTCGCCAATCAAATTGTTGCGGAAAAGAAGAATCGGAGGGTATTTCCTACAAATTTGGATATTTTTCATAGATTTCTAAACCACTTATATTCTAAATTAATAAATATATTCATTTGTCATTCTTTTTCTTATTTATTGTTATTTTACAAACTTTAAATCTATTGTATACACATATAAACCAATTAAGAACATAAAATACATTTTTCAAGAAAATGTGTGTTTTGGATTGAAATACTAAGAGATTATTTTTTATAAAATTAGTAACTAATATAAATGAAATAACATATAGGTTTACTATTAAATCATTTATTGTCATACAACCAAGTTTCCAAAATATATTACTTTTTGGCTAAAAGTAGACTAATGTCTTTTACCTTGAGCTAATAGATAAAATTAGGTGCTAAAAATATTGACCACCTAATTTTCTTTATTAGTAGCATCAGATTCTTCATTCTAACTCAAATGTACAATCTCATATTATATTTTTGATATTTTCCTCCATGATAGATTTTCTTATCATAAACCTGTTTGTCCTTGATTATGCTTGAACAACCAAATTTGTCTATTAGTTAATAATTGGACATGTGAAAAATCAATTGACACTAATTTATCTGAAATTGGACCCAAATGCCACAATAATATGTTTTAAATGAGTGAGCTTACCATATGCTTAGTTCCTATATGATATGAAATGAAAGAATTTTACTTGTAAATTGAGCAAAGAATGAAAAAATGGAAGAGGACCATGTAAATGAGTAGGTAAGGGAGAAAGGGGAGACAAACTCGCACACAAAACTGTTTAGTTCCCCAATGCAAATAAAGTTTTATCTTCAGTTTGGAAGAATCCATTGCCTCTTGGTTATGTTATTGAGTGGTGCTTGGAATGTTACTAGAAGTTGTCTATCTTGGTATTGACCATCTCATCGCCTGTTGCTGGATGTTTTATTGCTTCTTAATTCATTTATTTATTTTACTTCTTCAGCCTCTCACATGCTATTATGTTGCATAGAGATAGAATAACTTGAAGTTATAACCTCTACTAAAAACATTTTGAATAGATAATATATTTGTTTGTCAAGTTAGTTTAGCCCATTCCTCTTCGATGCCAAAATTGAATCATTTAAGAAAAAAAAAACTTAAACAAATGCTTTATTTTCAAGAGTCATGAGGTTTGCTCTAAATTTGTTTTTATTGAAATGGTATTTTGGAAGGCTAAACATGTATTTTCATGGTGGTTTCATCAAGCTTACTAGTAATACATATAGTTTTGATGGTGTAGGTTTTTGCTAGAGTTATTGAACCAGAAATAATGTTGTTACTTATGTAGTTACACTTAAAGTAGAGCCTTCTATGAAACCTTAAAAAGAATTGAGCATGATTTAGTTTCATTCTAGTTAATTATGTGTTTTTGTGATTAAATGTGATTTCTCATGCTTATTAGTTTACTTATAAGGATTTGGACAATATTTGGAAGAGTTGAAGGCACATTTGACACTCAAACGACAAAGTTGCCTGTCATGAAAAAACTCAAAAGGCAACTCTATGGAATTCATGTTTTTCAATTGTTCTTGGCCAACAACTTTCAGGTCTCAACTAATAACTTGGTCCTCAATGATAATTCAAGTTGGTTAGTATTTTCTTATTAGAACTCTTATGTAATAGATTTTAGGACATTTTGATACTATAAATAGGTCTTTTGGCATAATTTTCATTATCACAAGCAACCTAGAAATACTATTTTATTGCATTATTGAAGATTAAGGATTTGAGTTCTCCAGATTTTGTCAACCTTGAATGAGCTTCTTTTCTTCCTTAAATTTTTCTTTGATGTTTTATTCTATTGATTGTGAGTAATTTCCATAATTAACAAGGACAATTATTATGTAAGTTTTTATAGGATTATGAGATTGTGTTTTGAGTAAAAATCCGATCCTTAATTGGAAACTTTATTACTATTTTGAGTATTTGAGCAATTCTTATTTTTCATTTCTATCAATTGTGTAATTTCAATCATTACTAGTCCTCTTAATTGTTTTGCATGATTGATCAAATAGGGTTTTGAGAATCGGATATTCAATTTCCAATAGTATTAACTGAAAGCCCTAAAGTTTTAATGTCTTAATTTTGATTAATGACAAACATTGATAAGGACTAATGGCTTAATTGTATAAGTGTTGGCCTTTTAGGATTCATATATCTAATCCATTCAAGATCGAAGTTTTAAGTCTTCATGAAAGATTGGATGTTATCAAGCATTGAAGATAAGCGGTTTTTGGATTAGATAGGATCTAGAGGTGTAGTGTTATTCTTTATATTCTTAGATATCTCTAGATCTACCTCTATGAGTAATACGTTTTATAGGTTGCTCAATAAAAGTGAAATGTTTTTAAAATGCACTTCATATAGATAAAAACATAAGTTGGGTATTTGAAATGATTTTCAAAATACATACACATACTTTAAATTCTATGAAATGTATTCCACAAACTTTTGGAGTTTATTGGAATCTTGTTTTGCATAGTTTGAATGCATGTGCGGTTGACCTAACTACAGTGTGGTCGACCACAGATCATGCGGTCGACTAGACCTCTCAGCTCATCGTCCGCAGAATGTCCAGAGCTCTCTGGAACACTTACGCATGATGGTGTGGTCGACCGGACCACTTAGATCATCGTTCGCAGTATGTCCAAAGCTCTCTCTGGAACACTTGCGGATGATGGTGCGAACGGCCCGTCTGATACGCGGTCTACTGCACTTCTCCTGAGTGAGATTCAAACTGTCATTTTTATGACCGTTGGTGCATACATATAAATACCAAATTGTTTAAAAAACTAAGTGACACGACTTTTTGAGCAAAAATTTGATTCCTATTCTTCATAGAACATCTTGTTTAAAAGGTTTAACCACCTAGAAGCAAAGATTCTATGGCACATTTAGACAACACTATGATGGTAGAAGGTTACTCTACTACTAGACCTCATTTTTGAATGGTACAAATTATAATTTCTGGAAAAATAGAATTAGAATTTATATATCTTCTTTGAACTATGAATTATGGAATATAGTTGAAAATGGTCCTTATGTTCCTTTTAAAGTTATTGATGGTATCAAAATTGACAAAATATCTGAGGAATTTGATGATGAAGATAAAAAGAAAATGACCCTAAATTTTCTTGCTATGAACACTCTTACTTGTGCACTTGATATGAATGAGTATAACAGGGTAAGATGTTGTGAATCCGCACATGAAATGTGGAGACTACTTGAAGTGACTCATGAAGGTACGAACCAAGTAAATGAGACAAAACTTGGTTTGCTTACAATGGAGTATGAACTTTTCTCTATGAAATCAAATGAAAATATTACTGATATGTTTACTCGCTTTACTAACATTATTAACGGTTTAAAAGTGTTTAGTAAGTCATATTCTATAGGATAACAAAACATGAAGATACTTAATCCTCTACCAAAGGCTTGGGAAGACAAAACCACTGCTATGCTAGAAACTCATGACTTAAAGAAGAAATCAGTGGAAGAGCTTATTGGATCACTTCTCACTCATGAAATAAAGATGAAGTGATTAAATGATCAAGAAGTAGAAGACAAAGGGAAAAGAGGGATTGGTCTCAAAGCCAAAGAAAACAACGATAATGAATCTTCTAGTGATGAGGAAGAAATGGATGATGAGGATATAGCTCTTGTCATGAAGAACTTCAAGAAAATGTTAAAAAAGGGACACTTCAACAAATTCAAAAAGAAGCCATCCATATCTACAAATACAAACTCAAAGCAATGCTATGAATGCGGAAGTCCAAATCACTTCAAGGCGGACTGCCCAAAATTAAGAGAGAAAGAAAAGAAGTACAAGCCCAAAAACAAGAAATGACTTGCTTGTACTTGGGATCAAGAAGGGAGTGAAGATGAAGAACAAACTGAACATGCAAATGTTTGTTTCATGGCTATTGAAGATGAGGTAAGTACATTAAAAACTTCTACTTTAGTTGATAGTGAAAGTGATAATGATGTATGTGATATATTTGATAAAGATGAATTTATTTCCAACCTCTATCAAAAAATGAAAAAGATTGTCAAGAAAAACAAAGTCTTGAAATGTCAAGTAGAGAAGCTATCTTTGGAAAATACTAAACTCATAGATGAAAATGCCATGTTGATTTCCACAAAAATCTGTCTTGATGAGAATATTCTTGGTTTACATGATAAGGTGAAATTCCTTGAAAATACTAATTTTGATCTTGTTGCTAGAAACAAGAAGTTGGGTGATATGATGAGTGATTATGATGCCATGAAAGTTAGAATAAGTGATTTCAGTGCTAGTTTGCAAACACTTACATGTGGTAAGGACAATTTGAACAAATTACTTGGTATGCAAAGACTCACTCATGATAAGAGAGGTCTTGGTTTTTATGATAACTATAATGATACTTCCTTCACACACACATAAGAGCTTATCACACTCATATGAAAATATGTCACATGCACATAAGAAAGTATCTCATGCATATCATTCACATGTCTCGACTTCTTAAAAAATATGTTGCACCTATTGTGGTAAAAATGGCCATAAGGTGACTATATGCTATGTGAAGAAAAAGATTGAGAATGGTACTAAAAGTACATAGGTAGTTAAAAGAACTAACCTCAATAGACCAAGAGAATTTGGGTACCAAAAGGCTCATTATCATCTTTGGTGTAGGTTTGTCTTCAATTGAAAACAAATGAGAACAAATGGTTTCTTGACAGTGGATGCACAAGACACATGACCGGAAATGCATCCATACTTAATGATGTTAAACCAAAAAAAAGGGAAAATCATTGGCATTGGCAATGTTGGTAAAAGTACATCTCCTTTTATTAAAAACATGCTTCTTATTGACAATCTCAAATATAATTTGCTTAGTATTAGTCAATTATGTGATAATGGCTATAATAAGGATTCATGTTTAATTCTTGATGATTGCTCTAACAAAATCGTTTTTGTTGGAAATAGAAATGGAAATATGCATGATTTTTACTTTGATGATTTAGTTGAACAAGATGCTAAATGTCTTACTTTGAAAAATGATGATGCATATCTTTGGCATCGTAGATTAGGACACGTTAGCATGGATACTTTGCATAACCTATCAAAACATGAATATGTTAGAGGATTGCCCGCCATTCTTTTTTAAAAAGATTGTATTTGTGATGCATGCCAATATGGTAAACAAGTTAAGAGTTCCTTTAAACCAAAGAAAATGGTTTCTACTTTAAAACCTCTTGAACTTGTACATATGGATTTATTTGGTCCTATGAGAACAATAAATTTTGGTGGCAAATTATATGCATATGTGATAGTTGATGATTTTTCTAGATTTACTTGGGTATTATTCTTGTTGAGCAAAGATGAAGCTTTTGGAGCTTTCGTCAAGCTTTTTAAACAAGTACAAAACACTATCAAATGCAAACTTATCTCCATTAGAAGTGACAATGATAGAGAATTTTGCAATAGTAGCTTTACTAAATTATGTGATAAGAATGAGATTTCTCACAATTTTTCTGTTGCAAAAACTCCTCAACAAAATGGTGTTGTTAAGAGGAAAAATCATACTTTACAAGAAATGGCTCGTTCCATGTTACGTGAAAATAATTTGCTAAAGTATTTTTGGGCTAAAACAGTAAATACTTCTTGTTATATTGTGAATAGAGTGCTTCTTAGACCTTTTGTGAAGAAAACCCCCTATGAACTCATATTTGACAAAACTCCTTCTATTTCTTACTTCAAGGTTTTTTGTTGTAAATGCTTTATTTTAAATGTCAAAGACAATCTTGGTAAGCTTGATAAGAAATCTGACGAATGTATTTTTCTTGGCTATTCTTCAATAAGAAAAGCTTATTGTGTGTATAATAAGAAAACTATGATCATTGAAGAAGTTATTCATGCTGTTTTTGATGAATCTAACATCTATTTGCCAAGAGATGAGAATGAAGGTGATATTCAAGAACTACCTATGGAGTCAATAAATAAATATGTTGTTCAATCAAATAAAGATCCTTCAACATCTAAAGATAAGAATGAAGAAGTTTTTGACAATCAATAATCTGCTTCACTTGAAGAAGAAACAAAGTTTGATTTTCCAAAGGAATGGAAATTTGTTCATAACCATCAAAAGGATCAAATCATTGGTGATCCAAATGAAGGGGTAAGAACAAGAAGACACTTTATATTTGCTGATAATTTTTCATTATTGTCTCATATAGAACCTAGGAACATTGATGAAGCTCTTAGTGATGATTTTTGGATTATTGCCATGCAAGATGAATTAAATCAATTTGAAAGGAGCAAAGTGTGGGAACTTGTACCTAGATCATCAAATCTAGGGATGTCAATGAAGCGGGGATTATTGGGGATTCGATTCGCCCCGCCTCGTTGGGATTCAGGATTCCCCGACTTCATTGGGGCGGAGGCAGGGGCATGTTATAAAATGTGGGGATTAGCGGGGGCGGGGGCGGGGATTGATTTGTCCCCACTGAATCCCCGCGGGGATTCACGAAGGCGAATCCCCGACTTCGGCTTCAGTATCTCTAATAAAAATACTATTTTATTCATAGTATTTTTTAAAAAAGAAAACAATTTTATCCATTTGGTTACTTTAAAAAAATTTAAAATAAATTAAGTTATATTATTAAAGGAGTTTACATTATTATACCTAACTAACTATAAGTTTATATTATTAACTATGCGGATTCAAATGAGTTTATATTATTCACTAATTAATTATGAATCATATTATTAAAAATGTAAATTAAAATAGTTATATTATTATTTATGTAACTATATATGAATATTAAAAAAACTATGTAAATATGATTATTAACTATATTGATTTAAATGAGTTTATATTATTAAATATATACTTAACTAACTATGAATTATATTATTAACTGTATTGATTCAATGAGTTTATATTATTGACTAAGTAATTATGAATCATATTATTAATCATGAATCAAATGTGAAGATTAAAAAAACTATATAACTATAAATTATATAGTTAACTATATTAATTTAAATAAGTTTATAATATTAACGATATACTTAAAATAGTTATATATATATATATATATATGTGTGATGATTAAAAAAATTAATTTAAATAAGTTTATAATATTAACGATATACTTAAAATAGTTATATATATATATATATGTGTGATGATTAAAAAAAACTATGTAACTATAAATTATATTTATTTAAATAATTTTATAATATTAACTATATACCTAACTAACTATGAGTTACATTATTAACTATATATGAATATAAAAAAAATATGTGACCATAAATTATATAATAACTATATATCTAATTATAAGAACCTCATTGCATGGAAGGGCATGTGTTGAATTGAAGAGTGAAAGATGAATTTTGGAAGATTGTTTATAATTTATAGTTTTTAAGGATAATGATTTATATTTATATTAGTGATTGTATTCGATATATGAAATATTTCATTATTTTGTATTTGAAGTTTTTAGCTTGGAAGCTTTATTTTTTAAAAAATTTTAGTATGAGACAGACATGTTTAAATGAGCTTGTGCCTTAATATTTGTAGTTTACTATGATGGAATATGCATTGAGTTTATTTTAGATTTTAGTGGTATGATGAAATAGTTTTTTTTAAAAAAAAAAAATTTTAAAATTGAAGTGGAGTCAAACATGGGTCAAACAGGAAGTTAAACAAGGGTCAAACATGGGTCAAAACGGGGGCAAAACGAAGCTGAATTGGGGGCGGGGACGGGTGTTCTAAAGCGGGGTCGGGGTCGGAGGTAGGGGACTCCGGCCCCGCTTCGCCCCATTGACATCCCTATTCAAATCACACCATTATTGGTACAAAATGGGTTTTTAGAAACAAACTTGATGAACATGGTATTGTGACTAGAAATAAGACTAGACTTGTTGCTCAAGGATATAATTAGGAAGAGGGTATTGATTATGATTAGACTTTTGCTCCAGTTGTTAGATTAGAGTCCATTAGAATGTTACTTGCATTTGCTTCTTTTAAAGGTTTTAAATTATTTCAAATGGATGTCAAAAGTGCCTTTTTAAATGGTTTCATCCAAGAGGCAGTGTATGTTGAACAACCTCCTAGTTTTATTCATGAATCTTATGTAAATCATGTGTACAAGCTTTCTAAAGCTTTATACTGTTTAAAGCAAGCACCTAGAGCATGGTATGAAAGACTTAGCAATTTTCTCATTGAAAAAGGTTTTTTTAGAGGAATAGTAGATACTACACTTTTTATTAAAAACAAAGCACATGATATTTTGATTGTTCAAATATATGTTAATGATATCATATTTGGAGCTACTAATGAAAATATGTGCAAAGATTTCTCTAAGACTATGAAGGATGAATTTGAAATGAGCATGATGGGTGAATTGACATTCTTCCTTGGGTTACAAATTAAGCAAGCAAAAGAAGGTACATTCATTAACCAAGCCAAGTACACAAAAGAACTACTGAAAAGGTTTGGAATGACTGATTCAAAGGATATTGATACTCCTATGGCCACGTCTATTAAATGGACAGAGATGAAAATGGTAAGACGGTTGATCAAACTACATACAAAGGTATGATTGGTAGTCTTTTATATTTAACTGCTAGTAGACCTGATATTATGTTCTTTGTTTGTTTATGTGCTAAATTTCAATCATCTCCTAGATAATCTCATTTAATTGCTGTCAAACGTATTCTTAGATACTTGAAAGGGACTATAGATTTTGGTTTATGGTATCCTAAATCTATGTCATTTGAGTTAGTAGCATATATTGATGCAGATTATGCGGGTTGTCGAGTAGAACGTAAGAGTACTAGTGGTCACTGCCAATTTCTTGGTTTTTCTTTAGTTTCATAGTATAGCAAGAAACAAGCTTGTTTATCTATTTCTACCACTGAAGCTGAATGCATTTATACTGGTAGTTGTTGTGCATAAGTTTTATGGATAAAAACTACTTTGAAAGATTATGGCTTGAATTTTGATTATATCACTATAAATTGTGATAATACTAGTGCCATTAATCTGACAAAGAATCCTATACAACATGCAAAAACTAAGCATATAGATATTAAACATCATTTCTTACGTGATCATGTTTTAAAAGGTGATATATCACTTGATTTTGTTCCTACAGATGATTGACGAGCATGTCGTTGCGCTATCAAATTAAATTTCGAATTTAACTAACTTATACAGTTATGGCAAGTAAGGGTCGAACCCACATGAACTTGTAAAATTTCAGATAAAGTAAACTGATCGAGAGTAGGGGGAAATATTCAAATTTTATTTAAAAGAATAAAATATTAAATAAAATAATTCACAAATCAATTAAAAATCAATGGATAGAAAAACGTTAACAAGAATTTCGTATTTCGATTTTATTTATTCGAGACTAATCATTGATAATAACCATATTGAGTAATGACTTAGAATTCCGCGTAGCACAGCAAATTTCGATTCCTGTGAAAGTTAGATTAACTCTCGAGAAGCACGAAAAATTAACTTTAACCTAATCAAACTAAGTTACCGAATCGCTCGCATAAAATAGTCAATTAAGTTATTCAACTCGATGACAACATCAACACAAATTACATAAAATTAATGACCGATTAAAATCATGCAATTCGTTTCAAACAATTCCCTATCAATTAATCAAACACATATTTAAATTAATCAATAGTTACTACTTTTGGTTACCGAAAACCGATTCTGCATAACCTTAGTTAATTAACTATGTAAAACAATTAAGATGACCAATAATAATTGAAATAACACAATTGATAGAATAAAACCAAGAATTGTTCAAATACTAAAATATAAATAATGATTCCTTGAAAAGATCGGGTTTTTAATGACAAAACAAAAATCTCATATTCCCGAATAACATAAACCTAATACAAGTCCTTGCTAACTAAAGAAAACTACTCACAATGCATTAAAGAAAACAAAATAGAAATATTAAGGGAAAGAGAGAAACTCATTAGACGGAAATCCGATTTCCTGAGAAACTCCAACCCTTGATCTTCTACAATTCTCAGGAACAAAGTATCTAAGGTGCTTGACCCTCGAAACTAAACTATTAAGTCCTATAAATAGTGAGAAAAAGGTCCTAGGGTTAATTATACAAGAGTCCTAATTAGAAACTACTTAAAAAGAGAGCTTAAAACTTCAATTCGGAGAGTGGACGTCCGAGACCGCATAGTGGACGCCCGAAACCGCAAAGTGGACGCTCGAGACCGCAAAGTGGACGCCTGAGAGGATTGGGACACGTCCACTTGGACGCTTGATGCTGTCAAACTAATGAGGGTGAATGCGTGAGGTCTAGTGGACGCGTTCACTTTCTGGCCTTGCGCGTCAACTTCCTCTCTATGCGCGTCCACTTCTTCTTTCTTCCAAATATCCATTTTCAATCTTCCAATCTCTTTCAATTTCGTTCAAACATCTTCTAAATCTTCCAAAATCTAAAAACAAAAGTATAAGTGTAAAGAATCATTAAAATCACCAAAACACATAATTAGCTAAATTTAAACTCAATAAACATCATGATAAACACTAGAAAACAATGCTAATTATGGTTCAATCAAATTCCCCCACACTACACATTTGCTTGCCCTCAAACAAACTTATAAGTCAAAGAAAAATAAAATAATAACTAAAGGCCTCAGGACAAATCAATCAATATCAAGAACTTCAATACATTTGCACCAAATTCTCTTCAATAATCCTCAAAGTCACCCATCAACTCTACTTTTTTTATAAAAAAAATAAATCGTGCAAGAGTGATAAATCATCACTTATAAACTCACTGTAACAGTTAACTATCCTTAGCATGACAAATAACTTTGATAACCAATCAAAATCCATTTTGGAGTTAAAAATCGTACACAAGTAACAAGAACAAATTCAATCAAGCCATAATCAACTAAAACACATCATAGTCATATGATAAATAATGTCCACACTACCATAGGCTTGTAATCTCACATATCTCTCCACTAATGGAAATAATAAGATCAACTTGAGTCAAATTGGACTTGAAGCACGTAACGTTAAGCTTGGTCATTGGTTAACAAAGAAAGGTAAGGAAAACAAAGTAGTCGAGAGAATTATAATAAGATGATAGAAAATTTAAAACTAAAGTTCTTCAATTGACACTTCTCTCTTTTTTCTCATTTAATCACATCAACCAACTTATAAACTTTTGACAATCTTGGAATTCTTTTTCTTCTTCTCTTTTCTTCCTTTCTTTTCAAGTGCTTTTTTTTTCTCTTCTTGAAACTTCTTTTTTTTTTTAGCACTTCACTTTTTTTTCATCATATGTCTCTCTTTCTTTTTATTCAAGAGACATACTCTTTTTTTTTATTCCAAGATACCTTTCATCATCCCTCAACACAACTTTGCAAAACCTTTTCAACACATTTTTATCACAACCATAAACTTCACAAGTGTCAATCTAAAGATATTTCAAAGAAATCTCTTGACAATTATGACATGTAAAGGTTTTAAACATTATTTTCAAAGGCTTACAAAGAAAGATAATAATGGATTTATCCATCACAACATTAAAGCTCAAAAATAGGATCGAGGGGTATAATATAGAAAGGGTGGCTCAAGAAAGGCTCAAACGTCCAAAGAAGGCCTTATGCCATCCCCAAGTCAACCAAATTCAATCATATTTCGCCTCAAAAGTGTGAGAAAACAAGTTCTATAGTGTATAAATTGACCATGAATGTATCTAAGTCAAAAGTAAACTCAATCTCATTCAAACTTGTCAAAAGTTTTTTCAAAAATCAAGAAAAATCAAGATTTGTTACTAAAAATAAGCAATGTCAATTCAAATCAACTACCACAAATCATCCATAAATGACAATTTTGACTTTAAACAAAAACTTGTAGAGTGTCAAGATTCCTCATAATAAATAGAGAATTTTAAAGTACAAATAATATTGAAATTCTATCAATTAACATAGACTTTTATAATTTTTCATCATAGGCATAACCAACACACAAACATGCATAAAACATAACAATTATTTTTTTTATCCACAAACAATAATAAACAATAAACAAACATAAATGAAAACAGGAAAAAAAACACAAACATTAAAAACAAGACTCCCCCATACTGGAACGAGACATTGTCCTCAATGTCACAACACAAGTAAGACAAGAAAAATAACACAAACAAACCAACAAAATAAACAAAGAGAGAAAAAGAAATATGTCACCCGAGGGAAGATTTAGGAAGGGAAGCTCGAAGTGCAGAAACTTATTATTCAATAGACACAAGTCATCCCTCAATAGCATTCAATTGTGCCTCATGACGCACTTGATTCTCGAGAATCTTAGACTGATTCATATGCAACTGATTCAATTGATATAGAATCAAATCCTCACGAGAAATAGATGGTCCAGCAGAAGATGTAGGCACATCCGGAATCTCGGGCTCCATCTCCTCATCATCATCGAAATCCTCCGAAGAAGAAAGCTTAGAAACCGGCCTCTTAGAACTAGAACTCTTTGGTGGAAGGCGGCCTTGCTCCCACTCTGTCTGACAAACCCGAGGATGCATCCACTAGCCACAGTGATATTCGTAACCAAGCGACCGTAAAAGGTCCAAGGAAACAACCCGAGAAGATGATATGCGCTCCCGACGGATTGTGTCCGCAATAGGTATCCTGAGATGCTCAAAATAACGAGAAAGTAACAAAACATATGGAAAAGTTTTCTTTTGAGATTTTTGTTTAACAACTTCTAGCATATTAGCAATAATTAAACGAGCCAAAAGAATACTAGACAATGTATCACCTAAACCATTAGTTAAACGATAAAGAAAGTAAAGATTTGAATAGCGCATTTCATTATGAGATGAGGACTTAGGTAAAACATTATGACCAAGAATATGCACAATGAGGCGTGGAAAAGCCTGAAGATCTTTAGCCATGAGCTTATACTTTTCACACAATCTTCCAGTTTTTCGTTGGTATAAACAAAAAACAGAGCATGCCTCCTCAAAATTATACGTACTATCAGTAGTAACGGTCTGCCAATGAAACTCAGGTAGAGGGCCTTCGTTAGGAGAATTCAGAAAATTAGACAAAGAGGCACATGTAATATCCACCAAATGACCCCGAACAAAAGAGACAACCCCAGTATGATCCTCACTATGTTTATGAGTTATGTTAGCATAAAATTCACAAATAAGTTGAGGATAATATTCTTGACCTAAATCAAGAATGCCTTCACACCCCAAAGTGTGGAAAATATCTCGAATATGAAAAACAGATTCAGCATCAGGAGACAAGGGATGCTCAATTAACAAAGTGCGAGCCTTGTGGGTATCATACCAATTAGAATTGTCTAAACTGGTAAAACGAGATTGATCATAGTGAACTATAGAAGTTCTCCCACGTTTGACACCAAGATTCTTAGTTCTAGGCATGATGTAAACAAGAAATCCAACAATGTAATGACAAAGAAACAAAGCCCACAACAAAATTCAAACAATCCTAACACAAAATCAACTGCTAAAAAGTTTAGAGAAACTCCCCTGTTAAAGATGTGAAATTTTCACTACAAAGATCACCAAGAAGACCACCAAAACAGCAAATCGTGAATGGAATCTCGGGCTTGATCGTGGGTGTGAAGGAGACGTGCACAATGATGGTGGAAGGTGGACGGTTGAGGCAGAGGAACGGACGCGGAAGAAACGCAGAAACGGAAGAGAAGAGGCACGACCAGGAGAAGAAAAAGAAAAAAAAAAGAAAAAAAAGGGAAAAGGAAGAAAAAGGGTTATTAATTGTGATATAACTTACTGAAACGACGTAGTTTGTCTTGAGTTTGCATTTTTTTTTCTTTTCTGGAGGATGGCCGTGTGTGGTGCAAAAAGTCCACTTGGACGCACGAGTAGACCAGGACTCGTCCACTCTTAGTAGTTCTTCCCAGAAGTGATCGTGTGAAGTAGCTTGACGCGTCCACTTGGATGCGTGAGAAAGGAATGACGCGTCCACTTTCAGTAGTTCTTGTAATCTGTTATTTCCACATTTATTGGACTCTCGATTAATGTTAGACCTTTCCTATACCTATAAACAAAATAATAGAACACACCTAAATGATAAAAACAAAATAGAGAAGAAAATAAAAGGATATTTATTTGGGTTGCCTTCCAAAAAGCGCCTTTGTTTAAGGCTGTTGGCTCGACACAATTCATGCTCATGCTTTTGAATAGGATGGTTGAAGAAACTTAACGGCCTCTACCTCATGGTTGACAAATTCATCATAATAAAGCTTCAAGCGATGGCCATTGACTTTAAAAACTTTCCCTATGTCAAGACTTTGAATTTCTACAGCTCCATGATCAAAAACATTTAAAACTATAAAATGTCATATCCATCTACTCATCAACTTACCTGGAAAATGTTTCAATCTAGAATTGTACAATAAAACCTTGTCACCCTGATTAAAACTCTTTTGAACAATATATTTATCATGATAAATGTGTGCTTTTTCTTTACAAATTGAAGCATTTTGGTAAGCGTCATTTCTTAATTCTTCCAATTCCTAAATTTGTAATTTCCTATTGATTATAGCATCAGGAAAATTCAAATGAGTTTGCTTGATAGCCCAATAAGCTTTGTGTTCAAGTTCTACAGGAAGATCAATCTTGATATGGAGACATTCCAAACATCAATAGGGGTCTTATATGCAGTTCTATATGCCCATAATGCATCCCCCAACCATACACTCCAATCTTTTCTATTAGGGTTAACCACTTTTTCTAGGATTGATTTAATTTCCTTATTAGAAACCTCAGCTTGACCATTAGTTTGGGGATGATATGCAGTAGAAACTCTGAGGGTTATATGGTATTTTGCAAATAAAACCCCAACTATTTGGTTACATAAATGCGTACCTCGGTCACTAATAATTACTTTCGGAACACCGAACCTGTTGAAAATATTATCCTTGACAAAAGAGACAACAACTTTAGCATCATTAGTTCTGGAGGCTTTAGCCTCAACCTACTTAGACACATAATATACGGCAAGCAAAATATAGTTACCTTGGGAAGAAGGGAAATGGCCCATGAAATCAATCCCCCATACATCAAAAATTTCAGTTACCAGGATAGACTGGAAGGGCATCTCATGCTTCTTAGTTATTTTCCCAATTCTCTAGCATTCATTACATTGCTTACAGAACAAATATGCATCATTGTTTAAACTAGGCCAATAGAAACCACATTCGAGCACTTTATGAGCCGTCCTTATAGGACCAAAATGACCCCCACATTCATAGGTATGACAAAAAGTTAGAATAGAGTGAATTTCAGTTCCTGGTATACACCTACGAATAATATTATCTGAACATATCTTAAACAAATACGGATCATCTCACAAATAGTATTTGACATCACTTTTAATTTTGTCCTTCTGAGATCTAGAAAGTTCTTTAGGCAATTCCTTGTAACCAAATAATTCACTATATCAACATACCAAAGTAAACTACTATGCAAAGCATATAAGTGCTCATTAGGAAATAATTCAGTGATAAGAAATAAATCACCATCATAAGTAAGCCTACTGAGGTGGTCGGCCATATAATTTTCAGCTCATTTCTTGTCACGAATCTCTATGTCAAATTCCTGGAGTAACAAGATCTATCTTAATAGCCTGAGTTTGGACTCTTTCTTTCTCAAGAGATGTCGTAAAGCTGCGTGATCAGAGAAAACAATGACTTTAGTTCCTAGCAGATACGAACGAAATTTTTCCATAGCAAAATGATAGCATAAAGTTCTTTTTCAGTTGTTGTGTAGTTACACTGTGCGTCATCAAGTGTTTTAGAAGCATAGTAAATAACATGAGGCACTTTATCTACTCTTTGTCCTAACACTGTACCAACCGCACAATCACACATGATTTCAAAAGGCAGATTCCAATCAGGAACTTGAATTATAGGGGCAAAAATTAATTTCTCTTTTAAAGTTTCAAAAGCATTCTTACAACCATCATTGAAATTAAAAGGCACATTTTTTGCAATAACATACACAAGGGTTGAGAAATTTTGGAAAAATCTTTAATGAATCTTCTATAAAAACCTGCATGCCCTAGGAAAGCTCGTATCTCTTGTACAGAAGAAGGATAAGGAAGAGATTTTACCACATCAATTTTGACTTTGTCTACCTGAAGGCCTTTTACTGATACCACATGTCCCAGTACAATTCCTTCCTCAACTATGAAATGACACTTTTCATAATTCAATACAAGGTTTGAATCAATGCACCTTTTAAGAATGAGTTCTAAATTATCCAGGTATTCATCAAAAGAATCACTATACACCGTGAAGTCATCCATGAAGATTTCAAGTATATTAGTCACATAATCAGATAATATAGACATCATACATCTTTGAAAAGTAGCGGGTGCATATGGTTTTATCTTGATCATCAGGGGCAATAGAAATTTGAAAATAACTAGAAAAACCATCAAGAAAACAATAGTTAGATATACTCGATAAACGTTCAAACATTTGATCCATAAAAGGAAGGGGAAAATGATCTTTTCTAGTAGCTGAATTCAATTTACGGTAATCAATGCAAACACGCCAACCATTTTGAACTCTTGTAGGTACTTTTTCTCATTCCTTATTTTCAATGACAGTAATTCCAGTTTTCTTAGGAACTACATGAACTGGGCTAACCCATTGGGAATAAGTAATAGGGAATATTATACCAGCATCTAGTAATTTCAAGATTTCCTTTTTAACAACATCCATCATAAGAGGGTTTAATCTCCTTTGTGATTCCCTAGTTGCACGAGTGCCATCTTCTAATAAAATGCGATGCATGCAAGTAGAAGGACTAATTCCTTTTATATCAGCTAAAGTCCAACCTATGGCAGTTTTATGTTCTCGTAACACAGAAATTAACCTTTCCTCCTGATTGGAAGTAAGATTATTAGCAATTCTAACAGGTAATTCATCTCCATTACCTAAATATGCGTATTTCAAATGTGAGGACAGAGGTTTAAGCTCAAGGAAAGGTGGACATATAACCGATAAAAGCATCTTATCATGAAACGTGGGTAATGCAATTGTAGATTCTACTTTTGGACATGCAGATAATTTTTTTACAGCCATCTTTAAATCATGATCACATTCTACAGATAATTTGTCAAGTTTATGCTCATCAATACTCATGCTCATAATTTTTTGCATCATATCAACATAGCTCAAATCATAAATATCTTGAACAAGAGGATCAATTATGTCAACCACAGAAACCGAAGAGAATTCATCACATGGATATTTCATAGCATCAAAGATATTAAATGATATTATTTCTCCATCAAATTTCATTGACAATGTTCCTTCATTAACATCAATTTTAGTTCTTGCGGTTTTCAAAAATGGTCTTCCAAGCAGAATTGGGGAATGAGCTGTAGATGAATTATTTCCATCTTCAGTTTTTATAATATAAAATTCTGCAGGAAATATTAAGTTATTAATTTTGACCAATACATCCTCAATTACCCCTTAGGGATATGCAATGGACCTATCAGTTAATTGCACAATAACTCTAGTAGATTTTAATAGTCCAAGACTTAATAAAGCATATATAGAATATGACATAACGTTAATAGATGCTCATAAATCTAACATGCATCCTGAAATAACTTTATCACCGATAACACAAGGGATAGCAAACATACCTGAGTCATTTTCTTAGGTGGAAGTTTCTGCTGAAGAACTGCAGAAACACACTCCCCCACACTAACCTTTTCATTCCCTTGAGCTTCATTTTATCAGTGCATAATTCTTTGAGAAATTTAGCATACCAAGAAATTTGGCGGATAGCATCAAGAAGATGAATGTTTACCTCTACTTTCTTAAATACATCTAGAACATCTTTCTCCTCTTCTTCTTTCCGGTTTTTAGCTAACCTTAAAGGAAAATGAGGAGATACTTTAGATTGAGAAAATGGTTCAATTTTTGGGTGTTCACTTCTACTAGTTATATTAGGACCCTGGCTGGATTTAATCTCCAATTCTTCCTCAGCATCTCGCAACTGTTGAGGCTCAACTAACTCCTTTCCACTCCGCAGAATAATGACATTGGCATTTTCTCGAGCGTTAATAGGTTGAGAAGGGTTTTTTGTGAATAAATGAGACTTAATTTGACTGACTTCGAAGGCCAATTATCCTACTTGATTTTCAAGATTCTGTATACTGGATTTGGTCTCCTTCTGAAAAGTCATTGTGTTAGAAGCAATTGATTTAACCATATCATCTAAAGACATACCTTGAGATTGAGCTTGTTGAGGTGGTTGATTTAATGTTTGAACAGGAAGAATGTCAGGTGGGTGTGGATTTTGAAAATTATTCGGTCTAGCTCATTGATTTCTTCACCTAAAATTTGGATGATCATTCCATCCCTCATTATAGGTATTAGAGTAGAGGTTATACTTCCTTTGTTGATTCTAAAAATTTCCGATAGCATTAACCTGTTCATCTTCAAAAAGCGTGGGGCAACTGTCCGTATGATGTTCAATACTTGAACAAAATCCACACATATTAACTTGGGAATTCATTTTGAAAGCCCTAAAGCTTTTAATGTCTTAATTTTGATTAATGACAAACATTGATGAGGACTAATGTCTTATTTGTACAAGTGATAGAGTTTTTGGATTCATGATCTAATCCATGCAACAACAAGATTTCAAGTCTTCAAAGAAGTATACAAGTCAAGACTATCAAGATTTGAAGACTAGCTTTTATTGGATTAGATAGGAACTAGAGGTATAGTCTTAGAGTTATATATTTTGATATATCTAGTTCTACCTCTAATTGAGTAATGGTTTCTAAAGGTTGCTCTATGAACTTAAAACGTTATTTCAAAATGTTTTTTATGTTAAAATATGTTTTGGTATTTCGAAAACTATGCATCTTGATTTCAAGACTTATATGGTTCATAAAGTCTTGTTGGATTGATACCATAACTTATATGGTTGATTGAAATCATCATTTGTGTGTTAGAGTATTGTTGATACACAAATGAACATGTTTCAGTCGACCTAAAGTGGTTCAGGTATCGTCCATAAGTTAGTTTATCTTGTGGATGCATGTGCTGTCAAATTTGTTCATCTGCCAACCTGTGGACGACCATGAGGTCGACCGCAGGTGAAGTCCGGTCGACCGGAGGATGAAAAATCATCATCCGGTGGTTGTCTAGTGAGCTTGAGGATGATGGTGCGAACGACCAAGTCTGATTTGCGGTCGACCGCACTTCCTGAGTGGGTTTCCAACAGCTTCATTTTTTACCGTTGGGAACAAACCTTTAAATACCAAAACCTTTGGAATTATTTCCAATAAGATTTTTTGAGCAAAAACATTATATATCTTGATCCTATAACATCTTAGAAACATTCCAAAACCCTTTCTAAACATCAATCTTGTTAAAATCATTAAAGAAGGGTTTTTACATTCAAAGGTGTATTTTGAGCAATCTTGACAAACCATTACTCAAAGAGGTGATTGTGATTCAAATTGATATATCTTCACATTAAGGTGATATCTATCAAACTCTCTATCTTTTATTATTGATTGTAATTGTATCAAGATTGCAAGTAGCATAAAACCCTAAGTGTTAGGGTGAGCCTTGTGTATGTTGTTTTATATTCAAGGTTTGTTTGTAAAACCTTTGGGTGAACCTTGAATTGAATTGTATTGTTAGGATTCACTAAGGAGAGTGGTGAGATTATTGTATAATCAAGGTTGTGTTGTAAAACTCAAGGGTTGAGTGAGCCTTGATTGGTTTGAGAGGTTATTTGTAAAACCCTAAGGTGAATTGGGTGAGCCTCTTTTGTAATCTCATTTATTTGATTAGTGAAGGGATTTGATAAATCCTTGAGTAGGTAACTCAAGGTAGTGGATTAGGTTTTGTTGGATAAACCGAACCACTATAAATCATTGTGTTCATTGTTCTAGTTTCTGCAGTTTACTTGAACACATTATTTCTCACACAACTAGCACACCAAGTGTTTGATATTTGTTGTCAAAGAGGTGTTTTATTGAATTAGGTTGAAAAATTGAATAAAAACCTAATTCACCCCCCCCCTCTTAGGTTTTTCAATTGGTATCAGAGCAGGTCTTCTTGTTTAAGGTTTAATCACCTAGAAGTAAAGATCTTATGGCTCATATAGACAACAATATCATAAGTGAGGGTTACTCTACTAGTAGACCACCTTTGTTGAATGGCTATAACTACACTTTATGGAAAGATAGAATTCATATTTATATTTCCTCCATTGATTTTGATTTATGGAATATTGTTATAAATGGTCCTTATGTTCCCTATAAGATTATAAAGGGAAGAAGTGTTGAGAAAACTCTTAATGAGTTTGATGAAGAGGATAAAAAGAAAATGACTTCAAACTTTATTGCTATGAATATTCTTTGTTGTGCTCTTGATTTAGATGAATACAATAGAGTAAGTGGTTGTAGTTCCACATATGAAATGTGGAGATTACTTGAAGTTGCACATGAAGGATTGACATGCACATCAAATCAAGAAGAAAGTGAAAATAAAGAAAACGATCAATCCGAGTTTGCAAACACTTGTCTTATGGCTCTTGAAGATGAAGTAAGTACTTCTACCTCACAAACTTTGCACATTAGTGAAAATGATTGCAATGATAATTGTGATATATTTGATCAAGATGAATTTGTTGCTAATCTCTATTATGAAATGAAGAAAGTCATCAAGAAGAATAAATTCTTGAAATGTCAAGTTGAAAATTTGTTATTGGAGAATGCTAAATTACTTGATGAAAATACTTTATTGCTTTCTTCCAAAGTGACTCTTGATGAAAATATTATTGGTTTATGTGATAAGGTGAAATTTCTTGAAAATGCTAATAATGATCTTGTTATTAGAAACAAGAAATTGAATGATATGATGAATGACTATGATGCTATGAAGTTGAGAATAGATGATTTAAGTGTTAGCTTATATAAACTCACATGTGGTAGAGATAATTTAAATAAATTACTTGGTGCTCAAAGATTCTCTAATGATAAGAGAGGTATTGGTTTTATTGATACACATGATGATGCCTTGCATACACACAAAAATATATCACACAAGAATATCTCACATGTGCATCATAAAGTACATCATACACATCACACACATACTCATATGTCATCAAGAATATGTTGTACCTATTGTGGTAAGTATGGCCATAAGGTAAATATATGTTATGCCAAGAAGAAAATCGAGAATGGTGCAAAAAGTATTTGGATTGTCAAAACAATTTCGACTAATTCTCATGGATCCAAAGTCATTGGATACCAAAAGTTTCATCTTCTTTGTAGGTAACTCAATATGTTGATCATGAAGGAGCAATACAACATGTCAAGAGAATTTGCTCAATCCACATGATCAAATATGATATACTAAGGTACAATGTTCTTCATGAAGATCATGAAGAAATTCATTCTTTTGAGATTGAATCTTTAGTAAGAATTTCTTGATTATGAATTATGTAAATTAGATCATAATGCTATATGTGGTTGAAATGTGTTTTCAATACAAATACTTGATAAATTTTCTAATTGGTTTTTGTATTTTGTATATGCTCTTCATGCTAAATTATTTCCTCAGGAAACATGTTAATTTCATATTGTGATAATTGAGTTGTCTTGTCATATTGTTTGATATAATTCTCTTACAAACTTGATCATCTGCAAGTGTGAAGAAATGAAAATATGTATGATATCTATTTTGATGATTTAGTTGAACAAAATGTTATATGCCTTTCTTTGGAAGTTGATGATGCATATCTTTGGCATTGTAAATTAGGACATATTAGCATATATACTTTGCATATTTTTTCAAAACTTCAGTATGTTAGAGTTTTTCCTAACATTAATTTTGAGAAAGATCATATTTGTGATGCATGTAAACAAGTCAAGAGTTCTTTCAAATCAAAGAAAATGTCTCTACTTCAAAAGCTCTTGAACTTGTACATATGGATTTATTTGGTGCTATGAGAACCATGTGAATTGGTGGCAAACTATATGCCTATGTGACTGTTGATGATTTTTATAGATTTACTTGGATATTATTCTTGTTGAGTAAAGATGAAGTTTTTGAAGCTTTTGTCAAACTCTTTAAACAAGTACAAAACACCATTAGTTGCAAACTTATTTTCATTGGAAGTGATAATGGTAGAGAGTTTTGCAATAGTATTTTAACAAAATTATGTGATAAGAATGATTTCTCTCACAATTTTTCAATTGCAAAAGTTCCTCAACAAAATAGTATTGTTGAAAGGAAAAATCGTACTTTACAAGAAATGGCATGTTCCATATGTGAAAATTATTTGCGAAAATATTTTTGGGTTGAATTTATGAATACTTCTCGATATATTGTTAATACAGTGCTTCTTATATCCTTTGTTAATAAAACCCCTTATGAGCTTATGTTTGAAAAAACTTCTTGCATTTCCTACTTTAAAGTGTTTGATTGTAAATGGTTTATTCTAAATGTCAAAGACAATCTTGGTAAGTTTGACAAGAAATCCAATGAAGGTATGTTCCTTGGCTACTCTTCAAATAGAAAAGCTTTTTGTGTTTACAATAAAAGAACTATGGTTATTGACGAAGCTATTCATGTTATATTTGATAAGTCTAATATTTACTTGCCAAGAGATGAGAATGAAGGTGATTTTCAAGAGCTATCTATTGAGTCAAAGAACAAAGCTATTGTTCAAGCAAATGAAGATCATTCAATACCTAAGGATGAAAGTGAAGAGATCATTGACATTCAATAAGGATTGGGTGAGCCTCTTTTGAAATCTCATTTATTTGATTAGTGAAGGGATTTGATAAATCCTTGAGTAGGTAACTCAAGGTAGTGGATTAGGTTTTGTTGGATAAACCGAACCACTATAAATCATTGTGTTCATTGCTCTATTTTCTGCAGTTTACTTGAACACATTATTTCTCACACAACTAGCACACCAAGTGTTTGATATTTGTTGTCAAAGAGGTGTTTTATTGAATTAGGTTGAAAAATCGAATAAAAACCTAATTCACCCCCCCTCTTAGGTTTTTCACATTTGTTTTCCCATCATCTGTCCAACCATGTTAGTAAGATTTTTAACTTGTAATTCAAAATTGGAAGAACTTACCTCATTTACCTTCCTAGGACCTTCGTTCCTCGTATTGAATGATTGAGCGTTATCTGCCATATTTGCTATCAAATTTCTTGCTTCTTCAATTGATTGGTCCATAAATACTCCACCACTAGCTGCATCAACTGCGGTCCTGTCAGTAGGCACCATTCCTTCATAGAAATACTAGATAAGTAAATGATCTGGATTTTATGATTAGGACAACTGGCAATTAATCTTTTAAATCTCTTACAATAGTCATATAATGATTCCCCAAAGCTTTGGCGTATTCCACTAATTTCCTTCCTAATGTTGGATATCTTAGGAGCAGGAAAATATTTTCTTCTCAGTCCATTCAGTTATTGACTCCGAAGGTAGTTCATAAAACCAATCTTTAGCATTACCTTGCAAACTAAATGGAAAAGCTCGCAATTTAATAATCTCATCAGTGACATTAGATGGTTTCAAATTAGTGCAATGCATATGAAATTCATGAAGAAATCTATATGGATTATCTCCGGGCATGCCATGGAAAGTAGGAATATTTTGCACAAAACCAGGGTGAAGTTTAAAATTTTCATTGACTTCAGGAAAAACAATGTAAAGCGGTTGATTGCTAATAATAGGTGCAACTAATTCTCTTAAAGTTCTCCTAACCACCACATTGTTGTTATTATTAGCCATAATGCAAGGAAGGTTAGGAATGATTTCACCGATGCCTCATTGTAGATTTGAATGATTAATGGTGCGTCCGCTTGTATCTCTTTCGTTGTCGTCCACAGGATTTGAAAATTCTAATTCCTTCGAGATATCACTAAGAGTCTTTCCACTACGAAGGCGCATAAAACAATTCCAAGCTTTTACTTTGTCACCAAAGGAATAAAACCTGAAAACAAAGGACAAGGATCAATAAACTTGATCTTAAAATTTTTAAACAAGTCCCCGGCAGCGGTGCCAAAATTTGACGTATGTCATTGTGCTATCAAATTAAATTCCGATTTTTAACTAACTTATGCAATTATTGCAAATAAGGGTCGAACCCACAAGAACTTGTAAAATTTCAGATAAAGTAAACTAATCGAGAGTAGGGGGAAAAGATTTAATTTTTATATAAAAGAATAAAATTTTAAATAAAATAATTCACAAATTAATTAAAAATCAATGGGTAGAAAAAACGTTAGCAAGGACTTCGTATTTCAGTTTTATTTATTCGGGACTAATTATTGATAATAACCTATTTGAGTAATGACTTAGAATTTCACGTAGCGTAGCAAATTTCGATTCTTGTGAAAGTTAGGTTAACTCCCGATAAGCACGAAAAATTAACTTTAACCTAATCAAACTAAGTTACCGAATCGCTCGCATAAAATAGTCAATTAAGTTATTCAACTCGATGACAACATCAACACAAATTACATAAAATTAATGACCGATTAAAATCATGCAATTCGTTTCAAACAATTCTCTATCAATTAATCAAACACATATTTAAATTAATCAATAGTTACTACTTTTGGTTATCGAAAACCGATTCTACATAACCCTAGTTAATCAACTATGTAAAACAATTAAGATGGCCAATAATAATTGAAATAACACAATTGATAGAATAAAACCAAGAATTGTTCAAATACTCAAATATAAATAATGATTCCTTGAAAAGATTGGATTTTTAATGACAAAACAAAAATCTCATATTCTTGAATAACATAAACCTAATACAAGTCCTTGCTAATTAAAGAAAACTACTCACAATGCATTAAAGAAAACATAATAGAAAGATTAAGGGAAAGAGAGAAACTCATTAGACGGAAATCCGATTTCTCGAGAAACTCCAACCCTTGATCTTCTACAATTCTCGGGAACAAAGTATCTAAGGTGCTTGACCCCCGAAACTAAACTATTAAGTCCTATAAATAGTGAGAAAAATGTCCTAGGGTTAATTACACAAGAGTCCTAATTAGAAACTACTTAAAAAGAGCTTAAAACTTCAATTCGAATAATGGACGCCCAAGACTGCAAAGTGGACGCCTGACAGGATTGGGACGCGTCCACTTGGACGCTTGATGCTGTCAAACTTCTGAGGGTGGACGCGTGAGGTCTGGTGGACGCGTCCACTTTCTGACCTTGCACGTCCACTTCCTCTCTATGCGCGTCCACTTTTTCTTTCTTCCAAATATCTATCTTCAATCTTCCAATTTCGTTCAAATATCTTCTAAATCTCCAAAGATCTGAAAACAAAAGTATAAGTGTAAAGAATTATTAAAATCACCAAAACACATAATTAGCTAGATTTAAACTCAATAAACATCATGATAAACACTAGAAAACCAAGCTAATTATAGTTCAATCAATGATTAATTAGCTGATATATTCACAAAACCTTTGGTTGAGAAAAGGTTTTGTTTACTTAAAAATCTCTTAGGTATTGGAACTTTCAATTTCTAACTTGTGCGTTTTTGTGAAGATTGTCGAAACCATTTTTTTGTATTGTTTGGATGATACTCATTGCAGATGCGGTCGACCGCATATGAGTTAAAATCGTTTACAGAACAGACAATGGACTTGCGGATGATCATGACAGGATCACCGGTCGACCGCTGCTTATTACTCATCGACCGCAAAGCTTCTATAGAACTTGCGGATGACCCATATCAAACTTCCGGTCGACCGCATTCAACTCATCGACAGCAAAGGTTCTAGAGAACTTGCGGACGACCAAATATCACACTTCCGGTCAACTGCAGATTCAAATCATCGATCGCAAAGGTTCCAGAGAAACAAAAGTCAATGTAGGGACGATGCAACGGACGATGATCCGGTCGACCGCACTTATAGGACCGTTACAAAAATGCCTCTTTCGGACGCAACCTTTCATTTTCTAATCATCCACACCTCTTCATCTATCAGCCACACTTCTTCAAATTCCTATAACGCACTACAAATTTACCATAAATACAATTCATTTCTTCTTCAATTCATCTTACATATCCTAGATTTCTGAAATTAAAAACCCTAGAAATGGCAAAAACCAATCCTACCAAGGGCAAAACTCAAATGACTCAAGAAGTTCCAAAGAAGAAAAGAACCATGCAAGTCTCTACTCAACTCTTCAGGAGCAAGCATCATGAGGCCCGTTACAACGATTATCTCAAGAATCGTCAGGTAATATCTGGAAGTACCATTGATAGATTTGAATTTCCCTTTGATAGAATTCTTACCTATATGGCTTGGCAAGGATAGGATAGTATAATAGATCATGAAGAGTCTTTATACACTGATCTTGCATATCAATTCTATGTCAATCTTGAAATAGTGATAGAAAAAGAAGGTGAGATGACTATGAGAACTACATATGTTTCAAGAGTAAATGGGGTAGATATGCATTTTACTTCCATGGGCTTAGATGAAATATTAGAGATTCCTATTGATGGGATTGAGTACTTCACTACTCACCAAAAGATCAGGCACAAGGATTTCTCCACTGAGGAATTTGAGAAGCTGTTCACCGAAGGAAAATCCTTTGTAAACTTAGTCAAGAGAGAAGCCAATGTGTTTATTTTTGAGCATCGCATCATTCATCATATGTGCACTAACATTTTCATACCAACTGAAGGACATAAAACTACAATTACTATTATACATATGCTCCTCATGCTTATGTTGGTCAAGAAACTTAGGGTGGATCTCGGATATATCATGGTTGAACATATGATAGCTACCATCGAGAAGAGTAAAGGCGTACCCAAAAGCTTGCCATATAGACGATTATTAACCAAAGTCTTCCGGTTCCTCAACGTTCCATTTCCATAATTGAAAGACATAAAACATGTGCCCAAGTTTAATTTTGTATCCTTCAAGAGAATACAGGCTTTATGTCTCAATGGCACATGGGATTTGAAGAATAATGTCTCCATAAGAGATTTCGATGGCAACAAAAGAGACAGCAAGGTTGATGGGAAAAGATCCACCAATTATTCTTGCAGAAGATGTTTTTGGTGATGAATTTGTCCCGGAAGAAGCTGAGGGTTCCGAAGGCGTTAAACGATCACTTCATCTTGATGAGAAAGAAGATATTCTCCCCGAGGCTCCGGAATTAAAGAAGGCCAAAGGTAAAGAAAAAGTTGGTAAGGAAAAAGAATCCACTCCATATCCTGCCATCTATAGTGCATTGGAAGAACTATCATCTTATATTGGTTCGATGTTCAACACCTTCGACAATCACTTCAAGAACCTTAATTTCAAGATCGACGATTTGGCATATCGAGTGGAGTACTATGGCATTGAGATTACTGATATCAAGTATCATCTTGAAGCGCTTCATGGTGTTCAGGTTGATATTTCTACACTGCCACCACCTTCAGGTGACATGCCCCGGCCTGTTGAGCCGTCTACTGGACCATCATCTTCCACGGCCAAAGTTTATGTGCGAAGGCCTAGGATATAGTCTCTGTCTATCTTGTACTTTTGCTATGCCTATTTTTTTTTAAACCAAACTCTATTGTATCATTGGATATTCTGTTTTTATATGCATTTCTTTTTCCCTATAATGACTCATTGGTAGTTGAGGGATTTCATTGTTTAATTGACTTGTTCTATCATTTCTATCCATTCTTTTTGAATGATGACAAAGGGGGAGAAAAACTACTTTTAATTGCAATATATAATTTTTATGAAACTAACCATGTGTTTTAGGAAAATTAAGATGAACTTCAAAGTTCAAGTTCATCAAAATCAAGAGAAAGAAGAAACAGCTCTAAAAGGTTAGTGTAGCTATCCTTGGTTTAAAATTTTGTTTTTGATTGAGTGAAGGAAAATGGGAATTGTGTTGTTGATGGCCGGGTTGGCCTTATATGTGATCTTATGTGATATATCTCATCTCTTTTGCATTGTTGAGTTTGTGTTGCAAAAATGGTTTTTATAAGAGTTACAAAGGAAACTCTGTCAAATTTATTACAAAACTGATGCATATTGATAGGGGGAGCTTTATAAATGTTTTTATAGTCTATCTATATGTTTTTAAACTGGAAGGAAGAAGGATACGGAGGTTGGTAAAAAAAAAAAGCTTATTTAAGCCTATATAAGGTGGGAAATGATCTCATATACTTACAATAAATACTTTCATTTTGAGATCCAATATTTGTTCAAAAAATGTTACATTCTATATATTTCTTGATATCATCAAACTAAATGGCTATATGCTATATGTGATATCTTACAAATACCTAGCATATCATAAAGGGGAGTTTTTTTTTTAAAAAAAAAGTTTCATTACATATTATATAAACTCTTCCTTACTTTGAATCCTTGCACTTAATTATTTTATCCATCACATTGCATCAATATTTGTCATCATAAAAAAAAGGGAGATTGAAAGTCCTAAAGCTTTTAATGTCTTAATTTTGATTAATGACAAACATTGATAAGGACTAATTGCTTAATTGTATAAGTGTTGGCCTTTTAGGATTCATATATCTAATCCATGCAAGTTCGAAGTTTCAAGTCTTCATGAAAGATCGGATGTTATCAAGCATTGAAGATAAGCAGTTTTTGGATTAGATAGGATCTAAAGGTGTAGTGTTATTCTTTATATCCTTAGATATCTCTAGATCTACCTCTATGAGTAATAAGTTTTATAGGTTGCTAAATAAAAGTGAAATGTTTTTAAAATGCACTTCATATAGATAAAAACATGAGTTGGGCATTTGAAATGATTTTCAAAATGCATGCACATACTTTAAATTCTATGAAATGTATTCCACAAACTTTTGGAGTTTATTGGAATCTTATTTTGCATAGTTTGAATGCATGTGCGGTCGACCTAACTACAGTGTGGTCGACCACAGATCATGCAGTCGACCAGACCTCTCAGCTCATCGTTCACAGAATGTCCAGAGCTTTCTGGAACACTTGCGGATGACGGTGCGGTCGACCGGACCGCTCAAATCATTGTCCGCAGTATGTCCAAAGCTCTCTCTGGAACACTTGCGGATGATGGTGCGGACGACCTGTTTGATATTCGGTCGACCGCACTTCTCCTGAGTGGGATTCAAACTGCCATTTTTATGACCGTTGGTGCGTGCATACATATAAATACCAAATTGTTTAAAAAACTAAGTGACACGACTTTTTGAGCAAAAAATTGATTCCTATTCTTCATAGAACATCTTGAAATCATTTTGAAACCCTTTCATAACATTTACATTGTGAAAATCATCCAATAATGGTCTTTACAAAATCATTGGTGTTCTTGAGCAATCTAGATAAACATATTACTCAATGAGGTACTTATGCTTCAAATTGATATATCTTCACATTAAGGTGATAGTTATATCAAACTCTTATTATTCTTATCTTGTTAGTTTTATTCAAGGTTGTATTAAGCTTAAAACTCTAAGGGTTAGAGTGAGCCTTGAATTATAGATAATTGTGATTGTCTTAAGTGTTTGTATTTCATTAATTGTTGTATTAGAGATAGGTGTATAATCAAGGTTGTAGTGTAAAACTCAAAGTGTTGAGTGAACCTTGATTGGGTAAGAGGTTTGTGTTGTAAAACCCTAAAGTGAATTGGGTGAGCCTCTATTGTAATCTCTTGTACTAAATTATGGAAAGGTTTTTTGAAATCCTTGAGTAGATAGCTCAAGGTAGTGGATTAGGTTTCGTTGGGTAAACCGAACCACTATAAATCGTTGTGTGTTTTGCAAATTTCTTGAACACATTATTTCACACACTGTTTGAGCACCAAGTGTTTGATATTTGTTGTCTTAGAAAGCATTGTTTGTTTTAAAGAGGAAAAATCGATTAAAACCTAATTCACCCCCCCCTCTCTTAGGTTTTTCACTAACTAATAAGTGATTTAAATCGGAATTTGATTAATTAAAGCAAATTCATCTACAGGAGGAAGTGATACATGCTTGGAAGAAAACAAGAAAAGAAAGAGAAATTGAAAAATTAATGTTAGTTGGTAATTATGCACATAATAAAGACGAAACCAAATAAAGAAAAAATGAGTCATTTCCGTAGCAAAAATTGAATTTGGAAATGAAACTTAAATTGAAAAAAAAATATTAATCAAGGCTTTTGTAATCTAGTGGTTCTTTTGCATCTATATAATTCAAGCTTTCGAAGCATCATAGAACACACCAATTCAGCATAATTCCTCGTTCTTCCATTTCTCATATGTTGCAAATTCTTTTGAATTTGGTAACAAGCCTAGTTAAAAAATCTTAGCCTTTTGGAGCAAGAAGGGCAAGTTTCTTCAGCCATTCTTAGGGATAGGTTTATTTTATATTAAAATTTCTTGTTTTTCTTTAGATACATGGGATGAATTTAATAATTCCTATTGTTGTGATTTTTGATATGTTAGGCTAATTTTTTTTTTTTAACCAAGACAAACTGTAAGACTAGTTAGTATATTGGTGGTTTAATTTAATTTCTCATGTTTAATTACTTTTGTTATTAATTTTTTATTACTTGTTCTTAATGTTTTAATATTCAATTATGAAGTACTAAAAGATGAAATATTTAAATAGGACCATGGGTAATAAAAAACATTTTGTAAAATTGTCTATAAATATATTTGATTTCTTAATAAGGCCTTGGTTAGTTTATCTAATGGGATTCCATAATTTTTTCATACATATTTGATTAATTAAATCTACATATAAATACCATCAATAGAAAGTTAGTTGGATCATTAAAGTCCTAGTTAATCTTTATTGCACTTATTTTTGTTATATTATTTACTTGCCCTATTAGATTAAGTTAGTTAATTAAATTTCTAAATTTTGTAATAATATTTCATTAATCACTAGTCTCTATGGGAATGACATTGATTCGCCACTATGCTATTTATGAATACTAGTACACATGCTAGGTATTTGTATTTGGTAAATTGCACATCATGTGGCTGCAAGTTTCATCATTTTATGACCTCTATCAATTTGTGCTCTCTTTATTCTCGAAGTATAATGCAACATTACTTTGCTCACTCTTTAGGGGATATGGTTTGCGATGAACACATTTGCTTTTGAGGTTGTTAGGTCTCTTCCATACTCTAGCAAAGTGTTGGTATCAGGGATGAATATTGTGAGGTGGTGCGATCTTAATCTCTTGTACCACCATTTGTGCAGTTACTAGCTCGTCGAATCCCTTTGCCTTGTTGCAACAAACTTAATTTTGATGGTTCTTGCAATGAGTTTGTAGTTTCTCTAGGTGTTCTAACTCTGGACCTTTTGAGTGCCCTATGCTTTTGCTTCTCAAATTACTTACATTGAAAATGTAGAGTTCATTGAGGCCTATGCTATTCTTTAAAGCTTTTGCTTTGTTCTTCTGAACTTGTTTCAAAATGTAATTTTAGTGGGTGATTACTTTTCTCTTATTCGTAAAGTCATGATCTTTCATCTATTGGTCATATAGTAGATATTATTCGTAATCGTTTATGTTTATTTGACTATTTTAGGATATTTTCTATACGATTATACAAATAATATCCTTACCTATTGTCTAGCTAAGATAGAATTTTATTCTACATCTCCGCATTTCATGCTATTGTATCCTCAATTGCAATAGCTGATATTTTTATATAATAAATTTTTGAAAATTAGCAATTTTAGTCCTCAAACTATTTTTTTAGTTTTGGTCCTTAAACTTGTTTTAATTTTTTTTAATCCCCAAAGTATTTTTGATCTATACATTTAGTCCGTTTAACCACGTGCAATTTGTTTCTAGTTAAATTTTGGCCAACTAACAAATATTTTGAGGGTACAAATGGACTTTCACTCCCTTCCCCAAGCCTTTAATAGCTAGAGCTTGATGGAGTTGTGGTGGAGTTGAAATGCCCTACAAAAATGGAGGAAGCTTTGACAATCAACGATGGCCAACTTCATCATTCATTCTTTTTTTTTTTGTATAAGTAGCTTCATCATTCATTCATTTATCCATTTTCGTCCTTCTCATATAATATTCGCAAGAGAAAAAATGTTGTTGATATGCAATCAATGAAAATGATGAGTCCTTATGTAATGCATGAAGTAGTAGACTAGTGGTAGCAATAATAGTTAAATCTTAACTAAATATGTGAAGATGATTTTATGACTATGCTTTGAGAAAAAGGAGATTTCGATTTGATCAAATACTATCTAGCAGTAACAAAAAAAAAAAAACTAAATGCATATTGGATACGACTATGATAAAAAAATCAATCGAGTAATGGTGGTCATATCATTTGGGGATGGCATCCATTTTCCATTGATTTTTTGGAAGAGAGTTTTCTCTCCTCAAAACATTTGCAACTAGTTGGAAATAAGTAATAAGTTGTTCAACTCTCAAATGACCAAATATGCAGAATAAAAATAGATTGGGGATCAAAAGATTTTAAAAAAAAATTAAAGACCAAAGTTAAGAAAAGAAAATAGTTTAGGGGATTAAAACTACAAAGTTTCCTTAAAAAATGATTTATTTTAAAATTTTCCTTTCTTCTTTCGTGAATCAAGATTAAAAATGCATTTGTTGTGTCCTGAACACATGTTAGTGACAAAGGACGGATGAATTAACTCTCTACTAAGGATATGTCATGTTCAAAAATGGCTTCATACAAGGTTGAGATTTGATATGTTGTAGGTTAATCGATGACCGTCTCTAAAACATTGGCTAAATATCTCGTGATTTACATAATTTTTCTATTGAAGAATCCGTGTTCAGAAATTCAGATAAAACTCCAAAAAAATAAAAATAAATTATTTGCTGCTGATTGGCAAGCCTTTTTGTTGGGGCCAATCGTCATAGTCACTCACAATTTCAAGAAATACAGTGCAAATTGTAAAAACTATTCACGTTACTGTGCTCTGAAGAATCTTGTGTATATTTATTCTAACTTTGGAAGCCTATTCCTATTTTGCCTGTTGTGGCGTAAGCTTTTTGGCCTCTTGCTACGCTTGTCCAATATGTCTCTTCTGTGTGTGCGTGGCACACGAAAATATATGTCCGAGTGGACCCAAAACCCCTGATACATTGTATCTTCAGCAACCCTTCATTGGCGGGTAGAAATTTTTATTTGTTGTTAAATATATAAGATCCCAAACTATTTATACACATCCTCTTCTATTTTGTCCTTTAAGGTTGTGGTCAAATGTGATGTTCTTAGTTTTTATGCCCAAATCTACGGCCTAATAGCAGCGAAATTTGTTATCGCTTTATGGTTCATCGGTTAAATGTAAGTTCTTGCACTACTTTTAGCCTTATTGCCTGTGTGCTGAAAAAGTTGTCAACTTTCTGGGTTTTGGAAAAGATTGCTGCTTTTTATTCTTTGTTTTTTGATTGATGTAGTTGGTATTGGTTATTTTCGGTTTTGGTGTAAATGGGTTCCTTTTTCTGAGTTTGTTTTGCCTATCTGGTTTTAGATACAGTATTATTTAGGTTTTATGTTTGTAATTTGTCTCTGTTTGCTGATTTCTTTGTTGTCCTCAATTGATGATTTAGAAACTTAGTTGTAATCCGAGAAGGGATTGATGCATGCTTTATGCGTGTAATCTGTCACCCTTTGGTGAAGTTTTGGTGCTCAATTGACGATTTAGAACCTTAGATTCTTGGGCTGGGTTTGATATATGTTTATTTGGATAAATAGAGTGAAAATGGGTGTGGTTGTTTTTGAGCTGTACAGTTCGATAACAGATGTCTAGAAGGGTATCAGATGAGAGTTGCAAGGAGATAGTTCATTATATCTAAACTCTTTGAAGAACTTTCATAAGAGTGATAATCAGCATTTGGAATCGTTTGAGGAGCATGTTCTGAAGGTTTGATCCCTAAAATTTCTTGCAATTTGGTCAATCCATGGAAAGCAATTTGTCATCAGGGAGTATGATGCCAGGAAGCAGTCCCTTTGGAGGTCTGGATTTGCAAGGGCCTATGCGAGTTCATCACCACCAACAACATCCCTTTGCTCTTCACCAGCAGCACCATTCCCATACTAGGCAAGGGTCAATTGTTCAACCCACAATTCCTGAGAATTTCCCTCTCACTATTGGAAGCACACAAGAGCATGATCATTCTATTTCTCTGTCAGATTTCAATAAGGGGGAGAAGGCAAAATCTATAAGTGATGAGGATGAGCCAACTTTTGCAGAAGATGGTGCTGATGGTCACAATGAGGGGGGTAAAGGGAAAAAAACTTTCCCATGGCAGCGGGTGAAATGGACTGATACAATGGTTAGATTGTTAATTACTGCTGTTTCTTACATAGGCGAGGAGACTGCAGCAGAGTATGCTAGTGGAGCTAGAAGAAAATATGCAAATCTGCAGAAAAAGGGAAAATGGAAATCTGTCTCAAAGGTCATGGCTGAAAGGAGTCATTTTGTTTCACCACAACAATGTGAGGATAAGTTCAATGACCTTAACAAAAGGTACAAGAGACTTAATGAGATCCTTGGGAGAGGAACTTCTTGTGAGGTGGTGGAGAATCCGTCACTCCTCGACATGATGGATCATATATCAGAGAAAGCAAAAGAGGAAGTCAGGAAAATCCTCAGCTCCAAGCATTTACATTATGAAGAGATGTGCTCTTACCACAATGGGAACAGATTACATTTGCCTCCTGATCCTGAATTGCAGCGCTCGTTGCGCTTGGCACTTAGAAGCAGAGATGACTCTGATGACAGTAACACAAGAAGGCACCTGCAGGATGATAACGATGAAGATGATCAGGATGCCGAACTAGATGATCATGATGACTATGAGGAAAATCAGGCTTTGCATGGGGATCGTATGGCTTATGGAATACCAGGAGGTTCCATGAAGAGGATGAAACAAAGTCATAGTCATGAGGATGGTAGTTTTGGTTATTCCTTAAGTTCTTTAGACTGTAACAGGAACTTAAATTGTCAACCACAGAACAGCAATCCTGATGCTTTGCAAGTTTCACCTGATGGATTGAAAGCAAACCTCTTACAAAAGCAGTTGATGAGTCACCGCTCTCTTCAGTTAGAAGAACAGAAACTACAAATCCAGG
Organism: Apocynum venetum; assembly: GCA_019593545.1. NCBI lineage: Eukaryota > Viridiplantae > Streptophyta > Magnoliopsida > Gentianales > Apocynaceae > Apocynum > Apocynum venetum. Next base: position 1,438,063 of record SRSM01000133.1, read on the forward strand.
CTCAAATGTTGGAATTAGAAAGAGAGAGGTTCAAATGGCAAAGATTTAGCCAGAAGAAGGACAGGGAACTGGAAATGATGAAGATAGAAAATGAAAGGATGAAACTTGAAAATGAACGTATGGCATTGGAGTTGAAGCGAAAGGAGATGGCTACTGCTGAGAATTGTTAGGCTGTTGCATACAGACTTGACATGAATGTAGACTACAAAGCTTGTTTTGTTTTCAAGAGGTACCATGATTTCATCAAGTTTATTGGAGTATAAAGTTTTTATTACAAGCAGTATCTGAAGTATGTTTTGGCTTGAAATTATTTTGCCTATTGTTTGGTGTCTTGTATAAGCTCTATGGTATCTGCCTTATAGCTTTAGACTGGATTTTTTAAATTTGCCTATGACCTTGTAATGTCCTAGGTATTTTTCACATTGTAATGTTGACCTTGCAAGACTGGTGTTAGTTTTAGTATATGCCTGATGGAACCTCTCGTATATGATCTCCTCCCTTGATTTGGTATGATAGGTAAACTTTGTTCCATAATTGACAATTTCTTGTCATGATTCTCCAATTGTGTGTTCGCTTTCTTCCTTCCCTTTCACCCATATATGCCATCTTAGATAGTGGATTTGGAATTGTCTAAAGCAGATAAGAATTGCAACCAGTGATGGATGACTGCACACTATATAGTATGCAGTTAGCAATGTGCTAAGGGAAGAACTCAAATGCAGAAATGCGCCTAAGAATATCTCCTGAAATTTCCATTTTAGGACTGAAATAAAGGGAAAACTGAAGATAGAATTGTTCCCCAGGAAGATATTAATGCATAAGTGAGGATGCATCCTATATAAAATGTTAATGCAGCCAAGTCTTTGGTTGCGGTAGTCTCTGATTTTACGATTTGGTAATGATTTGTTTCTTCTCTTGTTAAAAATTTCCTCATCTTATTGTTGCTTACTGAATTCTGAAATTGCATGTCCAAAGCACCATCTTATAAGAATTTTAATCATATGGTGGGACCTAAGCATTCGCATGTTGAACCGGGCCTTAAATATCCTGGGTTAACTAAATGTCAGTGCAATCATCTTCTGGTAGCACTTATACGATAGTACGGGAAGAACTGATCATAGGTAGACTTAAATCCCTGGCACAAAATGCAGATAGTCTTTCCAATTCTCTCTCCTTCCTCCCCCCCCCCCCCCCAGGCTTGGGGATTTCCTCTTAGGTGTATTTTATTTCTTCTAAGAGGTTGTGAGTGTTTAATAAACGTTTCAAAGACAGAAACTGGCTTTATAACATTAATGCAAAAGTGCTCTCCTTTCATGTCATGCTTACATCTCTGTGTCTAAAACTTGACAGATTGGAAAACAATCAGAGGCTTCAGACTTAAGCTATTTTGAGAAACAATGTTGGACTTCATTTTTCTTTATATAGATCTAGGCCTTTTCAAGAGTACTGAAACAATGCAAGGTAGGTACAAGAAGATGAGGTTGACAAGGATGTTCAGGGAGATGACATTGTATAATGTGGTCGATTGGGCAAAATTTTCTCTGCTATCTCAAAAATTTGGGCTTTCTCCTATATGGCCTTTTTAATTTTAATTCTGATTTGACTTATAAACTTTTAATATTAATTGATTTGCCATCATCTTTCAATTGATTATCAATGATCATGGTGCATGCATAGCACGTGATCACTAATGAGGGAAAATTTGCAACTTACATCCATTTTGGGCTTAAGTATAATTTGTGTCTAACCCACTTTATGTTAAATTATTTGTGGTTCACAAATGGTAAACTAGATGGAGATGGCAATTTGATTGTTCTGAAAGCTTATGTACCTATTGGGACAAACTTGAAATTCAGATGCCATATGAGAGAATGCCCCAGTTTAAGATAGCAAAGTGAATTTCTCCCTGATTAGTTTCCTACAGATGCCTTGAACTTCCCATCTACTCAAGGAATAAAATAGAGTTTCTAATTTCAGATAACAAATCTATCTCCTTGAATGAATCTTCATTTGAACAGTTGTTTAGATGGAAAGACATTCTAATCATCGATAATGCAAAAGATTCATAATACTAGCTTCCTACGTGGAAAGGATTAGTTAAATGTAAGTAAAGTCAAATCTTATTTCCCTGCATAGTACAGTTGGAACCATAATAAAGTAAATGATGTTTGTTTAAAGTGTCTCAATCTATTCTTTCTGGAATTTATCTAATTGCTTATCCTGCAACGCCTGGGTCAAAGGATGTCAAACATTAAGTATTACTCATTGGCGAGTCCTTGAGGGAGTAGGTTTGTCATGATTTTGATTATTGTTATGGAATTAGCTATTGGAGTATCTGTTGATTTAATGTTCTACTATTTTTTGTTAACTTTTTTCTAAAGGAACTACAAAATAGAGCTTGGAATCTGGTAAACAATCTCACTTCAAGTCAGCAAAATTCTTATCAATTATTAATGGATTAATTAGATTCCTGATTTTCCATTTTACACTATTCTGCAGTCATATCTCTGGAATATTTTATGTTGCTTATCCCAGATGGTGCATCTAGCACCAGCAGTTGTCTGTACACCTTCAGACGTTGAAATTGTATATGTAGCTACTTTTCTACTAGGTTGTTCCTCCCTTCTGCAGTTCTGCCTGCTCCATTTGCTTGCCAAAATCTGTGTTATAGATTCCTTGGAATTGTGTCTTTGTCTATCCTTGGTTTGCTCAGTCACTAGAACAATTAAGGGGTGAATTTCATGGCTAAGATCTATCAGGTTACGAGGAGGTCATGGTCAAAATATTTAATGTCAGTTATTGAAGCAGAGAATGAGATTGTCACCATTCAGATCTTTTGGAAAGCAAACTTGAGAACAGATCTGCAAGGCTCCAGTAGTCACCTAACCCAACTCTTCAAATCTTCAAGTCCTGCACAGGATGGTCATTAGCTAATGCTTTGAGAACAAATCGAATTAGCAAATTGTTAAATCATAGGGGATGGCCTTTTCATATTGGATTCATACAGGTTAATCAACAGATTTATCTTTCACTAAGGGATCCTTTGAACCTCATGCTTTTGTATAGTCTTCCACGAATTATCCACAAAAGAACTTCCAAGAATAAGTTTTTTTTTTTTTCCGTTCAAATGCTTCCTCCTCTCTCAGTTCAAGAGGGGTTAATCTACTCAACCTCTTATCTTTTTCGTTTTTCTTTTTTTTTTAATAAAAAATGCTGTTCTTGCTATAACTGCTCCAATAAATCTTTCTTGTGCGGAGGTGCAACTATGAAATGCCTTTATCAATGCCCATATTTTCATTGTGCAAATTTTTTTGTCTATGCACGGTTCTTATAGTGTACTTATGAAGGTGTTCTTCAACATTTATACCAGTTATAGTGGTACTGCATAGGTGCAAGGTTGATGCCCTTTTCTCTGGTGTCTGTTCCTAATTGAATGTTTCAGAAATTTCAATTGCTTTGTTTCATCTATGGAGTCATACTTTGAACTATATTTGTTTTTGGCCGATTCCTTTTTACTCTCTTCCCTTCTCATGTTTCTTTTTTGGTTCTGGAGTTGTTGGACTTTGTTTGATCTGTTCTTTTGCATTATACTTGCTTTCCTTCAATATGGTCTGGATGTATGTGAATAGAACATTAATTTATGCAAGATCTCATAATTCACTTACCACCGTGGTGAGAGGTTGTTTTGGGTAGAAAGGATCTGCATTCAGAAAGGTTGTATGATGTGTAGTTAGCCAGCTCAAACTCTTGAGGAGCTTTACAAGAAGACAGTAATGCCGGCAGTTCATATACTTTCACTATAATCACCTTGGCAGCTATGCCTGGATTCCAAAGGTTTCTGTTTCTGCCATTCAAAAAGGAGTCTTATAGGTGCCACATATTGTGATTTGTGATTAGTTTGCCCTAAAGACATAGTTCCATTGGTTTAATCCAAACCCACCACTCTTGCTTCCAATAAACTCTGCTGCAACTGTCCACATCTGTGGTGAGAGATAGTTACTCTATTGCCAGAAGGCACTGCAATTCAAGCAGGTCTCTCCTTATCTTCCAGTGTTCTTGTAATGATACTATTGGTGGATGCCATTTCTTTACCCCTTTTTTCCAGGTGATGAAAATCCTGAATCTTCTCTGGACTTGCTTTTTCTCAATGCATTTGCGAGGTACATTCATAGATACACCCAATTCTTGAACTGCTCTCTGCTATTTTGCGACAATATATTAGTTGATAGTTACCTTACCACCACCCTTAGTGTAAATCTGGTGGTTTTTTCTCCAGTTATTAGCTTTTTATCACAATAGAAAAGAAACCTGTCCTGTGCTGCTTAATCTTAAATAGGCATGGCCATCCCTATCAGACTCTCCTTCCCTTTGGTGATGAAATAGAGTTTATCTAGGCCTAGTCTCACATCCTGTCTATTGCCCATCTTCTTGCCCCTACTGAGGCAATATGAGAAACTACAGACAAAACCACAGTACACCTATTTTCTGAAAGATGGTACAGTTTCATGAAACAAATGCAGTCATCTGTTTCCCATCCTTAGAATGGATTGCTGCTTTGTTGCTTGGCAGTTAGAAAATCCATCATTAGTACTTTCTGTGGTAAAACTACATTATGCTGTAGAAGCTTTGCTTTCCGTGCTTTCTATGCATTCAATTCTCCTATACCTTAATCACAAGTCACACTCAAAACACTAGACAGAGCGCTAAACAATTGACTCGTTTGACGATGAGTAAAACTCCTTTATAATTAAAAAGGGCATTTTATGATTATATTTGTCAATTTGGTTCACCAAATTACTTTAAATAAGATAACTACATCGTGGTAAAAAAGGGAATTCTTTTTAATATTATTATTTGGGTCCTGAATTGCTTCTCAAGTCTTATGATTCCTGGTGGTGGTGGATGGGATGCTTTAGTGCAAACAGCAAAGGCGGCGCCGCTTTTGCCTTTTGAATTACTAGTTATTTAGATATTCACTGAAACCACTTCTTTTTCGTCTTCTTCTTTTTTCCCATTTTGAGGGTTCTCCAATGCCCACTTCCTTTCTCCCTTTTGTGTCTTTTAGCATCTTTGTTAATCCCTCCACTTACCTAAAGAGAAGCAAATGACCTCTGCTCAAGAGTTTTGAATATTGTGGCAATTGAACACATCAGGCCGTCCAATATTTTAGAATAAAGAGAGTGAATCGAGTTGAATGAAAGACAGACACAAGCAAACAGCAGATAATTTGGTAAACCTATTCCATCTTTTTTATTCTTCACTTACCTCCTTGAAAAAAGAAAAAAAGAATGAATAAGCATCTGCTGATTAAGTTTTGACTAGACTTGATATGTGTTAGGTGAACTTTTTTACCTATTTAAAAATCTTTTATATCATAATTAATGTCAAATCTTAGCCCCAAATAAAAAAAATTCAATTGTACAAATAGCTCTAAGTACATAAATTTAATTATAGATTTAGAAGTTTATGGATGGAAATGAAACCCTTTTTCCAACATAATTTTAGAAAAGAAAAATGTTAACATATGCTTACGTATAAACTCGTTTGTCTTTAGTCATTACAATATTTATTTTCTTTTTCTTTTTTTTTTTAAGAATGAGATATAAAATCAGTAACATTTTAAATAAAATTATTGAGGTTATTCTTGTATCTTTTATAGTCACTTCAGTGGACAAAACTACTTTATGAGTTGCCCAAGCTTAGGCTTGAAATCAGAAAAATTAATTGGCCTCTTAAAAAAAAATACTATTTAATTGGCTTCAGATTGATTAGATGTTGCTAATTTGACTTGTTTGCATCCCAGTGCTAGCTTGATTTTTCATTTCTAACTTGTTGGCCAATTAGGGTGGAGTGGGGCATTGGGTCCCCGGGGAGCGTCACTACTCACTACTTGTGGGGATATTTAGTAAGAAAAGAATTAATATCTTTGACACCGTTACTGGATTTTTCAAAAAATTTGGCCATGTTTGGTATAATTTTATTAAATTTTTTTTTACCTTCAAACTTTCTACTGTATCATATAAAAATTTCAATGTTTTTTCCAACTCTACTGGTTTCGCATATTTACATTATATAAATTTCTTAATTAAAGTTACATATTTAAATAATTTAGTAACTATATTTTAATCATTTTATAACATTAGAGTATATAATATATATCCAATGCAGAAACTACAAAACAAACATTTTTGTTTATCAAAAGGAAATTTTTAAGTGAACGTAGATTGGATAATGTAATTATAAATTATATATTCTTTTCGTCTCATTTTAATTGTTCACTTTAAAATTGTACTATAATTAATAAAATTATTGAGATCGATAAATGCAACTAAACTTCTTAAATTTCATTTATTAATTACTAGTGAACAACTTATACAAAAATTATAAATATGAGTAAAATTGAAAAATTGTCTATTAAAATTAGAAATTGAACAATTGAAATGAGAATAATAGAATATTATATTTCATTGAAAGGGTATAAAAAATTTAAATATATATATATATATATATAATTTATGAAGGTCAAGTATATGGAAGAGTTTTACTTGATCTAAAATCACTCTTTCTAGTATTTTTATTTTCTATTTATTCATTTTGGAGAAAATAGAACTATGGAACATGATTTCTTGACCTGATCCCAGAGTAGCTAGGAACCTGCTCAAGTGTGAATTCTCCTGTATTATAAGAAGGAATGATTTCATGATTGGAAGGCAATATTCTCTGATTAGTCATTCAACACTCAAAAGTTAAGCTGAAAATAAGCTTACAGGTCCAAACAACACTGAACTGTGGGACTGTGCCAATCATTTGAAATCTCAACCTCATTCTTGTGTCCCTAAAGTTCCCAGAATATGGAGCCTTTTCTTGAAAAATTCAGCCTAGTGCCACGATTATTCTTCCCAATTTTTAAGTGCTTAATTCTCTTTTTTCCTGAAACAAATTAGGCGCTAATCCACACTTCAATATTTTCACTAATAACCCTAATCCACACTTCATAAGATCATATATATATATATATTATATGTGCGTGTGTGTAGGGAAAGTTTATCACTTTTAAAAAATTTGAAACTACGTGGTTATGATTTAAGATTTGATCGCATCACATCTGATGATCCGAACGTAGAAGAAAAGAAGAGTTGGGGATAGAATTGGAGATAGGAGCTTACGTTATGCACAGGAAAATTAACAAAGACTGAATTATTTGGCAGTGAAATGAAAGGGGTGAATTATATATATAAAAGATTGAGAGAGAAAGTAATTGGTTGTTGATCTTTATCAATAGGCGCGCCATAATAAAGTACATGCAACATAATATAAAGCTTATCCATTTATGCCTCACATCATAGAAGTGGACATGAGTAACAAAGTTAAATACTACCACAGAAGTGGACGCGAGTGCTCTCTGTTGCATCTGATCTGTATATATATATATATAGAGCTTTCTCTCTCTCTACATGTAATGTAAATACCTTTCTCTCTCTCTCTCTGCATTGTGGGCATGCACATGGGAACTCAAAACCCTGTTTTATACTGCTGCTCAATATGGGCTTTTAGAGTGCTTCCTTTTGGTCCATATGGGGTCACCAATAGAGACCGTAGTTACCCACCTTCCTTTTCATGGACCTCTTGCTTCCCTCCCTTCTCCGTTATCCGGGAACTTAAAAAAAAATTAGGTATAAATAGATTGATAATTCTTGATAAATTAAGTTATAAGATGTAATTTAACAGGTTTTTGTGTAATAGAATATGTAGATCGTAGGGTCGAGTCTACTACTAAAGGAATGAGAGCGTGGAATGGTCCGTTTTGAATTTGTTAATTTATGATTGGAAATGTTGTGAGTTGTGAATGCCTCCAGTTTGCTGCCTGAGGATATAATTACTTTTATAAAAAAAGAAGAAAAAAGAAACAAGAGAGCCATGGGATGGGAGAGAGTTTGTTAGATGTCTTTTGTGTTTGTAGCCATTTCAAAAAAAAATTTCAATCTCTAGTTGACTTTGATTTCCTGGTGATTTGAAAGTGCATTTTGTGTTTCAAGAAAAGAATTGAAGAAGTCAAGGAAGATTACATATAATTATGATAAGAATTTTGACAAAGTTCGTGATGTGTATGTGCGTGCTGTGTACTGTGTGTCTCTCCTCTCATTTTCGGCCTGCCATTGCCAAATTCCTTTTTGTTTCTTCTTCTGGATTGGTCCTGCAAGCTTTCAATATTAATTCAGGACATGTTTCTCTAGGAAATATGTGAGATGGGATTTTTTGTAGTTTTAGTTTCTGCTCTGTTTTGGTAGAGAAAGCATGGTTCATGCCTCAAGAGTGTGAACAATATTGACTCTATTTGGAATTTGGGTTTAGAATTTCTTCTATTTAATTTCAAATGTAGATCACTATTGTGTTAGACATTTTGAACAATCAAAACACTGTTTTTTTTTTCTCATTGAAACTGCCCAACAAGTAAAAGAAAGCTCATACACTCAAACTGTTGTTGAAACGTCTCAAAATATGAATAAATAATTCAAGCTTGTGTCTTACTATTATATTTAACCATTCGAAAATGCTTAATCATTCTAATTAAAACTACACAACCAATTAAGATATATAATGTGAAGCATAAGTCTCATTAAAATTACCTAATAGATCAAATATAGAGTTCATCAAAACATACATAACACTAATGAGTTCAAACTAGTTTTATCATTTGAGAATTCTGGCCCGCTATTTATCTAATTAGATAACCAAATGAATGAAATATGGCATGTTTCACCTAAAAAAGTCTGCCTTAAAGGCCTCTAAAAGTATAACTAAAGGAGCCTTAAAGCCCCTCATGGACCTTATCTTTGGCTAAGGTATAAGTACGGTGTCAGACCCGAGCTGAAAACTCCACCACAAGAAACCCCAATTCTTGTGATTTGCACTATACAAAACCTCTAAATTAATTGGACAAATAGCTCATGTATTGAACTGACCAATCCCTCCCTCCAAAAGAGAAAAAAAAACTCAGAAAATTTTTTGATACCATGAAATCATGAGCTCATGCTTCCAAACAAATCATTCCAATCACACATGTACAAGAACTCGTGCCCGGTATGAAAGTGATCTGAACCATCAAGGCAAGAATATCTAATTATCTAAGGTAACGAAGAAGTTGATTTCCATAAGCAAATCTAATCTAGTTAACTAAGCCAAACTAACTGGTAAAGTTCTTGACTTAGCACGATTAGTTAAGGGTATATATCCCTTAATTCACTATATAGGTTTCTTGAATTGGCAAATTAGATCAGTGACAGTACATTCCCATTGGCTTTGCCAGCCCTAAAAACGGCTATTAACATTAGCATGTGGTTTACATGATGACTTGTTTCCAAGTTCACATGCTGCCATGCCTTTGCTAATAACACATTAGCATAATCTTTTCATGTGTGCTCTAAAGCTTTGTCTGAGAGGAGCTACAAAGGTGAGCAATTAAGGCACTGCACATGCTAGAGGGTATATCTTGGCAATGCCATAAAGGTTTTGTTTGCTCTATTCTAAAGCTTCATATGGGTATGTTATGCATCCACTTAATGAAGTTTGATGATACATATACCTAAATGGATCTACAAGTTATAACAATCAAAAGGCGAAAAATACGACAATATTAAGTAGATAATCTTCAATAAATAGATTACACTTGGTGCGGATTCTATTTATCATTTGAAAAGAAGAAAAAAAAAAGGAAGAAAAAATGGTATTAAACTTTTATTATTGATATTATTTTCAACAAATTGAATTAGACAAAAACAAAACAAAAAATACAAACATAGAATTTTTATTCCTTTTTTGTTGGTCTGGGCATATTTGTGAAAAACATTATTTAATTATTATATCCAAATTCAATGGATAACTTAAATAGAGCTATAAGTTATAATGAACCTAGTTGACAGGTCACATTCAATAATTGGTATTCAATGTAAACCAATTGATGCAAATGGTCAATTGTATGGTTATGGTCACTAGGATGGGTAGAGTCACAAATTCTCCAATGGTGGGCTCCAGGGAGAATGTAAAATTTTAATTTTGTAAAAATAGCCATCAACTTTTTGTTCTTGCAAAGTTAATTATATACACACATACATTATTCTTTTATTTCTTTGGATTTTTTTATTTTTCCTTTAAAACAAATGAAATAGAAAGAAGTAAAGAAAAAGAAAGGAGGACATGAAGAATCCATTTGGTTGGCTGCTTAGCTAATGCCAGATAAATTGAAAGGGTTAATCCACATGGATGACACATGATTTATGCCTATATTCACATGCCTACCATATTCAATTCATCAATTCACTTCAACCTCTCTCCCCCCTCCCCCCCCACAACCCCTCCAATGTCCCTTTGTGAATATAAATTTGTAACTTTTTTTTCCCAAATGGGCCAGCGATGTTTAGATCAGACAGCTCATATTGGTCCATGTCACAAGGTTTAATAGTAAACTAGTTGTTGTGACTTGAATGAAATGTCTTCACGTCTTGGCAATTTTCTTATTTGTTTTCACATTTGTGTATTTCTCAAATTTTACATCAAATACCTATCACCCCATTTACTATTAGATTCCTTGAGAATATAAAACATTCTCAACGTTTCATTTCACAAGAAGTTGCTTTTGTTAATGGGAGTTTTTTATAAAAAAAAAATTGGGGGTCAAATTGTGATTCTTTAAAATCTAATTTTAAAGAGAATTATGCTAAGCATATATTACCATCGGAAAAACCAAATGATTTTTATTCTGAGCATATTTCCTCTTCTTCTTTTTTTTTTCTTTTTGCATAAATTATCTGAAGATATTAATGTCCGCCATAGGTTAGTTACGATGATGACCTCCCCCTTTGTACTCTAGAGCCAAAGTATCAAGAGGGTATATATATTATTTGATGTGACGAAAGAAACTGCACTTATATTCGTATAGAACGAGTTCCACATATGTGGTAGTTTCTATGAGGGTAAATCAGTCCTAAAGTACACTCATTTACTAAGAGTCTTTTTTGGTTGTTGAAGTCTCCCCCCCCCCCTCCTTGTTCCACAAAAGTTTTTAAAAAATCTTTTTAAAATTTTCTATAATATCTTTATTTTTAACAACATTGAAAAGTATTTTTAAACTAGCTCCATGATGAATTTTTTTTCAACTTTTTCTTAAGTTAAAATTAAAAGTAAAGGATAATCGAAAGTAAGTCAAAACAACCATCTTCAATTTCAATGTAAAAAATTATACGTAACGTTAATAAAAATGAGGGTGTCTTCATTTTTTTTTTTTTTTCCAATGTACAAAATTTTAACCTAATGTCATGCTAACTGTCTTGATACTGTAAATAAGACTGTCATCTCTTAATAGAGTGTTTGACATGCTGATTCAAAAATTAGGTAATTAAACTAATTTTTTTAATTATTATTAAACATAAATTGGGTTTTTCCTAAAAGAATTAAATGACAAATATAATTATACTGAATTATTGATTGTATCATTATAGAGGATTTTTAGTTTGACAGTGTAATTATATGACATTGATTGATATTCTAATAATTTTATGACATTTGACGTTGACATTGTACCATTGGAGATTCTCTTAACTAATAAAGGAGTTTAATGCTACTTAATTTAAAAAATTATGACCTTCCTAACCATAAATTAAGCAATTTCTGACAAGGTGATATTAGTAAAAACATCAATTTATCAAGTAGCATAAATAACTTATAGGATATATATATATATATATATATATATATATATATATACTCTCATCATTTGAAATTAAATGTTCATATTTTTTTAATGTGAAATTAAATACTTACTTTCTTAAATAAACATACTTTTCATCTAAAATTATATTGATAACTTCTTCAATTTGATGAATATTTTCACCTCAACCACATAAAGTAATAACAAAGACATTATAATAACTTTCTCAAAATAAAAAACTTGACTTAATTTTTATATTTAAATGATATTCAATACCGAATATGAACGAGTATTTATATATTTGAGGTTACTCATATATGTTGCACCGACTTGATTTAATATGAAAGCACATGGGAGGGAAAGAGAGTGAGATCCTTCTTTGCTATTTCTAGTGAACATTAAGAGGTGAAGGGAATGGCTATATAAAGAAAGTTACCTTTACAAAAATGAGGCCAGAATTTTTATCAGATTTTATGCTGTAAAAGACAACATCATTCATGTTTGTTTGTTTTTTGACAAGAGCCTCTACCGATCTGATGGTGATCATGAATGATCACTAACGGAAGAATATTTCTCAAGGAATTTTACTATCTAGAGTTTCTGCATTTTTGTTTGTACACAGTCACAATCCTGGTGTATTTATCAAGAATAATGCAGTAATCATATATATTAAACTTCTACTCGATTCGTATGCATAATTTTATTGTTGCCTACTTTAAAATAAAATAAATCTCTAAGTTGCAGAGATCGATGATAAACGCTAACATTTAATGTTTATGTTTAAAGGGAATAAAACTTTGTTTTACAACAAGTGTATATATATATATATATATATGGTTTGTGCCGTTTTGGTTTTCTTTTTTTTTTTTGGTCAGTGAAGGTTAATCTTCATGAACACTACATGTAGCATATATTCAACAAAATACAGTACAGTATTTGATTCTCAAGAATTGTTAAGTGGAAGACTTTAAAAACTCTTATGTTCTTCTTTTTCTTCAATCTCAACTTTAGATCAAGTTTCTAATGCATCACTTGTTATTTAAAACCCTCTACTAAAACACATAATTAGTGCAAAATCAACGAAATTATTGAGCAAAAAAAAATCAAAGAAATTAAAATGGAACTATGGGATTAAAAAGAACTTAACGGGACCTTTTATTTCATTTTGGAAAAAGAGTAATAATACTCAAGAAGAAAATCAAATTGCAAATGGAAATAAAAAATAAAAATAAAAAAAGAAAATCGGTGAATTTAGTCCTATACTTTTTTACACTCAGTAACTTTGATTCGCATTTTCTAAAAAACATTTGTCCCTAACATTTTTACTCTACCAGAATCTAGCTAAGGTTGGATGTGAGTTGAAGTTAAATTAAGTTGACAAGTTTAAAGCTCCACAAGCTCGCCTTACAAGTTCCCCCAGCTCAAGTCAATCTCGTGACTTAAATTTGGTACTGACTTAAGCTTAATTTAATCAAATTTAGGTTAAAAGGACCAAGTAATAATCATTAGATTAAAAATAATTTACTTGTTTTAAAAAAATAAAGATCAATATTACCAAGCCTAAATAAATTTTAGGACTAAACCCATCAATCTTTAAAAAAAATTATACGTATTTTTATTGATCTGGCATTGATTTACAACTCTTGAAATGATGAAAAATCAGAGCCAGTACTCCATATCATGATGTGATGTTGACATACCATCTTCAGACAACTCATATAATTTAACATCTTCAGATGTGGTATAAATTAATTCACTAGCGTATAAATTTTCTTTTCAGGAGTGACTTATACATATATTTATGTAAATATAAATATAATTACAATCATCAAGAAGTTCATTTCTTAACCCTCCACAGTACATCAAATCTCGTTTGTGGATTTAAGAAACAAGTCAGAGATCCAAGTTAGATTAATTTAATTAACCGCCACCTAATTGTAGATCTGACGACCCTTAATTTACCATCCACTATTTTATTCTGTCCTACCATCCACTAATGTTATTCAAATTAAGCATTTTTTTACTTTGACTTCTTTATTTTCACTGTTTAATCGCTCCCTCGATTCAAGTAAATAAGCTAATTTCATACTTAACTCATAAAATTTAAAGTTGAATTTTCAATTTATGTATTCTCAAGGCCCAAAAAATAAAAATGAAAAGGAAATATTATATGTATATATATACATATAATATGTGTATCTTATAGTACATAATTATGAAAGTTTTTATCTATCTATCTATATATATATATATATATATATTATGAATGTGAATATTCTTGTGAATTTTTAAAAAAAGGATTTTTCACTTATAGTCACATCTTTGATTGTGCCATGTGACCCACTTGTAACTGGCTTGTAAATGCCAACCCTACATTGGGAATCATACCCTTTAAAAGGTCAAATAAAGTTAATGCTCATTTTTTTTTACCTCTTTTATATATATTGTCCAATATACTTGTACAATTTATATATATATACATATATATATATATACTTTTCTTTTGAAATCTATTATATACTGAAAAAATGAAAATAAGTTCTACGGTTGAAAACCCGTAAATTTAGTGGGCATAGTGGGAAAGCATCTCTTAACAGCTAGACAATCCCATAGCCAGCGGGGCGCAGACATAAAACAAACTAGTAAAAAATATTGTTTTGCAAGACAAGCAAGCACATTATAATAATATATACAAATTATATATATATATACGTATATACATATATATATATATAGAGAGAGAGAGAGAGAGAGAAAGAGAAGATTTTTTTACATAATAGAATAGAATATGTACACACGAGATATAGATAGATAGACATATAGAGAGAGAAGGAGAAATGTGACTAGTCTTCTTTCTTATCATCAATTACGTACCATTCACCCCTTCCTCTCTCTAAAACATTAGACGGTGCCCATTTGGCCTTTTGATGTTTACCTACCTTACATCCAAACTCTTCTTTCCCCATGTGTAATTACCATTTTACCCTCTGATAAATGATTTTTGGGTCAGATTTAAATTTTTGTTGGACCAGAATTGCCTCCAATTTGATTTACCAAATTACCCTTTGATAAATCTTGCTTGTGATTGATAGACGAAAATACCCCTCGGTTGCATGATTGATTCTCTCCATGTTCTTATCTTATTTTTACACGTAATGATAGTAAGAGAATAGCTCATCCATAAGTGTGTAATTATTGTTGAATTGTGCATTAAATGGCATATTGATTGATAGGGTCCAGTACTTTGAATTATTTATTGGTTGGCCGCTGCTTTGGTAATTTATTTCTCTATTATTTGGGGGGAGATTGAGTTATTTGCAATCATACGCAAACTAAGCTTTGTGGTGTTTTTTTTAATGTTTTTGGGTAAATTATTTACTTACCTTACTTTTTGGCTTTTGATTTATTTATTCACAAAGTTATTGATAGTATAAAAAAATGGTTTTTTTTGATTTTTTTTAAAATTTTGGGCACCAGTAATGTTATTGTATTTTTTTTTACATTTTTAGTCCTCGATGAATTTACGGGTCACTAAAAGTCCCTATCATTTCTTTCTAATGTAAGTTTCGACCAAAAATATCACTTTCCAAGCACTTTATACATTTTTTAAAGCAAATTTATGCTATATTAAGATATGGTATTATACATATGATTGATATTTTTTTTTTTTTGTCAAAACTCAAACAAAAAAGAGAGACTTGAAAATTGTTTAGCAGTTCATGAATTCATTGACATCATAAAGGTTGGGGAAAAAAACATTAAGGATCAACTTATCCCAAACTTAATATATAACAAGCTAGTGTCCTTTTTTTCAACCAAAAAAAAAAAAGTTTTCAAACTTTGACAGCTAAGAGATATGTTTTTTTTAAAATAAAATAAAATATGTTTCTAATTTAGGTTGTTGCTTGTTGCGAAAGTTATCTTTCTACAATGGTTACTAATTAATTATTAACTGCTCTTAACTCTTATGGCCAGAAATGATGTGGAAATCGAGCAGTAATAAGGCTTCTTCTTATCTTTTTTTTTTTTTCAACTCAAGAAAAAATATTTATAAAAAAAAAAGTTGAGTGATAAGTAATTAATATCTCCGTCAATTTGAGAGAGAGGAGAGAAAAATGATGCATTTTGATTTTTGAGTAGTACTACTTCATTTTTGAATTTTTAAAACATGATGTAATTTGTCGCTTTGGAATAGTGTTGATTTATTCCTTTTTGTGTGCGTATGTGTTAAGTAACTGTTGAATAGTACTATTCCACTATGTTGCATATGAAAACGGCATGTCCTTACACCCTTAGTTTTGAAATTAAAATTTTGCCCATAGAATAAAATTCAACAAAGTAAAAGTAAGATGTATCTTTTTTTTTTTTTTTAAAAGAGAGAATTCCATAGTTTTATTCTAAAAGTTTGTCATGCAATAATTTATAAATACACTCAAATATTAAGTTACACTAAACAAATCAAGTTTGAGTTTGATCCCAAAATAGATAGGTATTTTCACCTATTTACGAACTTGACCATACATACATACATATTAGTAAAAAAAATGTACCTATCTTTTTATTTTAATAAAAATAGAAGTCATAGTCGCTACTCAAAAGTACATCATATCAACTCTATCTCATGGAATAAGGTAAGTTATAATAAGCAAACTCTATGCAATATACTCATGCCTTACGGGGTAAGTGTAGCTTGTAAAAATTAACTTTTTGATTTTTTAACCCAAATTAGAGGTAAGTAATTTTACCGATTCTCTATTTTGGCCGGATACATTTTCTTTTACTAAAAATATGATGTATCTTCTTCTTCTTTTTTTTCAATTGAAATTTGAAATTAGAGTTCATAATCATTACTCAGAAGTGCGCCTTGTTCATGCAATAACTTGTTAATGACATGAGAAAGTAAGTTACTCTTAATAAGGCCTTAAAATATCAATATGACTATGTCCTAAGAGAGGCATAGGGTACTATCAGGTGCACTTTGAGTTGGGGGCCAACAATTAATTACATACATTATATATATATATATAGAGAGAGAGAGAGCAATTTATATATACTACTTTTAAAATTTAAAATTGAATGTAACTTTTGATTTAATATAAATATTAAGAGGAGTGAGTAGGGTGCTCAATTATCTTTAGTGAAAATAAATTCCTTAAATTAGGGGAATTATTTATATTACTTTGTTGGGGGAAAATATTTTATTTTTTCTGAAAAATAAAATAGAAATTCCCATTAATTCAAATTAGGTAGTAAAACCACTGGTATACGGTCAAGCCAACCACGGCATATCATCACTATTTAGAGCATAAGAAGCCAATTTATGAGTCAAGGAAGCCATATTTCGGCAAAATTGAATATGCTTATATATAGAACCTTGCTATTAGGTTGTAATCCGATAAATGTGTTTTAGAGATGAAAAATTCAGGTTTTTTATGCAAACATAAGTAACCATTTTCAATAATAAATTAAATTTTTTTTAAAAAAAATAAATATTAAGCATAAACATATAGCTATTTACTTTTGAATGAAAGTAATATTATGGAGAAAAAAAGGTTGGGACGGGAATGGAGAGCCTTCAGTCAAATATAAGTGACTGAATTACTATTTTAACTCTTTAAAATTATTTATTAGTTTGGAATTAAATGTTTATTTTTTGTTTAATACAATAAGTAAGAAGAATCTTTTATCGTAAATTTTTTTTTGGAATATTATTATTAATGTGGTTAGTGATGAGATTATATAAATAATGAGATGTAAATTTTTTAAATTAAATAAAAAATTATATAATAAATATATTTATTTATATAAATAAGCATTCAATTTTGAATATCTCAAATAGAAATATAAACATTTAGTTATAAAAACAGAAAGCATTATTTATTGTTTTCAAATAATCACAATTATATTATAGACTCAAAGATGCCATAAAAAAAAATGGACCCAAAAATACAATTGAAGATTATTACTAGTATAAAGCTATATATCTTGATGAGTGTTTTTTAATTTTTGGTGGCGGGGGTGGGAGGTAATCGATGGGTAGAAGTTTAAAAGCACTCTTTATTAAACGATAAACGATGAGTGAAACTAAAGTTTCTTTTTTTCTTTATGTTTAAAAATAGAAATTAAAAATTGATTAAATCTCCCTAACTACCTTCCAAAAAAATAATTACAAGTTACTTTTCTTATCTTTTTTTTTTTTTTCCTCCCTCGATAGCCAGTGGATATATACGCATGTAGTCAAATCCACCATGTACAATTTGTCTTTATATATAGGCCGACGCTTATAATGCTTACAATTTCTAGATCTACATTTCTTTGCTACTAAAGATAAAATGTATTGTCAATAGGTGAATATCGAAATAATTTTGAATAAGATTAAAAGTTAATTAGCAACAGACCCCAGCATATAAGAAAGTACTAATTAGCAAGAGGCAAATGTAGGGATTGCTTCTCAAAAATGTAGTATTGAAGTGGTAAAAAGAATTTTAAAAAAAAAAGAAAGAAAAGAAAAACTAATAGCAAGTGTATATTTCTTTAGTAGAAATATAGAAGAGGCAATAGGAGTGGGACGGATTGAGAATAAGTAGTATTATCCCTTAACTTTTCTCAGCCTCAGATTATTCTCACATTAAGAATTAAGTCAGAATCTTTAGCAGAGAACAAAATCATTCTTATCCCTAACCTATTTATTTATTACAAAGGTGAATCGAAGAAAAAATAATTTCAATGAGATAAATGGAGAAATGGAGAAAAACAAGAATCCCCACTTTGTCTAAACATGAAATTTTCCAAATGGAAACTTCATAAAACTAAATACAAAGTACCTACATATCAAATATATTTAAAAAATTCACAATTAAATCATCAAGATACATACAAGTTTTGCATTGAAAAAATAAACATTACTACATTTTCAAACAAATAAAAGATTTCATAAAAACTTATACTTTGCAACAAAAAAAAAGCTATAATATTTATAATTTTGATAAATATAAAATATAAACATGTGTATAACTTTATCGAAATATGTAAGAATAAGCGAGAATGAAATAAGAGAGAAAGAGTTACTAATCTTCCTCCTCGTTTCATCCTCATTTGACGACTCAAAGGGCAAGACAATCTTTGTCTCGATCCCTACTTAAACTTAGTAATCCTCTCTCACACGAATAGGAGAAAGTTGAATCCTCATTTGTTTTTTTTAATGGGAAAACACATTCTAGTTGGATACAAATGGAAATAAAAATATAGAAACAAAACTCGAACTTTGCATTGGCAATAACTCATGCTAATATGTTCTTTGAATTGGAAAATATCATGCATCAACTAATTAAAAAATTCATAAAAAGAGTGAGGTTGCCATAATAAAAAGAAAAAAAATTATAAATACAATTAAATAATTAATCAAATAAAAAATTTCAAGTAGAATGCCATTCATTTTTTTAAAAAAAAGAAGTAAAATTCCACTTACTTCACGTACTTGTTATTCTTATTTCTTACTTAATTTATGAAATCTCTATTTTCAACATTCACAACATAAAAAGGTATCATAATTCTAAAAGCATTATCTTTTAAATTTTTACCTTCATTGGATTGAAACATTTATCTTAAATGTTCCACCAATGGGCAAGTATTATAATTATGAAAAGCATTAAACACCTTTCTATTTCACCGTCATTCACTTATATGCATACATAAGTCGTTAAGAAATAAATTTTATGAGTCAGCAAAATAACGGTTTTTTTCTCAAGAAAATAAAAAAGTTTAGAAAAATAACGATTGTGTACGTGCTCACAATATTACTGTGAAATTTACAATTAGTTGTAATCAATTTAAATCCTAAATTCTTAGAATTTGAATTACTTGAAAGGACACTATTATCATGTCATCATAAAAATGTTAAAATAAATAAGTAGAGCGGGATTACCATAATAAAAATAAAAATATATACAATTCAAATAAATTAATCAAACATTAAATTTTCAAGTAGAATGCCATTTACTTGGAGTACTTCTTCTTATTATTTATTACTTAATTTATGAAATCTCTATTTTCAAGCGTTCAATAGAAAAAAGGTATCATAATTCTAAAAGCATTAAACATTCTTTTAAATGTTTACCATTGTGGACTAAAAACATTTATTTTCAAAGTTTTGTGGATGGAAAAAGTATTGTAATTCTAAATAGCATTACCATATTTTGTTTATTACCGTTATTTACTTATATACATACATAAGTCATTCCAAGAAATAAATTTTATGAGTCAGCAAAATAACGGTTTTTTTCTCAAGAAAATAAAAAATTTAGAAAAATAACGATTGTGTACGTGCTCACAATATTACTGTGAAATTTACAATTAGTTGTAATCAATTTAAATCCTAAATTCTTAGAATTTGAATTAAAAGAAAGGAAAATATTATCAATCATCATAAAAATGTTAAAATAAATAAGTAGAGCGGGATTACCATAATAAAAATAAAAAATATATATACAATTCAAATAAATTAATCAAACATTAAATTTTCAAGTAGAATGCCATTTACTTGGAGTACTTCTTCTTATTATTTATTACTTAATTTATGAAATCTCTATTTTCAAGCGTTCAATAGAAAAAAGGTATCATAATTCTAAAAGCATTAAACATTCTTTTAAATGTTTACCATTGTGGACTAAAAACATTTATTTTCAAAGTTTTGTGGATGGAAAAAGTATTGTAATTCTAAATAGCATTACCATATTTTGTTTATTACCGTTATTTACTTATATACATACATAAGTCAAAATAAAATTTATGAGTTAGGATCCCAATATTACACAGATCTATACAATTAGATTGTAATCAATTTCAAATCTTAGAATTTGAATTAAAAGAAAGGAAAATATTATCAATCATCATAAAAATGTTAAAATAAATAAGTAGAGCGAGATTACCATAATAAAATATAAAATTCAAATAAATTAATCAAATATTAAATTTTCAAGTAGAATGTCATTTACTTCACGTACTTGTTCTTATATCTTATTTAATTTACGAAATCTCTATTTTCAACTTTCAACAGAAAAAGAAGTATCATAATTCTAAAAACATTAAACATTCTTTTACATTTTACCTTGGTGGACTGCAACATTTATTTTCGATGTTCCACATATGGAAAAAACATTATAATTCTAAAAAGTATTACCATCTTTTGTTTTTTTACCGTTATTCGCTTATATACATACATAAGTCATTCCAAGAAATAAATTTTATGACTTAGAAAATCAACGGTCATGTACTCCCAATATTGTGTTGATATGTACAATTATAATTTATTCAATCCGTCTTAATTTGATGGACTTGTTTTTCTTTTTGATTTTATAAAATTATAAGTCATTTTACTTATTAAAAATATAAGTATTTGCTAGCTGGCTAAAATATTTTTATTTAAAAATAAATTGTTTGTATCTAAAAAGGTGCATTAACTTCACTATAAAATAATAAATAGTGATAGGTATTTTATGAATACTTTGTAAAAAAATATATTTTCAATAACATTAAATTTTTTTAATCGATTTGAAAAATAAAAATAAATCTATCAATTTGGGATGATGGATTAATCAATTTCAATTCTTAAACTTTGAATTATTTGAAAGGACAATATTATCAATCATCATAAAAATATTAAAATAAATAAGTAGAGTGAGATTACCATAATAAAATAAAAAATACAATTCAAATAAATTAATCAAATATTAAATTTTCAAGTATAATCTCATTTATTTTGCATACTTATTGTTCTTATTTCTTACTTAATTTACAAAATCTCTATTTTCAACGTTCAACAGAAAATAGTATCATAATTCTAAAACATTAAACATTCTTTTACATTTTTACCTTGGTTGACTGAAACATTTATTCCAGATGTTCTACATATGGAAAAAGTATTATAATTCTAAGAAGCATTACCATCTTTTGTTTTTCACTGTTACTCGCTTATATACATATATAAGTCATTTCAAAAAATAAATTTTATGAGTCAGCAAAATAACGGACACATATTCTCAAAATTACACTGATTTGTACATTTAGATTGTAATCAATTTCAATTCTTAGACTTTGAATTACTTGAAAGGACAATATTATCAATCATCATAAAAATGTTAAAATAAATAAGTAGATCGGGATTACCAAAATAAAATAATAAAATACAATTCAAATAAATTAATCGAATATTAAATTTTCAAGTAGAATGTCATTTATTTTGTGTACTTGTTGTTTTTAGATCTTATATAATTTAAGAAATCTATATTTTCAACGTTCAACAGAAAAAAAGCTATCATAATTCTAAAAACATTAAACATTCTTTTACATTTTTACCTTGGTGGACTGAAACATTTATTTTCAATGTTCACAAAGGGAAAAAAGTATTATAATTCTAAAATGAATTACCATTTTTTTTTTGCCGTTATTTGCTTATATACATATATAAGTCTTTTAAGAAATAAATTTTATGAGTGAGCAAAATAACGATCAAGTACTTCAAATATTACACTTATTTGT
The DNA here is from genome assembly GCA_019593545.1 of Apocynum venetum. Classification (NCBI taxonomy): domain Eukaryota; kingdom Viridiplantae; phylum Streptophyta; class Magnoliopsida; order Gentianales; family Apocynaceae; genus Apocynum; species Apocynum venetum. Next base: position 1,460,303 of record SRSM01000133.1, read on the forward strand.
ACAATTAGATTATATCAATTTCAATTCATAGAATTCTAATTACTTGAAAGGACAATATTATCAATCATCGTAAAAATGTTAAGATAAATAAGTAGACAAAATTGATAGAGAATTATATGTAAATGGGATATTTATATTTTTTTTTATAAAAAAACCATTTATTGTGGTTGGTTGCAAATCAACAGAATTTGTCACTATTTACTACAATTCATAAATAGCTTTGCCTAATAAAATGACCTACATCTAACTGGTTCTGAATTCAACTATGGATCCCACCCCCTCTCAAAAAGACCTTTCGAAATTCTAGTTGGGGCAAAAAAATTGAACTAATATGATAACCAATTTGATCAAAACTGCATTTTGTCACTTCCAAAATTATCCCTCCTTTCCCAATACGTGGCCACACAAGCACCATGCTGCAAAACATTAAGCCTACTAAGTAAGTAATTTAACCAATATATACTTCAAAAATAAAAAAGAAAAAAGAAATAGGAGGGTAAAATCGTCATTTTTTCCATGATCCCACAGCGGGCGCCGATCAAAGTTTATAAAATTAAAAAAAGAAATCTGAGATTACAGATGAAGAAGATTAATAAAAATAATCCCTGATCAATCATCAGGTGATCCAATAATAAATAAAATATATTAGTGAAAAAAAAAAAAAAGATTTAGAGCATCTTATGATGTAAAAGGTCAATGGTATACATGTTAGGGTCAAACTCGTCATTTCACAAAACTAACCCAACAGCCACTGAATTCCAAAATGCCCAAAAAGCAAAGCTGACCTACATGGGCCGGCTTTTAACTATATTTAGCTGGACAGACAAAAACCAACTTATTATCACCATCGTCGCTATCTGCAGCTGTTGTTGCTGCTACTGCTCATTATTTTTTTTTTTCCTCTCCTTCTTTTTCCTTATTACCCATCTCTTACATTTCATATTATATATATTTTAAATTTCCTGATTATTTTCGTATTCAAAGGCGGTATATACAGTATACAGAGACAGAGAGGTAGAAGATAGAAGTTTTTTAAATATACATATAAGTTGAAAATCATTCTGGCATTTTTTTTGTTACTGAGACAACCCATGTGAGTAGTGACCCTTCTGGTTCTGGTGCTCTTTAAAGTTTAAACCTTTTCTTAACAAAAAAGAAAAGGAAAAATATTAGTACTAATACAACACCAAAAGATTCCGAGGTGCTGAAGGAAAAAGAAAAAAAATAATTCTTTTTCTTTTTTGAATATTTTTTGGGTTTTTTTTTTCTAAAATAAAAAATAAAAATTTGAAGGGGGGAGTAGTGTGTGAGATTGACAGGCAGATCCCACCGAAATAAATTATTAAATTCACCACAGCCCCCTCTTCATAAAACCCACAGAATTCACCATCTTTTAGTGATAAGTGTATTTTTATTTTTCAGCTGTAATTGCCCATAAGGGGGAGGGAGGGGCTCATCAAGGCTCTTCTTCATGATGCTGGGCACCAGCTCTTCAAGCTTAATAGCATCAGATGCAGCGACGGCGGCGGCGTCCGCGGCGGTGGTAGCAGCAGAAGCTCATGATAGTGGTGGAGGGAGTACAGGTGGTAGCGGAGAAGTTGGCGGAGCAGGAACAGGCCCAGGTGGTGGATTTAGTGATGAAGAGAAGGGTAGAATTGAAGAAGGTGAGAGGGGAACAAGTGGTGGAAACCGGTGGCCGAGGCAAGAAACATTGGCCCTCTTGAAAATAAGGTCTGAAATGGGCGTTGCTTTTAGAGACTCAAGCCTTAAAGGTCCATTATGGGAAGAAGTCTCCAGGTAATGAATTTATTGCTGCAAATCAGGATTCATAATTTAATCCCAAAGGTGGTTTTGATAAAAAAAAAATTCTTCTTCTTTGAATCTTTGCTTGGAGTAAAAGATCCATGTGGATCATTGCTTCAATTCAATTATGGCTTCTTTTTTGAATTTCCATCCAAAGGGTAATTGTTTTTCAGTTCACTCCACTAGAATTCAGCAGTTTTCCTGGATTTCATTTCCGGATTTTCGCAAATCTGTTTTGGTTCCTTTTTGGCATTTTCTTTCCAATTCTAGCAAAAAAAAAAAAAAGCGATAATAAAATTTTCGTTTTCCCAACAGACTTGAATTCTAATCTGATATTAATTTCCCCATCTCACTTTCAAATAAAATTCATCTAATTAAAAAAAAAACTTCTCTGCAAGATGGATTGAGAATTGATTGCTTTTGCCATGACAAAAATGTGTTGAAGATGTTTTTCTGTTTGCTTATTTTTCTACCTTTCTGGGCTTCTCATCATTTCCCTTCTTGTTTTATGTTCTTTCTTATTATCTTGTTGTCACTTTAAAAAGACCCCTTTTAAGTTAATTCTCATCATGCTTAGCTTATTTTATGTGTGTTTATTACTATAAAAGAGTATGTTTCATTGATGAATTTAATTAAAAAGATGGAAAAAAAAAGAAGCCGATATATCTGTATTTTCTTTGACAACTGTTGTTTCAGGAAAATGGCTGAGCTTGGTTATCAAAGAAGTGCTAAGAAATGCAAGGAAAAATTCGAGAACGTTTACAAATACCACAAAAGAACCAAAGAAGGCCGAGCTTCGAAACCCGATGGCAAAACTTATCGCTTCTTCGATCAATTAGAGGCACTTGAGAATAGTCCTCTTCATCATCAGTTACCTCCGCAGCCAAGGCCACAACAATCTCAAGCAGCAGCAGCAGCTGTTCCAATAATGGCGTTGCCAATGCCGACTACTACCAATCCTACGATTTCATCGGCAGCCCATGTCACTGTTTCATCGCCAAATCCTGTAAGTTTCTCTCCAAGTGTCAATAATCCCATGATGTCTTCCTTGCCATCTTCACAACCGCAATTGCAACCACACACACAACCACTGCCCCCGCCAACGACGACGACGAATAATAATCCTCCACAAAGCAATAACAGTTTCCCGACTTCGCATCCTAATTTATCTACAAGCTTCTTGTCCTACTCTACGTCATCTTCAACTTCATCAGACGAGGACATTGGGAGAAGGCATAAGAGGAAGAGAAAATTCAAGGACTTCTTCGAGAGATTAATGAAGGATGTGATCGATAAGCAAGAGGAATTACAAAGGAGGTTCTTGGAAACACTAGAGAAGCGCGAGCGAGATCGGATGATAAGAGAAGAGGCGTGGAGAGTTCAAGAAATGGCAAGAATGAATCGGGAATTAGACCTTTTAGCCCAAGAAAGATCCATGGCGGCGGCCAAAGATACGGCTGTCATGCAATTCTTGCAGAAGATAACTGGGCAGCAACCGAACTTACAAACCCCAATCACCAATGTACCTCCAATTACAGTACCAGTTCATCTCCAACCACCAGAAAATCCATCCCCACAACCCATATCAGTATCGCTGCCGCAAAGCGCGGCAGCCCCGGTCACGCCGGTTACTGCACCACCTGCTTCAGTGACACTGCAAGTAGTGGCAGCAGCGACACCAACGAGGACTGTGGATACATCTAAGACTGACAATGGATCAGGTGAGAATTTCATGACAGCAAGTGGATCTAGATGGCCAAAAGCGGAAGTTCAAGCCTTGATTAAGCTGAGAACTAATCTTGATATGAAGTACCAAGAAAATGGGCCAAAAGGGCCCTTATGGGAGGAAATATCAGCAGGGATGAGTAAGCTTGGGTACAGCAGAAGTGCAAAGAGATGCAAAGAGAAATGGGAGAACATAAACAAGTACTTCAAGAAAGTGAAGGAAAGCAACAAGAAGAGACCCGAAGATTCCAAGACATGTCCATATTTTCACCAACTTGAGGCATTATACAAAGAAAAGGCCAAAGGTGATGTCTCGTACAACTCAAGCTACACAAGTGCAATGAAGCCCGAGAATCCCATGTTACCAATAATGGCTAGGCCTGAACAACAATGGCCACTTCCTCAAGATCACCAACAACATGGCCACCAACAAGATACAACAATGGAGGATCACGAGAGTGATAACATGGATCAAAATGATCACGATGACGACGATGGGGAGGATGAGGATGAAGAAGATGAAGGAGGTGGATATGAAATAGTAACCAATAAGGCGCCATCTTCAGTGACCAAAACAGCAGCTGAGTGAGCCCAACAAATTAAGAGAAAAGTGAGATCTAAAGAAAAGGAGATTAGCAGTGAGAGCTAAAAAATGAGGCAAAGCAACTGTTGAGCACCTTGAGAGAGAGAGAGAGTGGGACAGAGATTTGCAGAAGCTGTCAGAAGCAAAGAGGGGAAAGAAAGAGAAGAGACAGAAGTGGGGGGACAAAGCGGCGGGCATCAAAGGCAGGCGGCAGAAGAGGTGGTGGGCGGTGGCGGTGAAAATATTTGAAATACATAGGAAAAGAAAATGGTTCGTCCTTTTTTTTTTTAATTTAATTTTTTTCCATTTTTCTTTCTTATAATCTTCAAGGAAGAAGAGAGTTGGTAGGGGGAGGGGGGTGTAAGATTGTAGTGAGTAGTTTGGTAAAAGGTTATTTTTATAATTTATTAATTGTTTGAGAAAAATAAATAAATTATGGAAGAGAGAGAGAGAGAGAGAGGAAGTTTAATTTCAAAAAATAATAAACTAAAAATGGATAGAGTTTTGCATTCTTCTTTTGTTATGGGGGTGTAAATGTGACAAATGTTTAATATGTTTTTGTCTTTCTATGATCATATACATATTCTAGACTCTAAAGGTTTTTTTTTTCTTTTTCTTATGATTAATTTTTATTTTGGTCATAAATTTAGATGGTTTAGTTAATGCTTAAATTTACATGATATTATGTTTTTTTTTTTGAAAGGACGATTATGATTTATTTGGTTTGCATTCTTGGAAAATTATTCATATTCCAGAGCATTTTGAAAACTATTTAACGAACTGCTAATTCAATTTGCAATCTGAGTTTTGAGCTAAGAAATTATTATTATTATTGTTATTCAGTTTCTTTTTTTAATGGAATTGAAGCGAGATAATTTTTTTTAACTAAATATGAAAATATTATCAAGGTAGGTATCTTAAAGAACAAGGTGAGGATAAATATTACTATCATTTCTATACATCTTTTACTAATAATAATGCATATTTGGACGCAGTCTCAGAAGCAGAAAAACTCATTTATCTTCGTCAGTCTATTTCAACTTTCGATGGCACAAACATCTTGTTTTTTCACCAGCTAAGCACGTCCATTTGAAATGGTTTATTTATAATTTGTTTCATTATAACTTAAAACTCCTACTCTCAACTACTTAAAATCAAAGTATTTTTTTATGACTTAATTTAGTAGCTTAATATTTAAGGCAAAGGGTACATTAGTATTTCTATTTTAAAAATTTTAACTTTTTTTTAAGGGACAAATGATGCAAGGTTTTCAAACATAATTATATTAATTTCTTTTTAAAATAATTTTAGTTGTAACAAATTTATCATCAAGATTTTTGTTTTTATAGATTTAACATGAGTTTAATGTAAAATATCATACTTATTGTACTCAAAGTAGTCATGAGTAATTGTTTTTAGGGAAAAAACAAAAAAATATTCTCAAACTATTTACAATTTACTATATATTTTTTGAAATCTACAATTTACTAATTATATTATTTTTTGTTTTATTATATATATATATATATATATTTGAACTATTTTTTAGCAATTTTTTTAAAATCCTGACGTTATTATATTTTCACGGTTGTTTTCGACATAAAATTCCACAGGTCAGACAAATTTTTAAAGGTAAAATAATCAAAATACCCCATTCTATCAAATTTTTCATATTAAAATAATCAACATCACTAGAGAAAAATTGAACGGAATGGAGTATTTTAATTAACTATTTTACCCTTTTATAATTGATCATGTAAAAGGCCCCTGCAATGTTTTGAAGAAAAACAATAGTGAATGGTGGTGGCATGATATAAACAAGATCTTCTTTAGTTTTTAACAAAATTCAAAAGTAAATATTTAATTGTAGTTTAAAGGTATTTTAATTATTTTATGTATAATGATAATATTAAGCATGAGATCTCACAAATTCTAGGTTTTACTGTCTTTTTACCTCGTTAATTTTATCAACGTAGAAAAAATGTTTCTTCTTGTATAGAATAAGTGCAAAGAAAAATAAATAAACTTATTCATCTTTCTTTATGAAAGATATTTATCCAATTATTTTTGGTACGAGTATAATAATATAATACTCCTTTCATTCTCATTTTTTTTTAATAAAAAATACGCAACAATTGTTGAGAATTAAATTAGAACTCTTAATCTTTAAATGCACAATTAAACCAAACAACAATTGCCATCGAGAGTGGAGTATTGCAATGGCTGCATATGAAGCAACTCGCTCCATCAGCAGACATCACGTTATTGCAATCAAATAGTAATTAGTTTGTACACACTCCTACAATTAATTACACATCAGTAGTCCGACCCCTTTAAGTTGCAGACTTGCAGGCCCTTGAATGCTGGTGTACAAGCTTAGAAGATTTGGGAATGCCAGATGATGATCATTTCCGTGGGGAACCTTAAGACCTTTCCATCAATCCAAAATATTTGGAGAATAAGTCAATTAGTGCATTGAACATGTCCAATCATGAACAAATCAAAGTTCTAAATGGAAGCTTTAGAAGCCTAATTACCACACAAGAAGACTTAATCAATTCTTTTGAGAATTGGACCCCACATAAATGACAAAATGCCAACATTCAACTTGATATCATTTTCCAACCAGTGGATGTTCATACTGCATCAAGTAATTATATGCACACAATCTCTCGTAGAATCATGTTTGATAAGTCTTAGTTGTAGTGTTTAATCATTACTCTCTTTCTCTCCCTCTCTGTCTTAATTGATTTTTTATATTTCTATTTTGAAAAGTTTAAAAATCAATGATCACTTTATATATATTTTAGTAATTTATATACTCTAAGTATTACTCATATTAATAACAAAGATAATAGAATAATTTTACTAAGATAAAAATCTCTCTTTAATTTTTTATATTAAATTAAATAAAGCCTTTTAATTTCATAACAAAGAAATACTATTTCTTAAGAGAATAAAGTTTTACATCCAAACACAATAGTAAAGTTTGTCTAAAAAAGAAATGGCGTGGGGCAAGAAGTACTTCTAAAACTTCACATCATTCATTCATTTTTATAGGGTAATTGTGTAATGCAATGCAATTCATGAGTTGACTTCATTGACGAGAGAACCACAAATACAATGTTGATCAAGAAATGATCGTGGATGGTGTAAAATGAATTAAAATTAGGAGAACATTATTTAGGAGTGGGTCTTGTTCATTTCATGATGATGCTTTCCATTTCTCTCTCTTTCTTGATATAACGTGAACCCAATAGAGAATAGCCATTCATTTTTTTTGAAGGACAATGGAACAAACCCCACCCCCACGCCCTTAAAGGACTAGGGCGTGGTCTATGTCTGTGTCTTTATATATCCATTATTTAGTTCGAAAAGAAAAAAATAAAATTCCAAGAATCGAATTGGGTGAACTTGTAGCACATTTTGAGGGGAAACGTGAAAAAGAAGAGCTTTGTCTTGTCATTCACAATCAAAAGGATTCAAAGTTATTTCCAAACTAATTAATTTGTCATGCCCGAATACATTAGAACAAAAGAAAATTTCAAAAATGTATTTGCAAAAAAATAAATATATTTTTTACATGCATTTTTTTTTGTGAAAATATATTTTAAAAATGTTTTCTTAAAGATAACACACCTTACAGTGTATTTTTCAAGAAAATAAAAAATTGTAATATATTATAGTATTATTTTTCTTTAGTGTATACATATGTTTGAAATTGAATGGTTATATTTGACTTAGTTTAAAAATTAAGAAGAATATTTGATTTTAAGAGAATTATCTAATTATTCTTGTTATTAATTTGATTAGTATTAAGACTATTAATTAATGTAATGTAAATTTATTAAATTACGGAGGTTGTTAATGGAATTTTAAATGAAATATATTTTTATTTTAAGAAAGTGAACATTCAATTTCGAACATCTCAAAATGAAAATATAGACATTCAATTTTGTAGATAGAGCACACACATATATATATATATTCATCCAGAGATCAAGAATACTTGATTTTAAATTTTAATTTCTTTTTAGAAATAATGTACTTACTCTGTCATATTAAGATATACTTATTTTCCTTTTTCACCCATCAAATTATAGTTCATTTTATTAAGGGTGTTATTTAATTTTTAATTACCTAAAGTATCTTTATTTAACAAACTTTGTTATTATAAAACTTATTTTCAAACAATTAGAATAATATAAGTTAAAGATTTCACTTCCCAAAGATAGGTGCACCATTTTTCATACAACCAAATTTGTACATATTTTCACATTATTAAATTTAAATCTGACTAAAATTTAAATGTAAGGTGAAAGAACAAAATAGGAAGAGTTAATATTTTACAATTTCAATAACATTAAATATATATGGACGGAATGACAAATACATGATATATTTTCTAGTACATTCAATGCTACTCTAATTATATTCTTGCTGTTCACTTATTTAATAATAATAATAATAATAATAATATATTTAGTATATTGAAGATTGCGCTGGAGAATGTTGTAGTTTGGTAGACATCTTGAACTTGATATCTTTGGGCAATTTTAGTTGACTAATAAATTATTCAAGCTTTGCAAACGGCCTTTCATGTGTTCAAATTAAAATATAAAATTGTAATCATATTAGAATTTTTACTCTTTGCTGAATATGGGCAAACCGAACGTATATACAAAGTTTTAGCTTCCAAAACGCAATTTGAGAATGAGGTTCTTTACAGAAGAATACAATGAATTGTGAAAATTGAAAGGAAACAATCAAATGACTATTCATTTTTCTTGCACGCTTAGTATATAGTAAATTATATACTCTGAGACTCCATATCTCATTCATTAAGGTCTCTTTCTCATGAGTTTTCACCACAAGCAAGATCCAAAGGGCCTAATTGTCCAAATAAGTAGAAAATCATATATTTTTTTCCTTATTGGCATCCATCTTACTTTGACTTTGTAATAATTTGGCAAAAACAATGAATATCCCTTTTTCCTTTTTGTGAAAATCATGGAAGAAATGAAGAAGAATTTCCAGCCAAATAAATGTTGGGTCCACAAATTGAGTGGTGAAGAAATATGGACAGCAATTGATGTATTCTGTTAAGCAGCAACAGTAGTTATATATGCTATATGTATAGAAATGACATGCAATTGCAGAGAGCTGTTGCCATCACACCTTATATATGCACAAAAGAAAGAACTCTTATCTTTCTCTCTCTAGCAAGTATAAATTATTATAATCAAATTCTTTTTTTATTTTTTGGAACTTGAAGGGAGGAGAAATTCTAACGTCACTGCCAGTTTTTTCCTGTGAGTGGTAGTTATAAATTCCATAAATGATTTTTTCCTTTTGCTCTATCTCATCATCAACGCTTTCCCAAAGTCTCACTGATTTTTTCCTTTGTTTGATTATCCCGATTAAAAAATATAATTATTGAAAAAATATATATTTTTATAAAGTATTTATAAAAATACTTTAATCATTTATCATTTTAAAATGAATTTAATATATTTTTATAAAAAAAGTGACATAATTTGAGATAAATTAAAAAGAAAAATAAATTCATCAAATTGTGATGAAGAGAGGATTATTGAATAGTATTTCTTTCTTTTTTAAAAAAAGAATATGCCAATCGGATTTATAACACATCACCCGTGATGAATATTTGATCTAATCAACTTACTATTTTCTACATCTGATTTGCTTGGTTGAGGAGTTCACGTTGAGTTAATACAAACACAAAATTAAGTTTTCTTTGTGCTAATTATGTTCGAAGATAAAATATCAATATTATCTTTTTACCTTTTCCTTTTTTGTTTTTCAGAGTTTAGCTTTCACGTGTGTAATAATTTAGTAGGTAAATATCTTTTATATATAGTTCATATATTGGAAAACGAGCACAAAAAAGAAAAGCTATCCCAATTGTTCCTTGTTTTTTTGGGGCCATTTTCATTTCTCCATTGAATTTTGATTTTATATTAACTATACTCTTGCATTATTAATCTTGGAAATTGTAGAATAATTTGATAGTATCTTGAATTTCATGTTATTTTGATGGTTGAAGAGCTAAGTTAATAAATCAATTGATAAAGTTCACTTGACTTAGTTAGTGGGTTTTAAATTTCATACTCATGGGAGGTTCTACCTATCCCTTCATTATGAGAGTTTCTCCTAAAATGAATTATAAAATATTAAACAAGGGGTTTAAGAGCTAATAGCTTATTGATTAGATACTTAACTTCAATAAACTTGGAGTACTTGATTTAAAATTTAATTATATTACACGTACAATTACTGCTTGCTTAATTTCGAATCATTTAGATTCTTTCAAAATAAATAAATATACAATTTTTTTTATAAAAAAAATAAGCACAGTTCAAATGTGAATTTTGCTCTGTACTTCAGAAAGCAATTGTAGCCAAAACAACACCTTCTTTTTCTAGTTCTATCATTGTTGGAAAGCTACTTTCTATGGTCTGGAAAAATGTTGCTTTCAGAATGTCTTCAATGATATTGTCTATGTAGTTTTGCAGGTATTCCTACTACTATTGTGTTATAGATATATTTCTTTGTGGCATAATGATTATTTGCTTTTGCTTGATCCATTTTGTCTGTTGCCTAAAATACTAATTTGAAATGTGAGGGTCACCAATTTCAAGCTACTTTGTGTTTCTATTTTCTTTATCACCTACTTATATACACTAAAGACTTACATATATAATTAAATTAAAACAAGCTTCGAATCTTTTGGTATATTTAGTTTGCAAATATGGTAAAGAGAGTGACGCTATATTTGGCCTAGAACTTCAAACTCATTTTTTTTAATTCCTCGTAAAAATATCTCTCAAAACAATTTTTTCTAACTCCACTTATAAGTTACACTCAATCACATAAATAATATTTTTTTATTAATTTTAATTTACAAAACATGTCAATAAGTTTTCAATTTCCAATAAAAATTCAAATATAACTTTATTTAAAAAATAAACAAAAATATACTTTTAAAACTCATTCCAAATATATTTAAATTTTTCAAAAACTCTAAGCCCAATAGTATTTGTGGCTAAGATCAAAGTTTGTAGCCCTTCAATGTCGACGTTGTCCTTCAACGTCTATCGTACCAAAAAAGAGAAAACAATGTAATAAAAAAGTGGTATGTTTTAGTTGCCATTAGTCGTTCAATATTTAAAGAAATAAGATATAGAGTGGGATATATATATATATATATTGAATAAATTTATTACTCAATGTATTCAATGGAATGCATGAACGCATTAGATCCAATTTATTTCTTTTTTTTTAACAAGTCTACTGTTCACAGGAAAGAGCGTGTCTAACATGCATCAATACATAATTCACTACAATATATTTATTTAGTGAAACAATTAAATAGATTAAATAGTATATTAAATTTATTCATGTGTTGTAGGATCAAATCTTTTTTTCTTTAGATAAGAGTGGAAATGAATAAAAAAAAATACACAATATTAAAAAAATACATCTCATTTATTTCATAATCTTGAAAAAAAATTCTTCATAAAAAAAGAAAGAGGAATTCTTTTTTTATAAAAAAAGATTTATCAACAATTGCGTGTTTGTCCCACATGAATTTTTCAAAAGAAAGTAAGAGAATGCCTAACTATAAAATTAAATGTGTTAAGCTTAATTAGATTGATTAATGTGATATCATAAAGGCTCATGGGTTATGTGATATGGGAAGGGGTGTGGCCCAGCCAACTCAACGCCTTTCTTGGGCCGTGATTGGTTCGATTGTGTGTCCTTTTTCGAATTGAGGTTGGCTCATCCACACATTAGTAGTTGGTAGAGATATTTTTGTTCAGTGAGGTGTTACATTTTAACACATCCCAATTTTATATAATCTTTTTACACAATTTAGATTATTTTATAATTAATATGAACAATAATTTTCTAATATATATATAATTATTTCTATCCAAAATTAAGTGTTGGTGAAATTCTCACTGCAAGCGCACAGTGTCATTTTTCGAGAATAGAGAAAATAAGATGTTGTACCTATATCTAATCACTAATTACTGAAAATAATATAACCAACTTTATTTAGAAAATCAATTACAATTGAGATGCTCTTAAATTAGATAGACAATCTACGAAATTGATAAGAATAATAATTAAACATGAGAATAGATTAAAAATATCAAAGATCAAAAGATTAATAAATTCTAGAGTTTAGATTTTACAAATTGTCAACTAATGATTTATTGTTAATTGATGCCTTTTAGAACTATAATTACATATAAACCGAGAAACTCTAATTTGTATACGAAAGTCTCTCTCTCGAGTACAAAAATGTATATTCTAATTATTCAAGTTAAACCTCTTAGTAAAAATTAAATAAAAATAACTCATTAAAAATCTTGTTTATCCCGGAAGTTTCGAAGGAATTATTAGCTTTTAAACTCAACAATTATCAAATTGTGTTATCCATTGTTCTAATGTGATACCCATGTTCTCAAGACTTTGATTCCACAACCAAATCATCTAATTAATACTAGTTAATCAGAAGCATTAAGAACAAACAACACAAATAGATAAAATATAATTTCTCAAAATATCAATATAACAATAGTCAAAAATATCATATCATATCCATCATCCCTCTAAAAACAAAAGATTTAGTTACTAGACATAATAATAAAATTAATAAAAATTGTTCTTAAAATAAAATTTAGAAGAATAAATCAGGCTTTATTTTTATCAAAATCTTCAGCCCTCCGTCTCCAGGATAGGAGCATAGGTCTTCCTCCAAAGTTACCTTAAATTTTTCAGCCTAATGGGGACAAGATATTCCCTAAAATAATATTTCCTAAAATATAAAGGAAAATATATCCTAAAGATATAAATCAAATATTTAAGTTTCATTTTTCTTATCTCCAATCCTAATAAAATTAGTAAATATAAAGTTATAAACTAAAAGGTTTCCTATTACAAAAATAACTTCTCTCAATATGTCTTTTTTGGAGATATTCGTAATTGACTTTAGTTAGCTTTTTAAATCTTCAAATCCTTTTTTTTCTTGAATTTTCGTCCATAAATTCAAGCATCACCAAATCACAACCCATGCTTATGTCTAACACAAATAGTGCTTTTGATTAAGATTTTCAGCAAAAGTGTTATGACCATGTCTAGGCTAAGTGTGTTTCTACTCAAATCTTGTAATTTAAAGCTATTTTGCACCAACTTCTTCACCTACATGACAAGACATAAAATATCATTAATTCTACAACTTATGCCATTAAATTCATCTAAATATGAGGAAATATAACAAGAATATCAATCATTTATGCACACTATCATTAAGTATTTGTATTTCATTTAAATATGTTCATGACTTATTTTTAAATAAACATATTTTCTCTACAAATACAAATAGCTTTCTTAATTTAAAAATATCTACTAATTTTCATTTTTAACAAAAGCACACTTGTTTCTATAATTAATAAAAAAAAATATTAATTATATGCTAAGTGAATCATAGAAAGTTAACATAAATATTTTCCAAATTAATACACTTTATTGGGCATGTCCGGGCATTATGCAAACAATGTTAACTAGTGTACACACACGCATATATATATATATATATATATATATATATATAGAGAGAGAGAGAGAGAGAGAGAGAGCATTCTTTTGTATCTGTATTGAATTTTCATTTTAGTTGTAATGTCTATTAATTGTCAACAAAATAGTAGGAAAATTGAAAAATCCTTTACATTCTTCATCCAATTTACATCTTATTTATATTTCTTATAGGTCCTTCTAAGTCAAAATTTCGAATGTTTGTCAAATAAAACAAAAGTCAAATTTTGAGTGAATGATTTATCAAAAATTAATATTCATAAATAATACTTGCTAAAGTCATTCATATTCCAAGAAGTTCTTCGACTGTTTGTTTTGAAAAGTCTTCTTAGTACAAAAAATAAACAAATTTAGTCTCTAAACTATTTTTATTTTGGTTATGAAGGACACAATGGTACTTCAGTTGAACAATTTGTAAATTTAGTCCACAAAATTTTTCATTTTTTTATGTTTGGTCCCTATTTTTTATTTTGAACTTTTTTCATCCCTAAACTAATTTTAAAATATTGTTTTGGTCATCAATCTATTTTTGACCTACTGTCATGGTCCTTCTAACAATTGTTGCGGCGACTTCTGATAATATTTTACAAATATATAAACTTCAACAATTTTATAGAGGGCAAAAATGATGCTTCATTTCTTTCTTTCTCAAAACAACCAAAATCATGCATCAACACCTATATCGGTGAAAATATTGACAACCAAATTCAATTATAGGAAGGAAGTTAAGGAGATAAAAATGTCTCTGAGCCTTCTATCTGAACCACTATTTCGCCATCGATTTTGTTGTCTTTCCAAAACTATGGTTATTGACGTTATTTTTTGATATTGTCATGATTACAACAAATTTGATTATTATTAACAAATTGCATCACAAAATGACAAATTTCTTTCATGTATGTCTTTTCATGATATTTTTCACGTTATCACACTATCCGTCACATTTAATATTCATGTCGCTAGAAATATATGGTAAGGATCATTTAATTTTATCACAGAATAATACATTTTACATGATGATACTTATGATCATTAGTTTATGCCTTTTCATTTGTGACGTTTTTTTACTGTCAAGGAATTGTTGTAAAAGTGTAGCATGATATATCAAGAAACATTAGGTAAATGCTCAAATATTTGTAACAAAAATTGTTGTCTGCTATCATTCGATCAACTGCTTGAGCGTCTACTACATCACTAGACTTCTCTGGATGGTTAGCGGACGATGCCGACTATCGTCCGGTCGAATGAAAGCATAAAAGAGACATAATCAAATTTTCCAAACTAGCCATTTAAGTTTCCAATCTACTTCAAAAAGTTGTGGAACTTATTTTATAAATCTTTAAAGCGAATTCATGTTATTAGAAAATATATTTAAATACTCATGATAAGCTTTAACTTATAAAATATATTTTGAAAAATGTTTTAAGTTCATAGAACAATTTATAGAATTATTATTCAAAGAAGTAAATTAGAGATATTTAAATGATATTAACACTTAAAACTATACTTCTAGTTCATATCAAATAATCCATAAAATGCTTATCTTCAATTCTTGATGATGCATGAACTTTTTTGAAGATTTAACACTTCGATCTTGCATGGATTAGAAAATTGAATCCTATAAATGCTATAATTTGTTCTTATCAATGTTTGTCATGAATCAAAATTAAAATATTAAAAGTTTTAAGGCTTTCATAAATAAAAATAAGTTGATTTATAGGTATATCAAAAAGTGATAGAAATTGACACTTGAACTTAAAAATCCATGTTTAGCACTTCCGTCAGCTTTGGCGATTAAGTCTATGTAAATCACGTGACCTTGTTATGGTTTTTATCATTACAATTTATTTCAAAAATCCATTTTTTTTTCTTTTTTTAGTTTTTCCTTTGTTCTTTTTCCTCATCTCATTCTTTTTATTATGCAAATCCTAAATTTTGTTTGCAACCTAACTTCACCACCAACCACTTTCACTACTATTGTATTGTCAACCACCAAACACTGCAATGCTCTCTCTCAGTCCCTCACTCACGCTCCTACAAATGAAGAGATTTGCAGTTTTGATCATGGGCCCAACTAGAACTATTGTTTACTCCACTTCAACTTTACCTTACAAATTTAGCATGTTGTCCATCAACTCGACTGTAAGAGACAAATGTCTAAATGATGAGTGTTTTTCCCTGGACTAGCTCCAAAACTGTTTAAACTGCATAATCAACTTCAAGATGACATTCAAATTTATGTGCCACATGACTTCTTGAATATGAAATTCACAAACTAAGTAAGATTGATTTGGTATTGTGGTCGCTCAAAATATGACAAGCTGATAAAGTTGGCAATATTCACACAACTGGTAATGGATAGACAATAATAATTAATTGAGACGAAGAAATGGATGAATTGTATTGATCAAAACAATTCAAGCAATTATAAGAACTTCCAACTTAACTAACTTGAACCTAAACCTATAGTAAGACGATATTTGAACTATAAAGTGGTAAAGAAAAGTGGTAAACAAAGCAAGATATAAGCCTACGAAAAGCAAGAAAGCTAAAAACTTGAAAGATAATTGAAATACTTAAGTTGATTTTTTTATGATGTGTGTTGGCCTTCAAACTCCACTAAAGCAATTCTCCATGTCTAATCAGTCCTTAAGGCTATGCCCAAACACTCTTTGAGGCCACTTCTACATGTTGAAATAGTGAGGACAATGCTTTAACTATGTGTTTTAAGTGCAGACTAGTTTTTCCTTACCAGCTGGTTAGACATTGACCAAGAAACATTTTTATGGACATCGATTGATCTTCAATGGACACAACTGATTAGCCAATGTCATCAATTGACTTTTGCCAACTTGGGGGTCTTTTCGGCTGCTTATCTTGATCGGTTTTTTCTTTTTTCGTATGTCTGTAGGTATCAATTCTTTTTTTCTTAAGACTCTTATTTATCTCCTTTGTGGGTAAGAAAGACGATTTTAGAGTAGAAGTGGGTTTGTCTTTTTATGCTTCTTGTAAATGTGTCATCTGAAACATTATGGTGAGAAGGCACATAGCTTACCTAGACTTGAAAGAATGACTTCAATGCATCAACCAATTTAGGCAAAATAAGAAAAAAGCACTCCGTGAATATAGATCTTTAAATAGCTTTGTTGCACTCAATAGGTTTTTAGTGGAAGGAACAAACGCAATTGGTGATGCAACTAGTGAGTTTGAGGGTTTTGAATCATTCCTACTACAACTACCATTGTTGGCTGCCATTAGTGGTCCTTTTTCTTCCATCCTACATTTTGATACATTTGGAATTCTAAAGACAAAAAAAAAAAAAAAAAAAAGAAAAAGAAAAATTACCTTAGCAATGGAAGTCCGAAGGAAGTGGTGGTTACAGTCCAAGTTCAAAGGAAGTGGTGGTAGAAAAGCTATTGCTATTATTGTTGCAAATCTTAGCGATGGAAAAAGAGAAGATGAAGGAAAACATATTTTATAAATATATTTTACACTTTAATTTATTGTGATTAAATCTCTTATTTCTTCCATAGTTTATTATAAGTCATTTAATCAAAGTTTATACATATGAATAATTCTTTTTTCCTAAGATGCCCCTATTTATTATTGTGTTTTTGTTTTTATTGAAACTCTATTTACTATATTTTTCTCTCTCTAACTATTACTCTTCTTCTCATAAGCATCAATAAAGATAATATTAGATATAATAAATAAAATATCCCTAAAAAGTCATAAAACTATAAATAAGAACAACAAAAAATTCATTGAGTGATTTATAATAAGGGAGAAAGGGAGTATAAAAGTTAATATACTTTAATTTATACAAATTTTAATAAGTATTAAAAGACAAAAATTCTCTTAAAATTGATCATGTGACTGACATATGCTTATAGAATTGTATAGTTAACAAAGGCTCTGGAGGGATATGCAAAAGTTAGACTTCTTTAAATTCAAGAGTTACATTTTATTACTTTGGTGTAAAAGGTAAATTTTAGAAAAAAATTAGATGCATTTGAAATTATATACTCCATTCGTTTATTTTCATAAGATACAACAAATAATTTTTCTCTCTTAAGAGAAAATAAATAGAGATAAAATAATTAATACTTGATAAATTAATCATAAAAAATAATAAATGAATTTATTTGTTACATATCGAAAGAGTATATATATATATATATATATATATATATTATTTACTTATGTATGTATGACATATAAAGTATGCATGTATGTTTAGATTCCAAGTAATTCTGAAAGATTGGAATGAAGTCAGAAGCTATACATTTCAAAGTTGTTGAATTCTAGGAATATAACAGAATAAACAATAATTTGTCTCTCATCACTCCATATTTATTTTGAGAAAAACCAGAAAAAAGTATGACGACAAATTTTCATATTGGCTTTTATTTTCCAGCAAAATGTTTCCTGCAATTTAATTATTTACCATGATGATAAAATAATACTCCTCGGTAAAAGCCTCACAAAATGATCAATCATTAGGACCTAAAAATTATTCCCCCTGGAAGTTTGTGCATCCTTATGGTACCTTTACACCACCACTACTACAAAGTTTTATTCTTCCTAGAAGTTTGTGCATCATCTTATTGTACCTTTTCACTACAAACACTGTTTCCAGAACAGGAATTTGGGAAGCTAAAAAAGCACCATTCCCATTGTCTATACTCGTGTTGAAGGAATGTTTTGATGAAGAATCTATCTGTTCTTTTGTAAACTCTAATCATTTTGTGCAATGGAGGAATATTTACCTGGAAAAGGAAGACAACTTCATTAAAGCATCAACTCAAGCTTTAGTATACCACAAACATCCCCCACTATTACAGAAATTCTGAAGCGGCATTTGGATGAAAATGTCTACATGAGATATGAGCTTTCATAACTAATTAAATAATGTAGATGTTGTTGGAAAAGATAATAAAAATAAGTTATTATTGTTTGTTAATTATTTCAATATTTTCATTAAGGAAATAATAATAATAAATCCTCCACCCACTCCCCCCCCCCCAAATAAACTCTTCCATATGCATATGCAAGACATATTTGTGAGGTATTCTTATGTAGTATATACTATATATAGTGTATATATATACTAGTACTATTGTGATAGTACTATTGACACCTGAGTGTATAACAGATGGACAAGAACAGAAGCAACATGGTCCTGGATGAATTTAAACTGAGTACGTAGTGGTAATTAAATTTGCATGCAACTCATTTAAGGTTGTACTTCCATATTTCATTCATTCAATAGTCCTTTTAACTGCCTTAGAATCCCCCAGTATTGCACATGTCCAACATGGTCATACACATTAAATGTTAATAATGGTATAATTCAAGAAGTAGTACCCTACCTAACAATAAACAAGGAACCATATATAATTTGAAAAATAAAACATAGTTTTGATTCTCTTGCAGCAAATCAATAATCCAATCCCTAACCCTCTCTAATATTAAAAGAGGACATTAATTAACCATAATAGTACGTTCTCCCTCCCTTTTACTTATCATAAATTAGAGACTTTTAATCTTCTTTTACTTGTTATCTTATGAAATTAAAATAGCATTAGTTAAAGCTTCTAATACTAATCAATTTATGAAGGGTATTTTAGTCTTTCTCTTTAAAAGTTACATGAATTTTACATTTTCTTAAGGACTTGGAAGCACATTATGACAAGTAAAATAAAACTAAAAATTAAGGAAGTATTGTTGTAAGATAATTTGTTTTAATTGTTAGGATTACAAACTTTTACCAAAAAATATTTTATTTTTTATATCTTCAACTATTATTAATAATTTTTTATATCTATTCGCCACTAGATGCAATTACTCTACTTTTTTATTTTAGAGTAAGGGTAAAAAGATCTCTAAAATCCCTTGTAGCTCTAAATTTCGTGTACTAATGTCCAAAACTACACATCCTTTTTAAGGTAAAAAATAGAGGGATGTGCATTAATTATCCTAAACTCATCGGAATTATAAAAGCTAATGTCTTGTTCGGCCTAGTTGGCGGGCACCAAGAATATCTCGATCACAAAGTGCATAAAATAGATATATGAATTTGCGTAGGAAAAGTATATGGAGAAATTGTCAGTTGCATAGTTGGTACATGAAATTTAAAGTTAAAATGATTGCAGAGATCTTTTTATCCTTACACTAAATAAGAAAGAAGAGTCTTCCATTGGAAACCGTCACCCACTAGATGGATATAAAACTTGGTTGAAAATATATGAGGATATAAAAAGATAAAGGAAATAATTGAAAATCATAAATAGTTCGAGAGAATTTTTCATAATTTTCCCTATTTTATTCATATAAAATTAAATGATCATTTGCTTTATATATTGACGCTCTTTTACATGTGGGCGACAATCTTTTTACTAGGAAAAATAAAAATAAAAATTTACATACAAAGCATCCCGCTCTGAACCTCATTAAATTACCACTTTCATAAAAAAAATAAAAAAGACACTTCAAATGAACTTTATGGTTTATACATTTAACATGAATAAAAATTTAGTTTTATATAATTCGAAATTAAAATGTAGACATTTAGATATAACTAGAGGAAGCAAGACAAGTTTAATAGGGGTTACAAAATTACAGATCTCGATCCTACTACATTGCCTCTTCCATCTCCAATTGACTACTAATACTCGTTAAAAAGAAAATACTAGAAGTCTTGTGAGATGTAAATCCTATCTAGAATGCTTTGTGTTGAAGAGTCAATCAAGAATAGAGTTCCAGACCTGCGGGGCATAGTCTTAGTCTTTGATTGGCACAAATTCGAATCCCGATAAGGGTAGAGTTTATTTATTGAACCGTAAAGTACTTGTATACATGTTGTGTTAAGCATTATCATAAGATTAGTGATTACTCCTTGAATTCCTAGCTAATTCATGTACATTCTACAATTTACATCACCTGCCCATTGAGTTTTTGGCATGGATCCAAGAATAATCGAGTTCTAACCTAATAACCCGCAGTATATATATAAAAATTAAAGTTCAATGATAACTTTGAATATATTTAAATTTGTTATATCTTTTCTCATACTCTTCGTGAAATCCAAATTTATCAGTCCAATCTCAGCTAATATATTGTATATTAATTGGCAGTACTTTATTGAGGTCAGTCGACAATGATGTACAGCCTTTTTCAGAATAAAAAGACCTCTAACAGAATTTATCCAGTTTTAGAATATATTCTTTTGAGTTTTGAAGAGATTCGTTATTCAGAAAGCATTTAGTTTATCAATCCAATCCTCTCAGATAATGACATTGCCAGTTTACATATACTAGTCTTCCTCCATATGAGAGATTTTGGATCATCTTTATACTCACAATATATATAGTTGTCTACCCGAACAAGAAGAGCCGATTTCATAATAACATGGAAAAGCAAAATGCTTTTTTTTTTTTTTTTTAGGGGGGGGGGGGTTTGGAATTTAAAGGTAGTAGAAGGTTGGTTTTCTTCTCTTTTTTGTAAGATTGGTTTTTTCTTATTTTAGAATGTTTAAAAATTTTCTTTTTCTTTTTCTTTGAGAATAAAATTAGCATGGGATTTTTATGTGGGCTTTAGATATTTTATTTTTGAATTGTACTTCCTACATTCGAAATTGAATTAAAAATTACAATACTGGTTTGTGACTTTAATTTACTTATGAATTTTATTTTTTTTCTGATTTTATGTTGATCGATGATTAAGTGATTCTCGGCTCATGTGGTTGGGTTTTGTAGCTTTGTATTTGTAATTTTATTTTTTCATTATAGGAATTTCAGATTTTCATTGAGTATGCAAGATAAAATGATTCACTAATTTTTAATTAGATTATTGTGTGTCTTACGACATTTATTAGCGGGCAGTGGTATAAACTTCTTTTTTTGATGGGTAAGTGGTATAAATATAAAACTGAAATTTTTGATCTTTTAATTAGAAATATTATTGGTTTCGAACAATGGTTTAAATATAGTTTAGCCATTGATCACAGAAAAGTGATATCGATTAATTGGCTTTAGTATACGTAAGAAATTCTATTATTTTAAAATAACCCTAAGATATCCTCCTTAAATTTGTTCTTGATATCAACAAATTTATCTTATTGGATGCAATCAGAAAAATTCTATCAAGTATTGGACGCAATCATATCCACCGTGAACTATATATTAAATATTTATTATATAATTTTTTAAAATTTTAAATATAATTATTTATTTTAAAAATATTTAAACAAGTTAAAACATAATTGTAAGTAATAAGTTGATTACATTCTTCAACTCATTAATTTGAAACAAACACAGTAATATGAATCTTGACATTTTCCATCACAATATTCCTAGTCTTTTCAAACACAGTATAAGAAATCTATTTGAATTTATTTTCTTCAAAATCATATTTCTGGAAAACTTTACTTTCGTGTTAACCAAATGAGAATTGAGTTTTTTGGCTGCCTTAGCATAGCCACCCTTTATCAAAACTCTTACTAATAGTATATTATCACATGATTATTGCTAATTAAAAACATCTCTTACCGGTATGTATCTCTTTAAGTTTCTTTTGGAATATGATATGCAAATACAGTTTGTCTTGAGTTTTTGATCATTTTCTTAACTGTAAATAAGATGTGTGTACTTTGATGAGTGTGGACTTTCTACCTACCATGAAAATTTGTTCAAAAAAAATAAATGATAAATCATTGTTTGAATGCGATCTTTGTGATTTTCTTTCCTTTCCTAGGATGATTTCTCGCCACAAAAAAATTCTTAGAAAAATTTTAAATTGAATTTAAGACTTTTGTTTTTTTTAAAAAAATTGAATCTAAGAAATGAGACCCGTTACAAGTCATATGGAACCTTGATTTTTCAAAGCGGAACTACTTAGAGGGCCCCATTTCATATTTCTTGTCATTTTGGGTTGGGTTACGTGAATCTGGACTTGGGCTTGGCGATTTCACAAAGCTGCAACACTCAGCAAGTTGGAGAGTTGTCTCCATTAATATTTCAAATTATCAGTTGTAATATTAAAAAATTTGAATACTGAGACACATTCCAATTAAAATTTTATTGATGCTAGGTAACTTCCTAAACGCCACAATTCAATGTGTTTATACTTCATCCGTCCTCAAAATATAATAATTTTATAAAATACCTGTCACTGCCTTTTTTTTTTAGAAATTAGAAATTAAATTATTATTATTTTTTTTCATTCAACATAAGGGGTAATATTGAAAAAAAATAAAATAACTATCAAAATTCTCAAAGTATATTATATTTTGGGACAAATAATTTGTGCAAATTATCTTATATTTTGGTATATATATATACACACACACATTCAATTCTAATATTTTCTTTATGAATTAATTATTTCTCTGAAGGAAACTTCAATGTTATTTAAATAAGATAGCTGAAATGATTTGTGTCTTTTTCTTTCTTTTTGGTCCTAATTATTATTGTGGATGTGTGCTGCCTGTTCCCAATAAATTAAAAATAAAAATGTGATCGATTTAATTGTTTGGTTAAATTCGAATAATGAGTAGACAGCAATCAAATCGGAATTGAAGTTTTTGTTCCTCTCATTTCAATCAACTCTTAGAAATCGGGATTTTAGTCATATTATTCAAGAATTAGCTATCTAATCGAGTATGATTTCTAATGCTAAAAAAAGTTTATATTTGTAGCTTTAATGATGTGTTGGTCCCAAAAATCTCTATCGATGCCAAAGTTAGTAGTATAACAAAGACAACTAAGGACAAAGCATGAAAGAAAGAATGCAGAATTTAATTAAATAGGCACTGATTATTGAGGAAGCGTAATAAATACTCGGTATGAGAACATTAAAGCTCCCAAAGATATTGACTAAGTTTAAACGTGATTATTTGCACACTAAACAAATATAATATATAAATATTTATAATGAGTAATGTGAAACTTTGTTTCAAGGGGTTTATGATAATGTAAATATTAAGTCAATAATTCGGTTGTGACATACTTAGAGGGCAGCTGGTCTTTTCCATTTAATTTTGCAATCCTCATGGGTTCGTTCATCTATTGTTGTGTTGAGAGGGATGACTGATTGTGATATTGGTCTATTAGGCACTCTTGAGAAGCACTGGGATATCAGAAAATTTAATCAAAATAATCTCATTTTTAATCTTTTGATCCAAAATAACATGGTTGATGGTGTACCAAAATAAGCCAAAATGTATTTGGAAAGAATGTTTAAACAATTTTGTTAAAAAAGACGTGTTTGACAAAAACGTAAATATTTTTTACAAAGAGTTGGAAGACGAGATTCACAATCACGTCTTCTTAGTCAAAGTTTTTTTTTTTAAAACTTTTCTTTTTTTTAAAGTGTTTTTTTTAAAAAAAAACTTAAGACTTTTGTTTATTTGGAAATAGTGAGTAAAAAATAAAAAAATAAAAACTTAGACGTGATTGTGAATCAAGTATAAGTTTTTAATTTTTTTTTAAAATTTTTTTTACTATTGAGTAAATTTCAAAAAAAAATTTTTACAAACTCTTTCTTTTTTTAATGAAATAGTGAGTAAATTTCTTTTTAAAAAAAAAAGTTAGCCACCTAAAAATAAATAAAATTTTTGCCGCATTAGTTTTAGATGTCTAATTTTTTTTTTAAGACAAATTGACTAACTATTTCATTAAATAAAGATAAAGTTTTAAAAAAAAATAGAAGATCAATTTTACTACTATTAGTGTAAAAATAATATTTTTAATATTAGTTTAAAAATTTAGTGTCAAAATAAATTTCAATATTAGTGTAAAAATATTTTTTAAAATTTGTATTCCAAAATTTATATAATAAATAAATATTATTAATTTGTTTTTAGGTGTCTAACGTTTTTTTTAGACAAATTAACTAACTATTTCATTAAATAAAGGAAAATTTTTAAAATAAAAAAATAGAAGATCATGTTTAATAACTATAAAAATAGTGTAAACATAATATTTTTAATATTAGTCTAAAAATTAGAGAATTTAACCAAAATAACGTCAATTGGAAGATGTGATTCTTAAGCTTTTTTTTAACTTTTCTTTTTTTTAATATAGTCAGTAAATTTAAGAAAATAAATAAAAGTCTTTAGATTTTTTTTTTAAACTTTTCCTTTTTTTTAATGATTTTTTTAATGAAATAGTGAGTAAAAGATATTATTTTTACACTAATAGTATTAAACATGATCTTCTATTTTTTTTTTATTTTAAAACTTTTTCATTATTTAATGAAATTGTTAGTCAATTTGTCTAAAAAAAATGTTAGACACCTAAAAACAAATTAATAATATTTATTTATTATATAAATTTAGGAATACAAATTTTAAAAAATATTTTTACACTAATATTGAAATTTATTTTGCCAGTAAATTTTTACACTAATATTAAAAATATTATTTTTACACTAATAGTATTAGTAAAATTGATCTTCTATTTTTTTTTTAAAAACTTTATCTTTATTTAATGAAATAAAAAATTAAGCAAAAATTTTATTTGTTTTTAGATGACTAATTTTTTTTTAAAGAAATTTACTCACTATTTCATTTAAAAAAAGGAAAAGTTTCTAAATTTTTTTTTGAAATTTACTTCACTAGTAAAAAAAATAAAAAAAAATAAAAAAAAATAAAACTTATATGTGCACCCTCACTTCTAAGTTTTTATTTTTTTTATTTATTTTTTTTAACTTTACCTTCTATTTCATTACAAAAATAAAAAAAAATAAAAAAAATCTTAGACTCTAAGGTTTTTTTTTTTTTACTCACTATTTTCAAATAAAAAAAGTTTTAAGTTTTTATTTTTTTTAAAAAAATTATCCTTTTTAACAAAATTATTTAGATATTCTTTGCAAATAGGTTTTGGTTATTTTGGTACAAGTTATTTTGGATTTTGGTTAAATTCTCGGGATCTCATCTTTACGTTTGTACGTTTGCATTGAATAATGTGGCAACCAAGGCGCTTTCTTTGACGGTGAATTTTTGGTGATTTTTAGATGTTTTCATCAGTACATATGCTAATCCTTCGCAGTTCTCGATTGTGGGTCGGCTAGAGTTTTCAAGGATTTCACTCTTTATTCTAACTAGCCAACTATCTTGTTTGACTAAAAGCTAGCGGGTAAACAAGCCCATCCAATCTGGATCGAACTTTGATTTGGTAGCAAAAGTTTGATGAGTTAAGTTTTAAATTTTTACCTGGTAGCAAAAGGGTGTTATTTGAGTCTGGGCGCTGAAAGTGTTTGATGGGAAATGTGTGATGCCTTGACATGAGAATTCTGTCCTATCAGTGATTCAGAAGGAAATGATTCACTCACTTGCCATTGTATCTTCGCTCAATTCACTCTCTTCCCCTTGTGTTAATGAAGCAAACAAGGCAACCAGCTCATGCTCATCCAATTCAGAAGCACTTAGAACTGATCTTCTTTATAATTTCAAGTCTCCATCTGAGTTGAAACAAGTTCAGGCACTTCTTATTAAGACCAACACCCCTCTCTCGGTACTTCCACTTCCTCGAGTTGCTTCAGTTTGTGCTTTTACTTCTAGCTTTCCTTATGCTCAACAGCTCTTCAACTGTCTTGATAAATCTGAAATTTTTGTGTGGAATAGCTGTTTACGAAATTTTGCTGAGAGTAATTCTCCATATGATGCGGTTTTGTTGTTTTATCAACTCCGAAAATACGACGTGCTTCCAGATATTTTTACTTGTTCATTTGTTCTCAAGGCTTGTCTACAGTTGTTGGATCTTTTACATGGGCGAATTGTCCATGGATACATGGAGAAACTTGGTCTGCAATCAAATGTTTTTTTGCAAAACATGGTTGTTCATCTGTATGCGTCTTGTGGGGCAATAGTTGATGCTTTGTTGTTGTTTGAAAAAATGCCTCAAAGAGATGTAGTCACATGGAATACAGTGATTACTCAGTTGGTTAAGAAGGGGGATATTGAAGGAGCATACAGATTGTTTGAGCGTATGCCTGAGAGGAATGTTAGGTCATGGGCTGCTATGATTGCAGGATTTGTTCAGTGTGGAAAGCCTAAAGAGGCTATTGGCCTTTTCATGGAGATGGAAAATGCGGGTTTACATGCTAATGAGGTAATTGTAGTGGCTGTTCTGGCTGCTTGTGCTGATCTTGGTGCACTTGATCTTGGGAGGAGGATCCATGAGTACTACAAGAAAAGTGGATTTGAAAGAAACACTCGTATTTGTAATACTCTGATTGATATGTACATAAAATGTGGTTCTCTGGAGGATGCACAAATTGTATTCGAAGAAATGGAAGAAAGGACAATTGTCTCCTGGTCTGCTATGATTCAGGGGCTGTCAATGCATGGACAAGCCAAGGGAGCTTTAGAACTCTTCTCCAAGATGATTCAGACAGGAATCAAGCCTAATGGGGTCACCTTCATTGGACTCTTGCATGCCTGTAGCCATATGGGATTGGTAGAGATGGGACGTGATTTTTTCGAAAGCATGAGTAGAGACTATGGCATCACTCCCCGTATTAAGCACTATGGTTGCATGGTTGATTTGTTAAGTCGTGCCGGTCGCCTTCAGGAGGCCCATGAATTTTTAAGAAACATGCCCATGAAGCCAAATGCCGTCATTTGGGGTGCTCTTCTTGGTGGATGTAGGGTTCACAAGAACATTAAGCTGGCTGAAGAAGCTATAATGCATCTTCATCAATTGGACCCACTTAATGATGGATATTATGTGGTTTTGTCAAACATCTATGCTGATGCAAAACAATGGGAGAATGTTGCAAAGATAAGGAAATTGATGAGAGAAAAAGGAGTTAAGAAGACTCCGGGCTGGAGTTCAATCACTCTTGATGGGTTGGTCCATGAATTTGTGGCGGGTGATGAGAGCCATCCTCAAGCTGAGGAGATCTTTGAAAGGTGGGATATTTTACTGGAACAACTGAGGCTGAAAGGTTATGTTCCAAATACTTCAGTAGTCTTATTGGATGTAGAAGAGAAAGAAAAGGAGAAGTTTCTGTACCGCCACAGTGAAAAGTTAGCACTGGTCTTTGGATTGATGAATACATCACCTGGAGAAACAATTAGGATTATGAAAAATCTTCGTGTTTGTGAGGATTGTCATGCTGCTTTTAAATTGATATCTCAGATCACTGAACGAGAGCTAGTTGTGCGTGACAGGAATAGGTTCCATTGTTTTAAAAATGGTTCTTGTTCTTGCAGGGATTTTTGGTAGATCATCTGAATCCATTACAGAAACATGTAATTTACATATCGTGTGGAAATCAATATCCACATCCTTGAATGAGATCACTATTATCCAGAATTGGGATTGGGATTGCCATGTTCTCAATTTTGAATTTGCTGAATGAACCAGTTATAGTTATGAACTCTGGTCTATTTTGAATACCTATTAGGTATAGTTTATCTCTAGCAACAAATAATGCAAGAAACATACATGTTGGATTATTTACTTGATTCTTCTGATGTCAGAATTTTCGTTTGTTTCAGTAACTCTTAGGAGGCCCAGTTTGATACCCTGAAGTACTCTGTGAGAATGTCAAATGTCAAAATAATGTGAGTTTTGCTTCTTTCTTCTCTCTTAATTATTCTCCAATGCTCTAGAGGTCATTAAATTGACATGACATCCTAAAGCTTCGAACATATATGAAATGCTTGTTAGCAACTGCATGTTATGAAGTTGTGGAACACAATGGAGTTCCACGTGTTGCATTATCATTTTTAGGTATTCAGAGGTTAAACTGGGACCCTGAGTTCTACGCTGATAGAATATCTCCAAATGCTCTACACATGTTTGAATGCGGTAATTATGGACTTTCAATTAAGTTAATGTTTGATTCTTGTGTTTCCCTTTTTATGCATTGGTATAATTGGTAGATAAATTTCAAGTTGAATGCAATAGACATTAATGATTTTGTAGAGGTATAATTCATTTTTTCATTGCATTATAATTTATGATCAGTTCCTTACGGGTTATGGTGATCCTTTCTTGAAGACACATCGCCTGCGAGATGCTTTAAGCTGAGTTGTCTTTCATCAATGTTAAAGTGTGTGCTTAACATTATGCTTTTGCACATTTTCAAGCCATATAGAGAACACTTTCAAGCACAAATACAAGTAGCCAATTCGGGACATGGCATAGAAGTAGATACCTTTTAGGTTCTGTTTATGTTCTCTGAAGCACTTGGAAATGTAATTTAGTGGGTATTACATTTCACTAAATTACATTTTACAGTATTAGCTTATTTGTGTTGTAGTTTAAAGGAAGTTGAATGACTTTCTTATGTTGGTACTAGCTTTTTTTTTTTTGAAGGAATGTTCGTAGTAGCTTAGATGCCCATATTTTGCAGGGGTGCCGATTTTCTTTTCTTAAAATACTTTTACTTGATTTTATCATGAACATTAGCATATTTAATTTGTAATGCTTTTTGAAACCAATTATATATAATTTGAAATGCAAGCCGCACGCAGCACGCCTCATCAATTGATAATATTCATTACTAGAAAACTGGTGATTATCGACGGTCACATTCATTGCTAATTCGGATGGCAAATTGTCCGTCGCTAGTAAAAAAGATTTGTATAAAGAAAATTTGTCGCTGCAATTCAATTTTTTTTTAAATTAATTAATTAAATTTTTAAAAGGATCGTCACAAATTTGCTACAGATACGGCATGGCTAACTCGTAAAATTAATATATATATATATATATATATATATATATATATATATAATTTTTTCATTTTTTATATATACACAAATTTATTACATGTTTGTCTTTTTTACAACTATTCAATACTAATTAAAATTATATCAATTTATCATTTTTCATTATTTTTAAATTTTTAAATTTTAACACACGCGCACACACACACTCACATATATATATATATATATATATAAAGTTTCATATATATAATTATTACTATATATATATATTACATATTTTATAATTCATAAAGATTCTCTTAAAAAAATCTTTAAGATTTTTATATATTTTAGAGATATTATGTATTTAGAAATTTGATATTTTAAATTTGTCGAAAAATTAGATATCTTATATAATTGAATATTTTTTATTTTGCTAGCCTGTTACCATTGCTAACCCTATTCTTCCTTTCATGTTTTTTAATTAAAAAATAATTGTCATATATTATTAGCTTTCAAGTTTCAAGTAGTTGTGAAACAACCACGTATATAAATAAAATAAGTGACGAATTCGTCTATTCATAAAAAAAAGTGACGAGTCTGTTGCGTCATTATCAAATTTAAATTTTAATACTTATATAAAGCAAATAAAGATCATATCCACATATATTTATAAAAATTCTAAAATTTAAATTTATTAATCAAATATTAATTTTTTGGAAGAGTTTTAAAATTATATAAAAATAAAACTAAATTAAACAAATTTAAAAGAAATATATATTTTTAAATTTTATATTTTGAAAAAAGGATACAAAGAATTTTTAATGAAAATAAATCAATAAAAGATGTTAACAAGAAATTTGTATCAAATTATTTATTTAATGGTAAAAAAATGTAATGATTACCATGAAACCTTCTCTCCTGTTTCAGAGAATGATTCGTTAAGAATAATCATGGCATTAGTAGCTCATTTTGATTTAGAGTAATATCAAATGGATGTGAAAACAACATTTCTAAATGGGGATCTTGAAGAAGAGGTATGCATGCGTCAACTTGAGGGATTTTCTGATAAAGTGAATAGTCACCTAATTTTCAAGTTAAAGAAATCTATTTATGGACTAAAACAAGCATCTCACCAATGATATATTAAGTTTCACAGTATTGTTTCCTCATTTGGTTTTACAGAGAACATCATTGATCAATGTATATATCTAAGATAAGTGGGAGTAAATATATTTTCTTAGTCCTATATGTGGATGATATTCTACTTGCAAGTAGGGATTTTAGGTTATTACATGAAATTAAGCCATTTCTTACCTGAAATTTTGATATGAATGATATAGGTGAAGTCTCTTATGTCATTGGCATAGAGATTCACATAGATAGATCACAAAATTATTTGGATAATCTCAAAAGGCCTACATTGAATAGACTTTGGAAAGATTTGGGATGGAGAAGTGCTCATCTATAACAACACTTATTACTAAAGGTGACAAATTCACATTAAAGCAATGCCCACAAAATGCATTGGAGCAAGAGAAATTGAGAGGTATTTCTTATGCTTCCCTTGTTGGAAGCCTTATGTATACACATTTGCAATAGGATGCTTTACAAATATCAAAGTAACTCGGGTATAGATCATTGGAGAGTTGGTAAAGGGTTTTGAGATATATGCAAGGAACTAAGGCTTCATTCGTACAACGCTTCATTCATGCCTGCCATAGAATTGGAGATGATGAGATAAGTGGATATGAATGATTGTTTAAGGCTCTAGACCTATTAATAGAGCCTTTTAGATAGTTTTTATCATTCCAACCAACCTATAAACACTTTGCTATTGCATTATTGAAGATTCAATGATTGGATATTCTTAGAAATTCGTCTACTATTAATAAGTTTTTCTCTTTCCTTAATTCTTTTTATAATGATTTCTTTTATAGATTATGAGTAGTTTTCTTTAGTTAGCAAAGACATGTATTGAGTTATTTATATGAGATTATGAGATTTTGTTTTTTAATTAAAAAATTAATTTTTTCAGATTGTTTCTATTTATTTGAGTATCCAAGCAATTCTTGTTTTAAATTTTTAATTTTGTGATTTCAATTATTATTGGTCATTTTAATTGTTTTTCATAATTGATCAATTAGGGTCGTGCAGAATCATTTTTTCATAACCAATAGTAGTAACTATTAATTTATTTAAACTGAAGTTTGATTAATTAATAGTGAATTATTTGAAGCAAATTGCATGATCTTAATTGACTATTAATTTTGTGTGATTTGTATTGATGTTATTCTTGTTCTTATGCAACTTGATTGGCTATTTTATACGAACGATTTGATTAAATAGTTTAATGTAAGGGTTAATTTGCTGTGCTTGTCAGGAATTAACCTAATTTTAATAGGAATCGAAATTTGAAGTGCAAAATTCCAAATTAATACTCTAATATCTTTTTATCAATCATTGATCTCAAATAAATGAAATTAAAATACAAAATTCTTGATAACATCTTTTTATCCATTGATATTTTAGTTGTTTGTGATAAAATCCTTTTAAATGCTTTGATCTTTTTATTTGTTTAAAACAAAAAAAAAAACTTTTCGAATTTTTAGTCCGCTTAATTAAAGAGTTTACAAGTAAATACATAAATTAGTTGAGTTTAGTATTTAATTTCATAGCTCAATGACACACTCACTTTGTCAATATCCCCGAGAATTATACTATATCTAGTACTCTAACAACAATTCCTTTTGTAATTGTTTGGTCCATCTAGACTTTCAGAAACAAGATCTTTAGGGACTCTTCAACTGACTTGTAGCATCTTATTAATTCTATTTGTTGGAGATTGGTAAGGTGGGCTTTGGCTAGGTGGCCTTCTCAATTTCAGTCCCTTGATGATCTTTGGAGGTACCCCGTGTTTGTTGGTGCTAAACCTCATGATTTCTAGAAGAAGATGATTGAGGGGGACTCGGTGCCTCTAGAAATTGGTTGTTTTTAAGTTTATTGCCGATGGGGGCGTCCAAAGGCAAGCCTGGTCTGGCTAGTGCCTGGTATATATGGGGAATACTCCATAATAATTTAATCCATGTTTTAGTTGTATTTTCCAAAAACATTGGGTTAGCGGATTCTCATGAAGCTGAGTTTTTAGCTCCTAAAAGAGGCCTTTTGTTGTGGGCTGCGTCTAATTGGGTGGCAGATTCCTCAAACGCTCTCAAGTGGATTACTAACCCAGACAGTGCTCCTTGAAATTTTGCAAATACATCCTCTAAATTGAGGATTAGTTCTAGGAGTTCTTTTAAAATTCTTAAGGAATGGAATGGTCTTGCAGATTGCTATGCTAAAGATAGAGCGGAGAGATCAGACACATGAGGGGGCTTATGGTGATTTAGTTTTAAATACAAAAAGTATAGATATTAATGTCGAATAAAATTTATGGTCATGACTAAAGCTCGAACTAAGACTCATATTTTTTCTAAGTTGAGTTCTATTGAGCTTGACTTATAATCTTTTTGTCCTCCTTAATATCTTTAGAAAACTCATAAAAGTACATTAAAATAATTTAATAAAGGACAAAGTATCTAAATCACATTTAAACTTTTTTGAAAATCTATAATTTGCACTTAAAAATTCTTTTTTTCATAACTTGAACAAAATCACATTTTTTGTCCAAATATTACAGTTCTATTACTATCATCAATTATCCACATTTTTGTGTAATCCACGTGAAATGCAATTACGTTCAACAAAGGTTTTTTTTTTTATATCTTATCAATTTCATTTCAAATGCAAAAAAAAAAAAAACTATTCAATAAAATTCATCTTATCAGTAAATTAAAGTGGAGAGAGTATTAGTGGGTACAATATTAGTAAAATATTAATTTTATTACCTATCAAATACTTTTAAGGTAAGAAAAAACATTATTAAAGAGCTTTAAGATCAAAATAATACTATTTTAGTGTTTGTTATTTGTTACTAAAATTATTGACAAAATTAATTTAAATATCATTTTAAACCTTGAGTGCTAATCTGTATTGAAAAAGTAATTCATTATCAATTTAAACTCTTGAAATATTTTGTATATTCCTATTCTTCGTTTGTAGCCAAATCTCGAGCTTAATATTACAAGCTTAAAAGTCCTATTTAACCTAGATCGATCAGAATTTTCATCATTAGTGGAGAGTATGTGAGTTTACGAGTTTATAAGTTGTGTTGAGAAACTAAGAATGTATTTTTATTTACATGGTGACTTTGTTATTATCCTTTTATTATATTGATAGTAAGTTTTTAAAAAAATAAAATTTTTATTAAGAGTTTTATGTTTTTCACAGTCACATTTTGTTAACTTTGAATATTAATGTTAAACTTGTAAATGATATTCAAGCACACGAATACTATTGCTTTTCAAATAAAAATGAGTTAATTCTGAAAGTTGTATTGAAATTAATATAATATGTTGTTACTTTATTAATATTATTTATACTTGTATATTTTGTATTTATATTTTGCTTGAGGGCAAGCAAATGAATAGTGTGGGTGAATTTGATGTGCTCATAAATTAACTGATTTTTATATTATTTAATGACTATATTTTGTTTAAAAATCGGTTAATTATGTTATTTTATTGATATATTTCATATTTTCCTTATATTTCTTTGTTTGTAAGTTTTCAGTGTATTTTAACTCATTATGGAGATAAAAAGAATAAGAAGAAATGTTGGAGAAGTTTTTTTTTTTATTTAAAAATTCTATCTTATCCGATGATATGACGAAATAAGAAGAAGATACACGTGTCACAATAAGAAGATAACAAGTGACTTTTCTAGAAACCGAAATGTAGACCAATGAGGACACGACATGTGACGAAGTTTGGGGAAATTAGACCATCAACTGAATTTTCAAGACTTTTGGGTGCAAAATGATCATTTTGCCCCTGACTTTTGTGCCTATAAATAGGAAGCTTATTTTTATCATTTCAACATCAATTTAGCTTCAATCTTCTCTATTTCCTTTGATATTTCTTTATTTAATTATTGTTTTCATCTTAGTGTATTTTAAATAATTTTTAGAATAATATTTCAAGGCTTTTTCTAATATTTAGTAAAGAAATTATATCCGGATAATTTCAATATTTACGAGGAGTTTATCTTTCAAATTTCTTTTCCAATGCTTATAAATTTCATCTTACATTTATTAAATATGTATTGTAAGTAATTTCTTTTGGTTAGTAAGAATATGTGTTAAGTTATTAATAAATGAGATTATGAGATAATTTTCTTTGTACTTCATTTCTATTTTGATTTATTTAACTGTACTTATGGTCAGTTTACCCACTTAATCTTTTTTTTTATGCACTTTAAATATCGCAAATGGATAGCCGAGCCACCTAATTAGTTTACTTTACTTTTTATGCCTTTTATTTTCTTTATTATGGAAGACCGAGTCTCTTAAGTAGTTTAATTTATTTTTGTCTTTAATTCCTTTTTATGGAGGACTGAATCTTCATACTTTTAGTTTAATTTATTTAAATAATCGGTTGAACCGCCTTATTTGTTTAGTTAATATAAATCCAATCTTTCTTTATATATATATATATATATATGTGTATGTATTTATTTAATATACTTATATATATATATATATATATATATATATATTAATTGAGTATTTATATAATTCATGTTTTAATCAATATAATTATGTAAATTAATTGGATTGACAATCTATATAATAAATATGATTATATAGCTACGATTATTAGTCTTGTATTAATTATTCAAGTAGCATCTATTAGTTTAATTGAGTTGCAGCTCTTGGTTTAATTAAATTAGTAGCAAACTATATAATTTAAATTGTATATAATTAAGTTGATTGTTATATACAATTTAATGTTGGTGATGTCTTATTTGTTTAATGTAATTTGATTGAGCATCCTATATATACTTGTTGGTAGTGATGTTTAATTAAATTAGAAATTAATTTGTTTGAATTGATTTAAGATTAATCTAATTTATAAGGATGACAATCTGTATGAGCTGAGGGGATT
The DNA here is from genome assembly GCA_019593545.1 of Apocynum venetum. NCBI lineage: Eukaryota > Viridiplantae > Streptophyta > Magnoliopsida > Gentianales > Apocynaceae > Apocynum > Apocynum venetum. The sequence continues at coordinate 1,495,746 of SRSM01000133.1, forward strand.
CTAAAACCAACTATTTAATAATTTATTTATTTATGATTAATCTAATGAAAAATATAACTTGATATTAGTTCATTGTTAACGCTTTTTATTTTATTTGTGTTCCAAATTCTTTTTTAATTCTATTTACAAATCCAAAAGCCCCAAAAATATTTATTTTGATTGTTGATATTTTCTTATTCTCAAAATATCAAAACTCCCAAAACATTTTCCGATTAATAATTTTAATTTAAGAGTTAGACAAATCTATGTTGATTCGATCCCTACTTCCCTATCTACATAGAAATTGTTAAATTTAAATTTGAGAGCCCAGCTTTGTCAAAAAGCTAATTCTAATTCCTTTTCTTTCTAAAATGCTTTTCCTTTTCCCTAAAGAGATTCGATATTTGTCTTCTATATATGGATAAAAGGAACCTAGTTCTAGCTTTTGAATTCATGTTTTTCTGTTTACCATATCATTTCAAATCCTTGCGTGGATGGAACTTTCAAGATTTCTCTCTGGTTCATGTATGATTGTTGCTGCATTCATTTTCATGTAGAGAAATTTGAAAACAAGATTCTTAACTTCGGTTCCATGAACAGAAAGAAGCAACTTGTTAGTTTGGATGATCATTCAACATCCAACGTGCTGAATTTTGTGAATGTGAATCTCTAAAATGGATTGCTATGTCCATCTCAAACTACATCTGGCTGCCAATATGTTGGCGCAAGGGTCGCCTTCAACAGGCACCGGGCGTGGAAGTGGCGGGACCTGTTGAACAGTAATTCAAACTGCTGTTGCTGTTATGTAAAGAGTCATATTTGAAGAAAAAATAACACATGCCTATTTTGGAGCAATGGAGTTCTGGCACAGTGCTATATTGACTAGTGCTAATTAAGAAAATAGTGTGCATTGTGCACGTTAGCTCATGATTATTGAGACATTATCAGTCCCTAGATGAATTTTGCAAGAAGTACCAGGGGATAATTTTGATATGAAGAGATTGCAGCACTTGAATAGTCCATGATCTAGAGAAATTTGGTTCCATGCCAATGGCTGAGTCAGGATTTAAATCTTGAGGCCAAAGTAAAATAAGATATCCATGCTACATAAAATATTCTTTTAATTTGATATATGCTGTCTATAAAAAATATATAATTTGTTTTACACATGCCATTTTATAATATAACAAAGACAACGTGCATATAAATTAAAAAAAAACTGTTAAATAATTAAATTTTCACATGCACCAATAGCTTAAACTTAAAATCAATCTCTATTAAATTAAACTTTTAGTTAAGTTTTTAGAGAGGTGAAAATTTAACGTGATATTAGAGCGGAATGTCTTATATTCAAATTCTTGCTTCCGCTTATTTAAATTGTTATTATCTACGTGTTGGGTTTGTTATTAAAAATTTGTATTCAACTCATACATGAAAAGCATGTTAAACGGTTAAATTTAACTACTCTCTATTAATTTTAAACTTTTAGAAGGATGAAAATTTAATAAAAATACTACTGAAGAGGACAATTTGGAAAGGCCAATTAAATATTATGATCCTAGTTTAAGATGATTTTGTTTTGCATTTTCCAGGCCATCTAAAGAGCATGTTTTTCATATTTTTGAAGTAGTGAGAATATAAAGGGACGCCAAAGGTCGTAATCTAATGTAGAAAAGAAGAAGATTAAGAAGGCTAGCTGCAGAAGAAGAAAACTAGCACTATGTGTCCCAAATGGTACAAATAATATTGAAATTTAATTAGATTATATCAGTTGACTATGAGGAATCATTTTAGGCCACTTTTTCATATCAGTTTATGTCAAACATTCTTGTCCCTTTTAACTGTTTCTCAAGAGGCAAAAAAGAATGTCAGCTTCAAAATGGAATTGCCCCACTAATTCTACCATCCACTAAGTAATACCTAAAGGGGATCAAGGGAGAAACTGGCTACAAGACCTCACTTCTCCTAGGTGTTTGGTGATGTCCAAGATGTTTTTTTCTTTATTGTAAATTTCTCTGGATGAGATAATACTGTCGGTATTTATTAATTTGAGTGACCTTAATAAATATTATTAAAAACTTAAAATGATTGTAGGAATAATGCATTCATTTCAAAGATCAGTAGTTCTAGATCTCCACACCATAGCAATATACCACTAACTCATTGCTATTGATAATTTATTCTTTGAAAAGGAAATCCAACGGTGCCAAATGAGCTTTCAAATGGCATTATAACGTCCATATCTATTAAAATAAATTTTTAATAAAAAGTTAAAAATATATGGTATCATTAAAGTTAATATTATCTTTAAATATTTTTTTAATACGTATGTCTTGAAGTCATGATATGTTGACATATTCATGATAGTATTAATAAAATTGTCTCATCTTGATAGTATATTTAACATGCTGACTCAATAAATAGGAATAAACCTGTTTTACTTTTAGATAAATTTACTGCTTAGTAAATGATATGTAAGCACTATAATGAACTATTAGCATTATACATTGGATTGGCTTTCTATTAGCACTATTATCATATGATATGTAGGAATATTAACATATTGAACATTGGAGAGGTTATAAGAGATAATATATATATATATATATATATATATGAATTTATAAAAGAAAATTTATGGATAAAATTCTTGATGAAGTAATTTGATCTAATACTCTTAAACATTGGTGTTTTGAAATAGATCTTTTTCAATTTTTCCCTTGAAATTTTACAAAGATCATGGTTAATTGAACTTATTAATTTGCCAACTTTACCCTATGAATAAGTTAACAGATACTTATGAAATTGATATGAAGAAAAAAATTGGACAGTTCGTTAAGTCACCATGACATTAATTGACATATAGTCCAATTTTTATTATTTTTTTTGGGGGGGGGGGGGCGGAATGACTATCCTCATGTTTCATATGTTACTCCATTCTTTTATTATCACACATGTTATATGTGAGAATAATTCTATTTTTCGGATAATGTAAAGGAAAAAATTGACAAATCATATGAGTTCACCTCTTCGGAGACCATACAAATTCAAGGCAGAGGACTTTATGGATAAGTGCTATTGAGTTCCCCCATTCATCATTATTAGCTTAATTATTCCTACATGATATGTTATGCCACTAAAGCTAGTGAATAGTATACCCATATCTTTAATTAACGCAATGAATCAGAAATACAAAAACTACTTTGAGTAATTCGGTAGTTCTCTTATGTAATACGCAGAAGAGATAATAAACCAGAACATTGTCTAGTTCCGATTGATTTATCCTCATTAATGTCTCTTGAATGGTTTGGGGATTTTCTCTCTCATGTATTCTTAGTTGCTTCAGTTGATTTACTCTATTTAATGCATTATATTTTTGCTTCAGGATAAAAAGTATCACTTTTTGTCTTTTAGCAAAGTTTAAGGATCCATAAAATTTTAATTAAGTATACTAAAGTGTAACTAAGTATCTTAGTCATCCATAATGATTTGTTTGACAATTTTAAGAAAGGTTAAAGTGATCAAGAACATGCAATGTACTCATTTGATTCAATTATTTATTTTTTAATTTTAATACTTATTTTTATATTTTTATCCATGTTATTAATGAAAATTTTGAATGAGTTTATAATTTGGATAGTGTATTTTTTAAAAGGGATTAATAACTATTAAATGAGGGTAACTTATGAAATTTAGTAATATAATTATCATTTTTAGTACTCGTATAAAAAATATTGTAAGTTCAAAGTGAATAATTGAAATATGACGAAAGTATGTCACATCAAATTAATTTCATTTGATCGTATATACTTTTGTGCTGCTCCCCTTGCCCATATATTCATCATTACTTGCTTCGAAAAACTCTGTGTTCTTTTGATCATTTCAGCTCAAATCTTTGCGAAAGCATTTTCCTCAAGGTACTAAATTTCTTGTATCCGTCATCAGTTTAATTATTGATGCATGTTCAGACAGTCATTACCCCAGTGTTTGTAAGATTCATCAACTCTTTGTTATCAGAAGAAGATGAAGATTGATTCATCCCTTGGTTGGTGCTCCATTTGTATAGAGAAACAAAAGCCCTACATCGCAATGTTCTTTGTGCAGTTGGCCTATGCGGGCATGTTCTTGATCTCTAAGGCTGCCTTTAATGCAGGAATGAATCCATATATCTTTGTTTTTTATCGTCAAGCTTTTGCCACTGCTTTCTTGGCCCCGTTTGCATTTTTCATGGAAAGGTAACTCGAAAACCATTCCTTTCTTTGCTATAATTTTTTTTTTTTTGAAGTAATGTTAAAAAACATAACTCAAATCCATGACATTGCAAATATAGATAAGGTTTCTTTATCAACTAAGTTAAACTGCATTTACCTGTCTTACTATAATTATTTAATGTGAATTAAAATACAAATTTCTTAATTTCTACTCTTGTTTTGATCAGGAATAAAGCTGATTCATTATCAGGCTTCATATTGTTAAAGATCTTTTTCACTTCCTTATTCGGGTACGTCGTACTTGAAAGTTAATTAAAAGGCTTCCGTGTGCTTGTGTGTGCGTATATATGTGTGTGAATTCATAATTTCAATATAGGTTGTATAATTTGATGATGATCCAGAAAATATATGTGCAAATTTTCAGGATTAGTTTGACTTTAAATCTCCATGCTTATTCAATGAATTACACCTCTGCAACATTTGCTGCTGCTGCGACAAATACCATCCCTCTCATGACCTTTGTTATGGCTGCTCTTTTGAGGTAACTAGTCAAGAAAATTCACATAATAAGAATCCCTTTATTTTGACAAATTGTGTGTTCTGAACATGTAAAGAATGGAGAATGTCTCAATCAAGAAAAAGCATGGAATGGCCAAAGTGTTGGGTTCTGCAATTGGGTTTTGTGGAGCCATGTTCTTTGCCTTTGTCAAAGGGCCTCGCATGAATTTCTTGAATTGGTCTAAAGACTTGAAAAGGCACGTATCGGGCTCGAGCCCCAGCTCTGATTCTCAGGGACAGCATGTAAAAGGTTCTCTCATGATGCTTTTGGCTAACATGATATGGTCTTCATGGCTCATCATGCTGGTACATTTTTCCTTCTCTCTCTTTATATAATGTTATACATTCATTCATTTCTTACGTGGATAAGTTATATTAGTACTATTTTAAAAGGAGAAAAATATAAGGAATTTTTTATATATAATACATCTTGCAAACTGATTTTTAAGGTGAGAATGAATATCTAAGATTTTTTTAAAGATGTTAGAAAAACTTCGTGTCTAATTATAAGTTGTCATACAACTTTTTTATAAAAAAATTATTTTTCATATTATCCCTATTTAGTTTTATTTCTCCACTCGCCTCTTTATTATTTTTAAGAAAAAAATTTATTTTCTTGTCATGTCTTTCTTATTCTCAAAATAAAAACTTCATTTCTCTTCATCTATTTCTTCTCTCTTTTTATTCCCAAGATAAAAACTTTATTCTCTCTTCATCTATTTCTTCACTCTTTTTTATTCTTAAAATAAAATAAATAAGGGTGCTGTAAAAACTAAAATAGTCTATTGATATGTATGAAATCGCTTCTAATAATTTATTATAAAGGATGGGGGAGTAATAATTATGGTAGAGAAGTTTTAGTACAGTTGAAATACGACAAAAGTTACCCATGGTTTAAAAATTTACATCTCGTAAAAAATACACAGATTTATATATATATATTTTCTCCCGTTTGTGTGCTGGAATTTTCATTTTAAAAGTCTGCATTAATTAGAATTTTCAATTTTGTATCAAGCGCGACCACCCATTAAAAAAATATCTGACTACAAGCTTAAGATTTTAGATAAAGCTAGTTTTCAACAACTACAAAACCTTTCCTTAATAAACAAGAAACGACATAGATAACAGGCACTGCTGGCTAGTTATAATTGAAGTGGTGAACTGTTCTTGTTTTTCAGGCACCTATTGTTAAAGAATATCCAGCAAAACTACGTCTTACAACTCTTCAGTGTTTGTTTAGTTGCATACAATCATCACTCTTTGCCGTTGCAATGGAAAGAGATGGATCATCCTGGAAGCTTGGCTGGGATATCAAACTTTTCACTGTGTTCTATTGTGTATGTTTCTATTTACCTAAATATGTCATGCCAATATGTTTAGAACTTCTCATTTGTTTAATCATCAGCAAACATAAAGATAAAAAGTAGAGAGAAGCACTCAGAAACACTTTATTTAATGGGATTCATGATATTCCACAATCAGGACACAACATTTGTTAGGTCAAGTCATAAGAAAGCATATATGAGATATAAGACAATGTTAAATTTATAAGATACTTTAAAAAACTTTGGGATGTGAAAAGTAAAACTTGTAATTTTCTTTTCAAAGAAAAAAAAGAGAAATTTAAAATATTTTGGGTTAGATTATGCCTTACATACCTAGAAGCATATAAGACCGTGATGTAGATTTTCCAACAAATGATAGTATAGCTCTAGAGCATATTTTGAGCACTTTAGAATTACTTGAGCTGGTGAGAATAAGTAGAGGCCTTTTGTGCGAATGGTAACTAGTCATGGTTTGCCACTAATTTTTCTCACCATAAATGGATAAGATATGGCTTCTTGTCTAAAATCATTGTGTGAGGTTCGTGTGGAACTTGTACAAATAATTGATAGGAGATGAACATGTAGGCTGATGACTCTTTAATATGCCGGGATGATACTTTTTTTTAAATACACTATAAATTATAGAGAGTATAATTCGTACTTATAACTTTTTAGAATTATAAGTATTACCGATTAAATTACACTTACTCAGAGTATGGATGACACCTTTGTGAATAATTTCATAATCACATTAATAATAATAATAATAATAATAATAAAGGTATTCATGTTTCCCTTAAAATTAATCATTGGGGATCAGAAAGATTCTTGGTGATCTTTATACACGTGGTGGTACCAAATTTTTCTCTACCTGATATCATTACATAATAACATTATGGAGTAGTATTGCTTTGATATTTGTATAATTGTATGGAAAATGACAAGAGTTTTTAGGGTATTGAAAGTGTATTGGCTTTTAACACATCATGATTTTCAAGAATATTAATTAAGTTTAAATCAAATCATATTTGTTGCCACTATATATTCTTGTGGAGTATAGTGGAGCAATTAAGTAATACATGAATGTATATGTAAGAATGTCTATGTAAGATTTGATTGTGTAATTTTTAGGGTGTGATTGTCACCGGATTAAGCTATTGGTTGCAACTTTTGGCTGTGGAGAGTAGAGGTCCCTTTTTCACGGCCATGTTTACTCCCTTCTCTCTAATTATAACTGCCATTGTCTCAGCACTTGTATGGAAGCAGGTTCTCCATTTAGGGAGGTAAATTTTTCATTCATTTATTACCTTTTTAAAAAACGACTATATATATTTGCATTAGTACACACTTCTAATAAATTTAAATTGCATGGAATTTTAGTTTCTAATCTAGATTGAAAGAAAATTATTAGTAACATCTAATAACTTTTTGTGAATGCCAGCAATGTTAAATAGTTGAATTCATTTTTTTTTATTAAATTAAACTTATGTGGTGGAAACAAATGGCGACAATCCATGACTAAGTACCCTCAGAATATATAAGAATTATGTCATATTATGTAGCAAAAGGAATAATTCGAATTGCATCATATGAAAGGGAATTGCTTTGTATACAGAAATTAATCATGAAAATCTTCACTTTTTTTTCTCCCTCTGTATAATGGCAGCGTATGTGGAGCCATACTGTTGGTGGGAGGAATGTACTGTGTGTTGTGGGGAAAGAAGAAAGAAGCAGAAGCAGAAGCACAAGAAGAAAAGGAACAAAAATCAGAATCCAACAAAGAAACAGAAATCATTGAGTGCATTACACATCAGTGATTGATGGGACAAAATTGTTGTAGATGTTTGTATGCTTTCTGAGCATTCCTGTCCTAAATCATGTGGGTTGAAAAGGGTAGCTTTATATACACGAAAATTTGTGTATATTTCAATTATCAACAAAAATAATTTTCTTTCCTGTTTTCTTCTTGACACAAAATGATGTACAGGAATTTGTACTAGTTGTTCAATACTGTTTCCCTTGTTTCGATATAAAAAAAGGTAAAAAGACAAATTAATAGTAGGGGAAATTGGCAAATTCAATCTCTTATTTGTAATATTGGTCTCTTTCTTATATTTTTGCTCTATTAGGTATTTTATTTATTTATTCATATTTGACAACTTTGGTCATTCCACCTAATTTTTCTGTCAGTCCACAAAAGTCAACATTTGTTAAACTTTTTAATCTTTTGAAGAAGGTCAAATTTGTCCACCAAGTGTGTCCATTATCCCCAATGGACCAATATCACCAAAAAAAAATAAAAAATAAGGGATCAAATCCACCAAATGTATAATTTGCCAAAATTATTTTAAAATCCCCTTTTTCTTTTTTACTTCCTCTCTTATATTTCCTTTCTTCTTCCTTATTTTCTCCTTCTCTTACCAAACCTGATGAATAATTATTTTTAGTATTTTAATAAGAAAATTCGATGAATAATATAATAATCTACTTTTAATTATCTATAATTATAAGAATTTGTAACCTCATATTATCGTAAGCATAACAACAATGAACTTTCTAATCTTTGTGAAAATAGGTAATATAATTGATAAAAGTACTTTTTTATAAATAAATTGATAACAATATCTATCTTATTAAAATATCACCATGAATCATCTACTTATTTTGATCAAATAAAATATGAAAACATATTCATCCTGAAGATTAAGTGGAAAAAATATATCATTAACTTTATAAAAACAAAATCAAATTTATGATACTCTTCCTTTAAAAGTTCTATCACAATAAATTATAAATAGTATAAGAAGAACTATATTAGTTAAAAAATTTATTTAACTATACTAAATATATATAGTTCATCAAACGCTATAAATAATTAAACTAAAAAAAATTTAATTAATTATATAGTTTTTGAATATTACAACACGTGGAAATAACATGTGACATTGATGCTATGTATACGATAATATGATCTTACATTTTTTATAATTATCAATAATTAGAAATATATTATAATATTATTCATCAACTTTTCTTATTAAAATACTAAAATAATTATTCATCAAATTTGGTTTAAGGGGTACAGAGAAGATGAGTAAAGAAGGAAGAAGAAAGGAAACATAAAAGAAGAAGTAAAAAACAAAATTGGGTGTTTTAACAGAAGTATCTTGATTATCCCCATAAAAATGTTTGAGTGTTTTAAAAACTAAAATTAAAATTAAAAATTAGGTAATTTAATTATCAAATTAAAATAGTTTGTGTACTTAAATATGATAATTTGCCATTAATAGCCCTTGAACTTTTCTAAATTTTGATTTTTACATTCACACTTTATTTCTTCTAGTTGTTGCACTCAAACTTACGAAAATTCTAAAAAAAAATAGCATTTCTGTCAATTTGCAGTCACTTTTGCGTGGTTATGGTGAATTTAGGCAGATAGGAAGGAGTTTCTATTGTAGACTTGGCAAAGAAGCTTCCATTGTGAACTTTAATTAGAGCGGGGAGAAGTAATCTTGGAGTTTAATGAAGTGTGGTTTCACTTCAGAAGTCAGATTTTATGTGATAGGGCAGACGACAGTAGGTGAAACATGGGTGCCTAATCTTGATATAGTTATCTTGAAGATACTCTTGAAAAAGCCCACAGCTATGTCCCATGCAACCCTTATGTTTGAATTGGACTGTCAAAACAGACGAGAGGCTACTTTTGAGAATTTTTATAAGTTCAAGTGTAAGAATAAGATGATATAAATTTCAAGTGCAAAAATCAAAATTTAAAAAAGTTCAGAAACTACTGGCGCATTTTACTTTATAATAACGTTGAAATTCATTCTATCATTCTGGTTAATAATATGTACATAACATCTTTCCAATTTTGTTTTTGGTTGCAAATTTGATTCTCAAGGGGATCAAGACGGTTTTCTGTTAGTGAAAAATCAATTTGGTTTGATTTATATTTGATCCTAGTAACAAATTCTAACACTTATGTTTTCCTAGAGTATAACTTTTGTGACTTCAAACTAGAATGTCTAGGGCCACTGTAGATCTGCCATCAAATTAAGCTTCTTATCTGAAGTACTTGGACAAATTCAACCACTTCTGGTTGCTTCACTAACTTGATGAGTCCACAGCTGCAATAGTGTGCAGGGGATATATGAAGGTTGGTCACGGCTCATGGGTGGTAATTAACAAGGCTACTGCCATCTGTGAGGAGGGATTTCCTATCTATTTCGAGCATCATTCTTTATAAACAATTCAAGGCCTATGGGATTTCGATCTTGAACCTTTTAGGTACATAGCAAAATTTTAACATGATTTGATTCAAGTAGATCTTCTGATAAGAAATTAGCCATCATAGTAATATTAGTGTACATCACTATCTTTTTGCTATCATAGATCACAGAAAACACATATAAAAGTGATATGTCCGAAGATTGCTTTGCATTATCATCATGCACAATATATATATATATACATGAACACTGCTGTGGCTTCAGAATCCTTGTCTGCCAAGGAAGAAAACATTAAGGAAACATGCTAAATTATACACAGCTTCAAATCTAACTAAGAAAAAGGTAAGGAAAATATCACATCAAAATATTGCAACATAAGTACCAAGCAAATCGAAATGAAATCATAAGAAGATATGGTGTGATATGAGAGCTGTCAATTTCCATAAAACTTAGGATATGCAATTGTTGCTCATCTCTATTGACAACTCAAAAAGGTGTTAATAGCCGAGTGCACACTAATACAAAGTAACTCAATTCTTTTAAAAGAAAAAAGAAAAATGCACCCATTCAAAATTGCATCAAAAGGAAATGAAAGTGGATATATAACCTATCCAAATATAAGTGAAAAACCTAAGAGGGGGGGTGAATTAGGTTTTAACCGATTTTTCCTCTTTTAAAATAAACAGGCTTTCTAAGATAACTAATATCAAACACTTGGTGATCAAACAAAGTGTGAAAAGATAAGTTCAAGAAAAAAGGCAAAGAACACGAAGTTTTATAGTGGTTCGATTTATCCAACAAAACCTAATCCACTACCTTGAGCTATCTACTCAATGATTTCACAAAACCTTTCACTAATATAGTAAGAGAGAATACAATAGAGGCTCACACAATTCCCTTAGGGTTTTACAACACAAACCTCTTAACCAACCAAGGTTCACTCAACACTTTGAGTTTTACAATATAACCTTATTTACACACCTATCTCTATTACAACAATTAATGAAAAAAGATACTCTAAAAACAATCACAATTTTCTATGATTCAAGGCTCACTTTAACCCTAGTTTTAAGCTCAATACAATTTTGAACAAATCAATCAAGATATGAATAAGAAGAGTTTGATATATGAAATCACCTTAATGTGAAGATATATCAATATAAATCATAAATACCTCTTTGAGTAATATTTTCTTGTAAGTTGCTCAAGAACCCCAATAATTTTGTATGAATTTCACTTTGATGGATTTCACAATATGAATGTTATGTTTTGGTTTCAAAATAATCTCCAGAGGTTCTATGAAGTGTTAGGATCAGATTTTTGCTCAAAAAGTAGTGTTAATGAGTTTTTTAAACGATTGGGTATTTATATGTATGCACCAACGGTCATAAAAATGGCTGTTTGAATCCCACTCAAAAGAAGTGCGGTCGACCGCAAAATCAGGAGGGTCGTCCGCACCATCATCCACAAATGTTCCAAAGAACTCTGGACAACCTGTGGACGATGAGCTCAGAAGTCCGGTCGACCGCTCCATCATCCGCAAGTGTTCCAGAGAGTTCTGGACATACATCGGACAATACTCTGAGAAGTCTGGTCGACCGTATGATCAGTGGTCGTCCACACTTTTGTCAGGTCGACCACACATGCATTAAAACTATGCAGAACAAGTTTCCAAACAACTCCAAGAGTTTGCAAAATATATTTTATGAATTTTGAAGTATGTGCATGTATTTTGAAAATCATTTCAAATACCCAACTCATGTTTTATCTAAATGAAATGCATTTTGAAAAACATTTCACTTTTATTAAGCAATCTATATAACTTATTACTCAAAGGGGTAGACCTAGAGATATCTAAAGATAAATAAATAAAGAAATAATGCGACACCTCTAGATCCTATCTAATCTAGAAACGCTTAGCTTCAATGCTTGACATCAAAAGCTCTTTCCTTAAGATTTGAAACTTCGATTTTGCATGGATTAAATCATGAATCCAAAAACTCTATCACTTGTACAAATAAGACATTAGTCCTTATCAATGTTTGTCATTAATCAAAATTAAGACATTAAAAGCTTTAGGGCTTTCAATAAGGAATATCTAGACTAAGGGCATGCATTGCCAACTTTGTGAGTTGGCTCTTTCAAGACCTTGCAAATTGGGTAATTCTGAAAATGTCCCCAAATCCATGATGAATAATTTGTAAAATATCAAACAACTATTAATATTGGGAAGGAAAAGTCGCTCAAAATGTTCTTCAACTATTTCATTTCTTTTAATATATCCTTAAACTTTTACTTATATTTTATATGCTTATATTATTTTAATTATATAAAAATATACTTAAACTTTTATTTTGTCTTTTTTGTCCTAATTTTGCTTTTTTAGGGAGTTGCTAAAATTGCATCCTTATTTCTAAATACCGCATCCCTTTGTTTTTTTTCATCCCTCCATAGTTTGTTATATTTCTCTCTCAAAATTATTCTTTCTAGATCTATGTTATGCAAATCTTTCAGCCTTGGATTTAGAAGAGACGACTAAAATACGTTAAGCATGAGCACTTAACCCTTGCAACATCCAAAATCAACACACCGAGTTAGCGTTATCTCGGAAACAACCATCCACGTATTAGATAATAATGCCCGGAAACTTCATTCGGGCATGATTAAAGCATTCCCAAATGCTACTTCCAGACAAGTAAAATTTTCAAGTGTGTTTTTTAAAATAAATTTTTTTTGTTTTAAAAAATAAAATTTATCTCGATTTCTTATTCATTTGTGCATGATATGTCTTTATTTTGATTCAAATTGCATTTCGTTGACATGTTTTTTGAATTTCGTAAAACAATCAAAAAATTAACATCAGATAAGATAAATCAAACATTTTACAAGAAATTTTAGACTATTAGTTGCAAGAGAAAAATACAAGAGAGAACTCAACAGAAAAGAACAATAACTCACAAGGCCTTCAAATCATATAGGAAACTACACTTTCCTTTAGGCTATATTTGCTTTTTGTTGTGTGTAAAAGTACTAGACAAAACACCTTGTATGATAACTAATCAATACAAATTGATAAGCAAGCTTTGAACCAATAATACATACGATTAACCACTTGAACTTATACATATAGATTCATACCTTTCATTTGTTTCATAAATAATACATTTGGTTTTGTATTCATATCATTTCATGAGTGTGTACAAAGCTAAGTCCATTAAACTTTGTGGACACCATTATTCTACACTCATATAGGCAAGTTCTTGATGCCCACGCCATTAGCAACATTTCCAAGACTTGTTAATAACTTAAGTTCAACATTTCTTATGTTGACAGGTCTAACAACACTACCAAACATTGGGATGATATTTTATAATGTTCAAATCACTATAACAATATATTTTCACTCATTGAATCCAAGATTAGTAGTTGTAACTAACGTCGGATTGAGGTTTATATTGTAAGTGACTTCATTAGATGGACTTTAACCCCATCCCTTTTGATGTCCTTAAAGGATCCTTTTATTAAAGTATCTGCCAAATTGTCTTTAGAATTTACAAAGTCTATTGTGACCACTCCACTAGTGATGAAACTCCTCACCAAAATATGTCTAGACTTGTCATTATACACTTGATTATAAGTTGTTGCAATTGTAGCATCACTATCACAATGAATAGATATTAGAGGAATTTGTATAAGCCACAATGGAATCTCAATTAGTAAATTTCTTAACCATTCTGCTTATTTACTAGTTGAGGCTAAAGCTACAAATTGAACTGCCATTGTAGAGTCTGTAATGCATGTATGTTTCTTGGATCCCCAAGAAACTGCACATCTACCTTAACATAAAGATCTAACGACTTGCAAAGGAGTAGTCATCTTTTCATTTAACTAGCATCTAAAAATCTTTCTAAAACTGAAAGATATACACTATAGCAAAGGTCATAGTCAATGGTCCTTTAAGATACCTTAGTGTCCTAGTGATTCCTATCCAATGTTGTCTACCTGGATTACTTGTGTATCCACTCATAGCCTTTATAGTATATGTTATATCTAGCCTTGTGGAAGTCATTATTGCATACATCAAACATCCAATTGAGATATTAGACCACCATTATTCTTGACATAGTTAATTTTTTATCTAATGAAGTTTAAACAGGTTTACAATTTAAATGATTGAATATTTTAAGAATTTTGTCAATGTAATGAGATTGAGAATGAAAAACCTAAGAGGGGGGTGAATTAGGTTTTTATCCGATTTTTCAACCTAATTCAATAAAACACCTCTTTGACAACAAATATCAAACACTTGGTGTACTAGTTGTGTGAGAAATAATGTGTTCAAGTAAACTGCAAAAATTAGAGCAATGAACACAATGATTTATAGTGGTTCGATTTATCCAACAAAACCTAATCCACTACCTTGAGTTACCTACTCAAGGATTTATCAAATCCCTTCACTAATCAAATAAATAAGATTACAAAAGATGCTCACCCAATTCACCTTAGGGTTTTACAAATAACCTCTCAAACCAATCAAGGCTCACTCAACCCTTGAGTTTTACAACACAACCTTGATTATACAATAATCTCACCACTCTCCTTAGTGAATCCTAACACAACAATTCAATTCAAGGTTCACCCAAAGGTTTTACAAACAAACCTTGAATACAAAACAACCTACACAAGGCTCACCCTACCACTTACGGTTTTATGCTATTTGCAACCTTGATACAATTACAATCAATAATAATAAGAGATAGAAAGTTTGATAGATATCACCTTAATGTGAAGATATATCAATTTGAATCACAACCACCTCTTGAGTAATGGCTTATCAAGATTGCTCAAAATTCACCTTTGAATGTAAAAACCCTTATTGATTGATTTTAACAAGATTGATGTTTAGAAAGGGTTTTGGTATGTTTCTAAGATGTTATAGGATCAAGATATACAATGTTTTTGCTCAAAAAATCTTCTTAGAAAGAATTTCAAAGATTTTGGTATTTAAAGGTTTGTTCCCAGGGGTCAAAAATGAAACTGTTGGAAAACCACTCAGGAAGTGCGGTCGACCGCATATCAAACTTGGTCGTCCGCACCATCATCCTCAAGCTTACTGGACAACCACCGGATGATGATTTTTCATCATCCGGTCGACCGGACTTCACCTGCAGTCGACCTCACTTCACCTGCGGTCGACCTCATGGTCGTCCACAGGTTGGCAGATGAACAAATTTGACAACACATGTATCCACAAGATAAACTAACTTATGGACGATACCTGGACCACTTTAGGTCGACTGAAACATGTTCATTTGTGTATCAACAATACTCTAACACATAAATGATGATTTCAATCATCCATATAAGTTATGGTATCAATCCAACAAGAGTTTATCAACCATTTAAGTTTTGAAATCAAGATGCATGGTTTTCGAAATACCAAAATATATTTTAACATATTAAAAACATTTTGAAATAACGTTTTAAGTTCATAGAGCAACCTTTAGAAACCATTACTCGATTAGAGGTAGAACTAGATATATCAAAATTTATAACTCTAAGACTATACCTCTAGTTCCTATCTAATCCAATAAAAGCTTGTCTTCAAATCTTGATAATCTTGACTTGTATACTTCCTTGAAGACTTGAAATCCTGTTCTTGCATGGATTAAATCATGAATCCAAAAACTCTATCACTTGTACAAATAAGACATTAGTCATCATCAATATTTGTCATTAATCAAAATTAAGACATTAAAAGCTTTAGGACTTTCAGAGAAAGAGTAAGTTGGAACCTTGATCTCTCTTAATCCTCATACCAAGAATCACATTTTTCTCTCTCATGTCTTTCATTTCAAAATTTCTTGAAAACAATTGCTTGGTATGTATGGCTTGCTCTAAGTCAGTATCAAATATCAACATGCCCATCCACATAAAGACGTATAATGGCACCTTGATCATTAGTACACTTGATATATATACATTTATCTAATTCATTTATCTTGAACCCACTAGCAAGTATCACTTGATCAAATTTTTGGTGTCATTGTTTAGGTGATTGTTTTAATCCATACAAATATTTAACAAGTTTACACATATTTCTATCTTACAGTGGTACAACAAAACCTTCATGTTGTTTCATGTACACTTCTTCCAAATCACCATTCAAGAATACCATTTTAAATCGCCCATTTTTTAATTGAAGTCACGGCAAAAAGCAACTAAATCATAGCTATTCTATCTCTAGTGAATATGTATCAAAATAATCCAAGCCATACTTTTGGGCATATCTCTTGGATACTAATCTAGCTTTATACTTGCCAATGGTTCATTCAATTTCATCTTTTTTTTTAAAGATCCATTTACAATCCATTGGTTTGGAACCAGGTGGCAAGTCCACTAAATTCCAAGTTTCATTTCCCATAATAGAATTCATTTCATCATCTATGGTTTCTTTCCAAAAACATTGAATCTTGTGTTCTCATAGCTTCTTCAATGTTTTGGGATCATTCTCAATATTGAGAAAATAAGGTACTTTGTTACTTATTGCATATCTTATACCTTCTACAAGATAAGTAACAAAGTCATAACTAAATGACTTAGCTCTTTTGGTTATGTTCTTCCTTCTAAGCTCAATGACATTTTCTTGAACATTTGATACCTTATTTATTGTTAAATTTCTTTGAACTATTGTCCAATTCTTTTGACATAGAGGTGAATCTAGATACATCAAAAATAGCATTTCTTGATTCAATTATGGTATTAACCGAAATTGAATCATTAGCTCTATAACCATAAATCTATAGGCATTGTTATTTTGTGCATATCCCAAGAAAATGCCCTCAACTCCTTTTTCTCCAAGCTTTATTTTATTTGGCTTAGGAAGTCTCACTATACCTCTACATCCCCAAACTCTCAAGTGTTTGAGGTTAGGTTTCTATTGAAGCACAGTTCATAAGGGATAATAGAGCTCCTTTTATTAGGGACCCTATTTAAAATATAACAAGCAGTTAAAACTGCATCTCCCCAAAACCCTTGGCTTAATTTTGAGTTTGACAACATGACATTTGCCATTTCAATCAATATTCTATTTTTTTCTTTCAACCACACCATTTTGTTATGGTGTATAATGAGCAATAACCTCATGTTTTATTCCACAATATTCAAAATATTTATTTTGATAATATTCACCACATCTATCAGTCCTTAGACATTTAATTGGAGTTTCAAAAGTTAACTCAACTTCAATTTTATAGATCTTGAACTATTCAAGTTCATCATCTTTTGA
Source organism: Apocynum venetum (assembly GCA_019593545.1). NCBI lineage: Eukaryota > Viridiplantae > Streptophyta > Magnoliopsida > Gentianales > Apocynaceae > Apocynum > Apocynum venetum. The sequence goes on from SRSM01000133.1 coordinate 1,513,336, forward strand.
ATGTAACAAGTAAACATAACAAAATCTAGTACAATCATCAATAAAATTAACAAAGTACTTTTTATTTCCTAAAGTTAGAGTGTTATGCAAATCACATACATCACTTTGTACAAGATCCAATTTACTTGTTTTTCTTTCAACTTCAGGAAATGGTTGTCTTGTTATCTCTGTGAGCATGCAAGTTCTACATTTCCCTTCATCTTCTTTAAAATATGGCAAAAGATCAAGTTTCATCATTTGATTATTCTTTTGTAATTCACATGACCTAATCTATTATGTCATAACTTAAAAGAACACTCAACAACATAATAAAAAAAACATATTTATTCTTGTTGATAGGTTATACATTCAACTTATATATACCATTACAATAGTAATCGTTTTTCCACAAACATTCCCCATTTGGTAAGTACAAACTCATCTGCCTCAAAGACTATTTTGAAATAAAATTTAATAAGAAAACTACCACTAACATGGTTTTTACTAACTTCTGGCACATAAAATGCATTTGTCAAAGTCACAACATAGCCAAAAGTAAACTTGATAACCACTTATCATTTTCCAAGAATATGAGTTTTGGCTGCATTTCCCATATATACCACAACACTTGGATCATCCATGGGCCTCAAATATTTGAATAATTCCTTGTTCTTACACGCATGTTTAGTGGCCCCAGTATCAACCCACTAAGGGAGATCTTCCTCAATAATGTTTGCTTCTGATGCCAAATTGTGCCAATAATGTTTAGTGGCACACATAATTTGATGCCAATAATGTACTTATTCATCTTCAAATTATGTTGATTAAAACAATTTAGCATCTTTTCAATTTCAGAAAATTGTTGCATCATTGGCCTAGAATCAACCATTTTATAATTGAGAAAGTTAGAGACGATAAACTTCTTACTAGAAACACCCTCTTGCATGTATCTTGCCTCAGTTTTGCCCCAAATTTCTTTTGGCAGTAGGGATATTGTGATAGACATCAAATAGACTATCACGCATAGCATTCAAGATGTGACCATGACAAATTTCATCATCATTATCCCATTTTTGTTCTGCCCTTAAGTCATCAAGAATGTCTTCATCTTTATTGGTTGAGGGCCTTAGAGTTGTCAAAACATAAGCTACCTTGATTGCAACAAATAGAAAGAATACCCTTTTTTGTCATCTTGTAAATTAACCACCATCAAACCTCTCGAGTTTCACAATATTAATTCCCAAATCCTTGATAGTAGTTGTCATTGTTGTAACTCACAAAATATAGCCTAAATATTGTAAGAGACAAATACAAGAGAGAACTCAATAGAATAGAACAATAACTCACAAGACCTTCAAATCATGTAAGAAACTACATTTTCTTTTAGGCTATATTTGATCTCTATTGTGTATAAAAGTAATAGAACAAATACTCTCTATGATAAGATGATGGCATTAAAAGATAACAATACACTTTGCCTCTTCTAATCTCGTTTAACAAAAAACAATTAAGTAAGAAGTTTCAAGACTTGTGAAGAGAATTTTCTGTAGCAAACCTCTCCCAATAGGACCATTTATAGACTTCAAACATGGTTATAGGGATTCTAACTTAAAGACTCAAAATTTGCAAGTTTTGTAACTCTTCTTTCAATAATGCAAACATTTAGCTTCATAAATATATCATTCAGCTCTTTTTAACTCTTCTAAAACTCTCAAGCATTTACGAATCATGTAAATGACCAAGAACATTATGTTAATGCTAAAAAATATACAAGAAACCTCATGTAAGAAAGGTTACAAGAAGCTTAAGAACTTAGGAGTTTCAATATCTTAAAAAGTCTCCAACATTAGCTAGGGGAAGGTTTTGCAAAAATAATAAGAACCTAAATAAGAAAAACTATGCAGATTACTAGTGGAAACTTGAGTGGTTAAACATTTTATTATTGAAATCCATACTTGATAGAAGAAATAAAAGAGCAAGAATACCAAATCAATGTTTCAAACCAAATATTAGGCTGAGGTAAATAGATGTGCGATCAAGACCAGTGAGTTGTGAGTTTAAGAGAGAATACAGATGAGAGATGGGGCAAAATAGATTAGGGAAAAATTAGTAATTTAAAGGGTGCGGTATTTAGTAAAAGCATAAAGTATTATCAATCATATCTTTTATCATTTATGAAAGCCCTAAAGCTTTTAATGTCTTAATTTTAATTAATGACAAACATTGATGAGGACTAATGTCTTATTTGTACAACTGATAGAGTTTTTGGATTCATGATTTAATCCATGAAAGAACAAGATTTCAAATCTTCAAAGAAGTATACAAGTCAAGACTATCAAGATTTGAAAACAAGCTTTTATTGGATTAGATAGGAACTAGATGTATAGTTTTAGAGTTATATATTTTGATATCTCTAGTTCTACCTCTAATTGATTAATGGTTTCTAGTTCTACCTCTAATTGATTAATGGTTTCTACATGATGTTCTATGAACTTAAAACGTTATTTCAAAATATTTTTAATATGTTAAAATATGTTTTGGTATTTCGAAAATCATACATCGTGATTTCAAAACTTAAATGGTTCATAAACTCTTCCAAATATGAATAACGTTATAATCTCAAAAATTTTATTTTAAATGACCTTGTATAAACTTAGCATACAAAAATTTGATGAAAAGAAAATTAAATATGTAATTTAAATATATTTTATGATTTTATTTTATTTTGTATTTTATAAATGTATTTTATGTACAATTTACATTTTTTTAATGCTCTTATTAATTTTTATACGGGCATTTTTAAGCTAGTGGGGACGGGGAGGTTGCATGCCCACTAGGACAAAAAAAGATTTACTTGTTATGATTCGATCGGAGATGTGACAAAAACGAAGACGATATTTTAATAGGTGAACGGAATTATTGTATGGTTATCCAATCCACATAGTAAATATGCCAGCCCAGCAGCTAGTGGTGGACCACTAGTGTAGTTTTCTTGAGTTCAACAGTAAGTTTTCTAATCATTGGAAGCAAAGGTATTTATACCCCTGATCCTCTAGTTTTCAACAAGAAGAGAAAAGACTGCAAAACTATTAGATTGAACTTCAAAATTTGAACTTGAGCTAAATATTGCATTCAACCTTGATTATCTAGATATTATTTTGTCTCTTCAATTGGGCAACCCTTATTATTACCTCAAAAGAAAATATTTATTTGAACTAAATTTTATCATCTCCACATAGGCGTGGAACTAAATATTTATTGTTTGTAAGATATCAAGGTTGAATTGACATAAAACTTAAGAGAGAATTAAAGTAATTGAGATTAGAATAGCGCATCAGTCAACAGCATTAAAAATAAGAAATTATCTTGAGAGATAATCATCAAGACAAGAAGCTAAAGACAAGTTTAAATACAGTAAAGAGTAACATAGGAAATGCCCAGGCTTCTGCTGATTCAGTTGGTTCTTGCATATACATCTTATTCTGGTCTTCTCTATTGTGTTCCAATCTGGGATATTCTTCACATTATGTAACGCCAATTCAATCTGAATTAACTGTCCATCTCTCTATAGTTGATTCTATATCTGTGTCCTCCAAAACTTCTTCATCCATAAAATATTCATATGAAAGCTCTGAGTCACTTTTTGCTGGTAAGGGTTGACCAATGTCCCTAGCAGGGCTACTACAACATTTATCAACTTTACAAGAACCAGCATTATCACAAAAACTTGAACCATACAATACATTCAAGAACTCTTCTAAATTCAACTTCTTTAGACTTCTAATGATCCGTTTAGCCTTTAAATTACTCAATTTTCGAACTAAAACAAGAATGCCCTCCATGATCTCTTGTTCGAGCTGTTTTTCAATCTCTTTCTCAAGCTCTTCCCTTAGTTTGATCTCTTCTTCATTTGGAACATTTTTCATGGAAAATGAGTAGCTTCTGTCAAAATTATCTGTTGTCCACTTTGCTGTTGATCCTGAACTCGATGTTGAATAGTTGCCTTCACTTGAATGATCATAATCATCATATTCATCATCAGGGATGAAGGCTAAGTTGGACCAGATCACCATGGATTCATTCAAGAAAGGTGATGAATTTGATTTTGGTGAAGACCAAGTGGTTTCCATTTGATGATGAAAAACATGAAAAAAATTTTATGGACAAATATGATTGATGGACTAAAGTAATTACAAATTGCACAATCAGAAAATCATGAGACATAACGGAAGCTATATATACTACTATTAGATACGGAAATAGAAGCTCTGCCGGCATGCATTAATTTCTTTTCAAGAATTTTTCCATGTTGCATCATTATGTTATGTTCCACAATCCACAATGACTACTTGAAACATGATTACTTAGGTCCCTTCTTTTGTCACAATTAATATTTGAGTATCTTATTTACAAATTTCTTGTTATTGAGTCATTTGAAACTTTATCTTTCCCTCTTTCTTTTTTATTGGTAAGGGAGTCAATTTCAACTTGACTCATCTAGTTAAATATGATAAAAGTACCATAATTTGACAATAATTATCACATTTATAATCAGAATTTTGATGGTTATGTTCGGTGAGGTGAAGTATTTAACCATAGGGTTTAACTAAAATTTTATATACTTACTTTCAACAGAATCACGAAAAATTGATAAGTAGTTTAGCATGTTTATCGAAATTTGAACATTTGGATCTCCAAACCTGAATAAAAGAAAAAATTGTTTTACTTGCCTTGTCTGAACGTCCAAAATGAAACATTTGGCTGCTGTTAAATATTTAGAATAGTTTTCACATTTTTATTAGTTGGAGTTGTTAATGGTCAAATCATTGTATTTGTATCCCAAGCCAGCAGTGAAGTCTCGAGGACGATTTAAATAATTAAAGTTCAACTCCAAATTAAGTTACGTCAAAATTTAAAATAAAACCTTATATCCCGAAATAATAAAAAGTTATATATTTAATTTACCTTTATAATGTTAAGAAATTTTTTTCAAATGTTAAGGCTCAATTGATAAAGTAATTTCACTAATGATTTTATATCAAATCTCAACTAGATTAGTCCAGTCTTAATTAGGTTAAAAATTAGTATTTAAAAACAAATAAAATAAATAAATATACTTTCAAAATAAAATAATTATTAAATATATTAAAAATAAATGAAAATATACAATTGAGAATCTCAATAAAAATTAAAATTTTTATTTAAAAATTAAAATAAAATTTCACTTTAAACCTAATCCGCAGTGGTGAGATGGTCAAACTACTTGTGCAACTTATGAATCATAATGGTGGGCTTAAAGGCTTTTCTTAATCAGGATTCATGATATATTCTTTTGGACCTTTTAAGGGCTTTGAGGACTACATTTGATGGGCCAGCAGGATCCATTCCAACCCAAGTTTCTTCATGCAAACTATGTTATCCTTGTTCCAAGAGAAAACAAATGCCCTCCGAAATGATTTAAAAAATATATAAAAATAAAAAATATTATTTTAAAAAGTACATTATTGGGAAATAACTGGAATTAAACTAAATATGGTTCCCAAATAAATTAAAAAGAACTTTCCCCATGCAAAATCTTCAACAATTATTTGAATTAAAATCTCGAAATATTGTATTAATATAATCTCTTCAAATAGAAAAAAATAAAAATAAAACTATGACAGAACATTTCTCTTCCATGGTTTTTATTGCAATTCCATACTAAGTTTGTCACGTGGGCTACGAGTTAAAGAAAATTAAAGTAAAAAAAAAAATAGATCCTTAAAAGTGCAAGTTTCAATGTGGAAAAAGAAAAAGTTGAAGTTCTTCATTGTTTGGAAAATAAAATGTTGGAAGTAATATTTGAAAAACAAATTACCAAAATGCATATTAATTATCATATGTACTCATTTAATTAGTAATTAAATCAATTGCCTTCTTAAAAACTGTAGATTTAATTAGTAATTAAATTAATGGCCATCTTAGAAACTTGGATAATATGGATTAGGTAGAGATTAGACCAAGATTTTAAGTTTTAAATTTTTTAATATGTAAAAATTACAGTTGTGACCCATTATCCTCTAAACTAGTACTATTACAGACAAATAAACCGTTAATATAAGTTCGTACAGAACAACAATAAACTATATTGCTTTAATTTCTTGTTAGCTATTTTGTCCTAACACAGAAATCCTATATCCAAATCATATATACTTTCTCAATCACATTTTAATTATTCACTTTTTTATTTATGTATTTAACTTCAATCGTTCAATTTTTTATTTTAACAAATAATTTTATAATTATATTTTTATTATTAATGAAGAATTTAAATAAATTATCAATTATTTATTGAATAATACATTTTTTAAATAATTAATATTTATAAACTAGTTATTAAATTATAAATTTTAAAAAAATTAGTTACATATTTATTATTTATAATAATTATTTTTAATTCTTTTACAAATTTGAAATAAAATAGATGGAGTGTATGATAATATACATCACATACATGAAAAATTAATAAAATAAGGCTTGAAAATTTCCTCAAGCATCATATCTAGTAATCAATTACTATCCCAAACAGTTCGTAGCTTGTCTTCATTATCTATCTCAATCCATAGGACAATAAATTATTCAAGAGACACTAGTCTATATATGAATATAATGGTTTTTTTAAATAAGAAAATGCACTACAATTGTGAATATTATATGAATGGTATACATCACACTCATGACTTTTAAAATTATTACTTGCACAGAGTTACAACTAAACAACATATATTTATCATATGAATACAATCGTTTAAACCTACTCTTCTAATTATGGCTTATTGAGGATCCTAATAGAAAAAAGATAATAGAGATAGTGGGAGAAAGATAAACTGCAATAATACTCTCTTCAAATTATTTTTCATGTTTCTATTTTTGAAATATCCAATAAATATTTGTCTTCCTAAAATAAACATATATTTATTTAAAATTAATAAAATAAGGCTTGAAAATTTCCTCAAGCATCATATCTAGTAATCAATTACTATCCCAAACAGTTCGTAGCTTGTCTTCATTATCTATCTCAATCCATAGGACAATAAATTATTCAAGAGACACTAGTCTATATATGAATATAATGGTTTTTTTAAATAAGAAAATGCACTACAATTGTGAATATTATATGAATGGTATACATCACACTCATGACTTTTAAAATTATTACTTGCACAGAGTTACAACTAAACAACATATATTTATCATATGAATACAATCGTTTAAACCTACTCTTCTAATTATGGCTTATTGAGGATCCTAATAGAAAAAAGATAATAGAGATAGTGGGAGAAAGATAAACTGCAATAATACTCTCTTCAAATTATTTTTCATGTTTCTATTTTTGAAATATCCAATAAATATTTGTCTTCCTAAAATAAACATATATTTATTTAAAATTTAATAAATAAGCTTCTTGATTTAACGCATTCTACTAATACATGTGATCACATTACTAATCACTCCATTCATAATAAAGATAATGTAGTAATTTTGTTTTATAACCATACAAGATCTCTTTAATTTTCTTTTATAAAAGCAAAAAAATATATTTAATTTTTTAAGGAAAAAGTATTATGTACCAATTATAGATTTTAGAGCTTTTTTCCTCTATTAATAAAAGTGTTTTTTTATAAAAAAAATTGAAAAATTATAGTATAACATTTTATTTTTAACAGTTTCAATAAACAAAAACTGTTTAAAAACAATATTTTAGCTTCTTCTAAAAGATAAAAATGAAAAATGATTAAGAATAACTTAAAACCACTTTTAACTTAAAAAGAAAAAAACAAAAACAAAAACCTTACTTTATCCTAAGTACATGCCATAAAGTTCAAAGGAGCACAATTAAACTACATCATTTCTTTCTTTCTTTCTTTCTTTTTCTTTTGTTGGTGAATAAACTATATCATATCATTTCTAAAAACCACACAAATGTTAATAAATGCACCATTGGGGTATTTTTATTTTTATTTTATATCATTAGGTATTTTGTTGTGACATAAAAATTTCTTAATCCACAAGTTGCACTACTAGTCAAATATTAATAAAAGTAAATGTAAAAGTAAATGAAGGAAAAATATTTAAATATATGGTGAAAAGTCTCCAGGCAATTCATTAATCATCAATCATAGTCTCAACAGATTTGGATATCTTAGAAGAATGACCTGCCTATGTGGAAATGCTCGTGTTTGCTATGAGGGTTGAAGGGTAATAATTATATTAAAGTATATAATTGAAGGATAATGTTAGAATATTTGAGAACACTTTGGAGAAGTAAAGACTAAAATTATAAGAATTTATCTTTTAAAAAAAACACTTAATTTGTTCCAAATGTAAACAGACAATTTCTATCATTGTAGAGCGTCCCCAACCCAATTAAAAGGAAAATATCATCATATGACAAAGCCTAATTACAAATAAACATAATAGTATCTACAAAGATAAATATTAAAACATTATAGGAATTGCAAAAAAGAAAAGGATATTAGTTGAAACTAGATGTACATTATACTCTTTGATGTCAAATTCGCAATAATTTATATTATCATGATCATTCACTTTTAGATCAACAACGACCAAAATCAAGTAGAGATTTTGGCGTTCATATCATTGGCTATATGTTTTGTATTTTATTGATTGTAGATCTTAGTGATATGTTCCTCTTTTTTGTACCTTAATTTGTACCAACTTGTTTGTCTTTTTTACAAGCAAAGCATGATTATTAGTGGCAACAACTATGTGTACTTATCAATCCATTATGTATTGTGAGTTTCAGCCTTTTTGCTTTGCAAGCTTTATGGCTTGACCGCTTGAGTGATTTACTTTTATTTATTTATTTATTTCTCTTTTGAATTTCAAGTCTAATCTTATATAAATTTTTTATAATTTCATAAGTCAAACTAATTAAAATACACAGATGACATATTTTTAGGAATAAACTAATTTCTTCAAACAATATTTTCTTAAAAAAATCAACTTCACATCTAAAAAAGTTTAAGTTCAATATGTGATTTAACATAGTACCATCCAATTCATATGCATCACTTATTACTCCATGCTCATTTTAATTATTTACTCTATTTTTTTCATAAGGATTAAAACACGTATTGAAAATAAAAATTATGTAAACAATGTTTTTAAATTATTCTTATTTAATCAATCATGTATAATCATAGTGGTTCAAATGTTTGAAATAAAATAATAAACATTAAATGTTTTTTAAGAAATTGATTCAAGGTTTGAGATGAAGAAATTGTTTTGCTATTCTAGAATATTATTTCTAGTATTCTCATTTAAATATATTAATAAATACTTTGCATATTTCTAAGATAAACTAATTACAAACAAGAAATGAAATTTTATATTTTCAAGATTACATATGGGTATAATTGTAAAAATATATACTAAAATTAGAAAGATTAATATTCAAAGGGGATAATCCAAAATGAAATATTAGATAATTGAAATGAGAAAGAAAGAAATATACCATAGTAGGTGCATGCTAATATATTTGTTCTTGCATAACAAATAAAGGTATCATTAGTTTTTTTATATATATCAGAGGAAGAGATTAATAGAAACTCGACAAATAGCCAAAGTTGAAGTCTTGAAATTTTGGTTAATCATTTGCAAATTGTTTTTTATAAACTAGTTCTATGACATAATAATACCTCATTTTGCTACTTTTAAGTCGTTGGAGGAAGAGGAATATTCACACAGACCGAAAATGTTTTTCTTTTCCTAATATACCCCTTATTTTGAATTTAAAATAAGGAAGAAAAGGGGAAAAAAAAAGAATAGAGCAATAAGAAAGAGAGAAATAAATTGTCTTAGGAATAATGAAAATAAGTGCAATATTGAGAAGAAAAGATAAAATATCTCTAAAGATTAATTATGGATAAAAAAAGAGTTTTCTAATTACTTATAAAAAGGGACATAAGTAGTAACTAGATGTGACAATACATGTTGGCTAGCTCAGCTAGGCCAAGGGGAAAAGTCGGGTCGATCAGGTTTAGAATTCAAAAGCTCAACGCAATCTAATAATTGGTTCAATTCTGTCCAAATTGTCAAAACAACACCATTTTTACTATAAAAAAATGTTATTTTCTTATTGGCCCAATTGGTGACGAGCTATGGAAAAAAACTGGGTCGAATTAGGTCATAGTCAAAAATTTCAAATTAGGATTTTTAAGGTGTAACTCAACTTAAAAATTAAGTCGCACAAGTAAATCAGGCCAAATTGACACCTTATAATTACTTGGGTTCTTATTTATTTCTTGTCATATTAGTAAACAAAGCTATGTTAATTCAATATATTGGATCTACATAATTGTAAAAGATGCATTTTCCATAATGATTTTGTTAGGTGGCAACTATTGAGATCGAGATCCATAATAAGGATATTACAACCGAGCTTCTTCTTTTTTCTCTAGCATATAAGCCTAAAATTAAACATTAATTATGCAATATATTTGTTCAAAAATAAATTATTATTAGCATTTAATTGATATTAAAAGGCATGCATTATAATATCACTTCTAGATTGCTTATAGCTAGAATCTCAAAGAGGGCTGGATTCTTCATGCCTAAATTTCTTGATTACCATATCACTTGTTATTGATAATAATAATAATTACATACATATGCATTATTATTCATTCCACACAATTTATGATCTAGCACCATGTCAAAATCACTTTTTTCTTTTGTAATTGGGAAGGAGAAATATCACAATTTTGAAATCTCATTATATTTTATAACTTTCAAACAATTGAAACATTGTCGGTACCATTATATATATATATATATATATATATATATATATAATCCAAATCTTGACATTGATACACAAACCTCCAATGCAGTTAATTTTCTACATGAAGAAGCTCAAAAAAACAAAGAAAGTAATTCAAATAAATTAAGAAAAGAAAGGTCAAAATTGAAATTTCACATTATTTCTCCCTAATGCTATTCAACATTTTTCATATAAACATGGAGTATTCACTCTAACATGGAGAGAGATCATAAATATAAAAATAAAAAATAAAATTCAACACCAATTAATTTGATAGAGGATATTTTCCTTACTATGTTGCCATCATCTTATCTCGAGTCTACTCAAAAACTATAAATTTAGTACACTTATGCACATCTTGTTGTTTTCGAAGGAAAAAAAACAGAGAAAATGCTTATTTAGTAATTAATTCACTTAGAGTTTTATATTTTTACATATATTTTTCATTGATCTTTCGGTTCAGACAGCTTTTGGGGACTGCTAAAAGACCTAAGAAGGAGCAAAAGCAAGATTGGCCTCTCTTGTAGAGCAAAAACTAATACTTTATCAATTTTAAAATAAATATCATTTTAATTTGTTTTAAAATAGATATCTTTTTAACATCAATTATTAATATTTATTTATAATTTCAATATCATTTAAGTGGAGAGAGAATGACAGTAATTAATTTGAAAAGAGATATAATGAGATATTGATTTATAATATTTATTATGAGTTTGAGTCATATTTTACAAAATTATTTTGTATTTAAAAAATAAATAAATTAAGATGGTAGTAAGGAGAGGAAAACAAAAGATCCAGCTTTAATTTCATTAAATTAATTTTTATTAAACCAATAATCCTCGCACGCGAATCTACCTGCAAAAATCGACACGACACTTAAAGAATGCAACTCCCTCCTCTTTTTCTTTTTTTAATAATAAGAAAACTTTTTGTGTTTTCTAAGAATTTTTTTTAAAATTTATGTACTTTATAAATAAAAATATTAAAGCATCATTTCTTAATTTTTTTCTCTCCTAAAAAATAAAATCGATAAATAAATCATTTTTAATAATTAGATAAAAATAGGATATAATAGGAAAAAAGTTAATACATATTATCTTGATTTTATAATATAACAAGAAAGAAAAAGCAATAAGTAGCAATTGTTATCATTTGTAAAAAAATGTTGTAGTTTAGTAGTTAATGCATCTTACTCAAAATTTAGAGATTTTACATTTGATACTTCATCTTCATATAATAATAATAAAAAAAAGTAATTGTTATCATTCAACCCTTGTATTCCCATTCTAGAAATTGTTTCATATACCAAAACTTGTGTAGAATTGTTATATTTATACATTATAAGAGCTTTTTTCCCCTAGTTTATCCAAATAATAAATGAGTTTAATAAAAGTGAATTTGTTTTATTTCATAGGACCTTTCTACCAAATTCTTGGTTCACCTTCACCATCATTACAACAAATCGAACTTGTAACATACATTCTAGCAAGGGACTACTTAATGCAGCCGATTTTTATTCCCATACATACAACAGGAGATTGCCAATAATACCCCTAAATTTGCATTCTACCCTAAATCTTGATCATTTACCTTAATGGCCTAGGGTCTTAGGGTCCTCAGTGAGCCTTATATTATTTAAGCTAATCAAGGTTAGGACATAATAAGTTATTAAGGAGTGCATCAAAGAATGATTCTTTTCGCATGATCCTGCTGCACATTTTATTTTGGTTTTCTTTTACAACTCTTATCTTCTCTTGAGAAGGTTTGATTAAATCAACATGAATCATAAATATAAGAATACAAACGTTGATTAAATTTGACTTGTAATAAAATGTATATAAATTACTCCATTTATCCAGAAATATCAATTGTCGGATGATTTTCTTTTTATCTCGAAATATATATCGTTTTACATAATTTTAATTATCTCACCGTACGTCTAATATGAATATTATTTATTTTCATCTTTCATCTAACATCTTTCTTATTTCTAAGATAAAGTCTTTATATTTTCTTCTTCTCACAACCAACTTTCTTTTATCTTTCTTATTTCCAAGACATAATAATTAAGAGTATTTTATGGAAAAAAAAGTTCATTGATTTGTGTAAAAGTGGGTTCAATAACTTATATTTTTTATGGAGAAATTATAATTAGTGGTTGCAATTATTTGCATAAGCTATAGCCTACAAATCATTTTCTCTATTAAAATTGTTTATTGTTAAGAATGTTTTAAAGAACATTTAATTTCTGATGAAGGGAATATTCAAGACAAGATTTTCTAACTTTGTTCATCAAACATAAAATTTTAGAATTTCTATACAAATTTATTAGAAAGACTTGTAGTTTCATGGGTCTATTCATAGTTTTTTTTTTCTTTCTTTTTTTTTTTGAAAATAAAAGGAGACTATTCGTAGTTCTTTTTAAAGAAAAAAATACACAATATTTTGTCAAAAGTATAACTTAAATCCATGATATTTTAAAATGTGTTTGGTTTGAAGGATTTTGATGGAAGGGGAGGGAAGAGGAGAGGAATTTATTTAAAACCACTTGTTTGGAAGGAAATTTTGTGACCAAATCCCTCCCCTCTTTTTCTCGTCACCTCCACAATTGGGGAGATTTTGAGGGGATGGAAATAAAACTAATACAAATGATTTATTTTTTCTTAATTATATTTTAATAATTACACTTTTATATTTCTCTCATTTTATCATTCATTGCATCTTCCTTTTATTTTATTAAGAGGTACAATAGTTAATTTAATTATATTTTTCCTTTCTTTCCAAACCAAACAAGGGAGTTTTATTTTTTCTTCGTTCCCTTACTATCTAACCAAACCAAATAAGGTGAAATTATTTACCTCTCCTCCCCTCCATTAAAATCTCTCACTTCCCCTCACCTCCTATCTTTTGAACAAAATGCTATTTTAGATACATATGTGAGACCACTTAACAATCAAATTGAATATATTTGTCTGTCTATTCTTAGCTATTAAGTTTTCATTTTGACACCTAAATCTTAAATTATTGTTTAAAATTAACATAATATTTAATTTTTAACAACATCTAATCAAATTTATTCAAAACATTATTCACATGTTTTACATTAAAATAAAAAAGACAAAAGAAAACCTAAAATTTCTTTCTTTCTTTTTTGAAGGGGAATACCTAAATTTGGTTAAAAATAAGAAAATAAATTTATCATTCCACGAAAGACATCTTTCAAAACAAATTTTTTACATTCAAAATTTCTATCCCATTCAAATTTTTATTTTTTTATAATTCACATATAAGTCATACATATTCACATAAACAATACTTTTATCATTACTTTTTAATTAAAAACATAAACTCAAATAATTTATTAATTATATTTTATGTATTGTATACCATAATTCAATAATGTAATATAAAAAATATTATATTAAACTTTCAATTCTAATAAAAAATTATCCAAAAAAGAAAATAAATTACTCTCATTTAAAATAACATCATAGTGTATTCTTAAAAAAAAAATACTTCACTCGATGTGATAACGTTTGACCAAAATTCCCGTGTCGTAATCGTAATGGAAGGGAGCGGAGCTGTTGGGTCAACCGTTGAGGGCTGACGTTTTGAATGTATCTGAATTGTGAATGCCATATGACTATATAAGTTGGAGATTAGGTTATCTTTCTATTTTCCTTCAATTAAAAGAAGAAAAATAAAAGATTGAAATATTGGGTAGAGAAAAGTGTGTCTTCTGTCCTCTTTTTTCTGGTCAAATGGTTAACTTCCAATTTTCGAAACTTGACACTCGTGACCTTGGAATCTCATGAGCAGTGCTTAAATTGAGATAAAATAGTTATTTCGACCTCTTATCTTTAATGTTTTAACTAAAATAGTCATTTTTTTTACTTTGATTCATTACGTATTTTGTTAGTCATTTTGATCTTTTTAATGCATAAGTTTGACTCCTAAATTTTGAGTTAACATATGAATAAAAAACAACAAAATAACTATAAAAAAAATATAAGGAATCAAAATGATTAAATATAAAATGAGGTACCAAATTAGCTAATTTGCCTTAAATTGACTTAGAACCTAATTATTGTTGGCTAGAATAATTTGAATATATTAAGAGTTTTTTTATACTGATGTTGTAAGTTACTCTTTGACTCAACTAAATTTAGTTAAATCTAACGAGAAGTACCATAATTTCGTGAGAATTATTATATTCATGAACTAAAAAAAAAAACTCAATTATCAATGAACTACTAATAAAACGTTTTATGTTGATAATTTTTTATGCATTACTGTCGAATTACGAATAAGAAGTTTTATGTCAATATTTGTTTTATACATTACCATCGGAAAATGATAAATTACCAACATAATTTTTCCGTAAGTAATTTGATGGTTTTTATAGTGACAATTTAAATTTATTACTCTTGATAAGTAAGATTATTTTATTGATTAAGTTGTATCTACTTATCAATAATAAATTTTATATCAACAAAGATAAACTTATTTATTGTGATCATGATGAATAGTATTGCTAGTTTAATGTCTATTTTTACATTTAGTATGTATTTAGTTGGGTTTTATATCCAGAGGTACCATTTTTGTCTTTTTCTTTTAGAAAAGGAAAAAAAAGTAATTGAATTTCATTCAATTCAATTAAATTTTTTGTTGATTTCAAAAGAAAATCAATCTTTTGATTACTTCCAACATTGACATCATGACAAGAGCTATTATACATGTATGTTGCACATAAGTCATTTATACTTCCAACATTGTTATATATACAAACTCATACACATTTGCCACATATGAAAATAAAATAAAAAAATATAATTTATCTATATATTGATCACAATGATGGACATGCTTTAAATTATTTTCTCTTTTTTGGTTCACTCTATTTACTAAAAATTGTTTTTTTTTCCAATTTTATATACATATATCAATATGAAAATTTGATATTGGCAAGCTCTACTTGTACTAATTGACATGTCAACTTAATAGCCTATATAAGTTAGATGCACTACTTCCATCATTGTCATCAATACAATCTCCTTTATACACATGCAACACATGTGTAAGTGTTTTGTGTCTAATATGCATCTTTAAAAGTAATTTAAACCTCAATAGTCCACGTAGCATGGATCCATTACTTTCAATGTCAATGTCAAGACAAACTCATAACATATTTGTATCACGATGTAAATTTTAAGTGCTACAAAAATTTACAAATTATTTTTACTAATCATGTATTATTAAGGATAGGAATCCTTCAAATTATTATTATTATTATTATTATTATTATTGAAAAACCTAAGAGGGGGGTAAATTAGGTTTTTATTCGATTTTTCAACCTAATTCAATAAAACACCTCTTTGACAACAAATATCAAACACTTGGTGTGCTAGTTGTGTGAGAAATAATGTGTTCAAGTAAACTGCAGAAATTAGAGCAATGAACACAATAATTTATAGTGGTTCGGTTTATCCAACAAAACCTAATCCACTACCTTGAGTTACCTACTCAAGGATTTATCAAATCCCTTCACTAATCAAATAAATGAGATTACAAAAGAGGCTCACCCAATTCACCTTAGGGTTTTACAAATAACCTCTCAAACCAATCAAGGCTCACTCAACCCTTGAGTTTTACAACACAACCTTGATTATACAATAATCTCACCACTCTACTTAGTGAATCCTAACAATACAATTCAATTCAAGGTTCACCCAAAGGTTTTACAAACAAACCTTGAATACAAAACAACCTACACAAGGCTCACCCTAACACTTAGGGTTTTATGCTACTTGCAACCTTGATACAATTACAATCAATAATAAAAGATAGAGAGTTTGATAGATATCACCTTAATGTGAAGATATATCAATTTGAATCACAATCACCTCTTTGAGTAATGGCTTGTCAAGATTGCTCAAAATACACCTTTGAATGTAAAAACCCTTCTTTAATGATTTTAACAAGATTGATGTTTAGAAAGGGTTTTGAAATGTTTCTAAGATGTTATAGGATCAAGATATATAATGTTTTTGCTCAAAAAATCTTCTTAGAAAGAATTCCAAAGGTTTTGGTATTTAAAGGTTTGTTCCCAACGGTAAAAAATGAAGCTGTTGGAAACCCACTCAAGAAGTACGGTCGACCGCAAATCAGACTTGATCGTCCGCACCATCATCCTCAAGCTCACTGGACAACCACCGGATGATGATTTTTCATCCTCCGGTCGACCGGACTTCACCTGCGGTCGACCTCACTTCACCTGCGATTGACCTCATGGTCGTCCACAGGTTGGCAGATGAACAAATTTGACAGCACATGCATCCACAAGATAAACTAACTTATAGACGATACCTGGACCACTTTAGGTCGACTGAAACATGTTCATTTGTGTATCAACAATACTCTAACACACAAATGATGATTTCAATCAACCATATAAGTTATGGTATCAATCTAACAAGAGTTTATGAACCATATAAGTCTTGAAATCAAGATGTATGGTTTTCAAAATACCAAAACATATTTTAACATAAAAAACATTTTGAAATAACGTTTTAAGTTCATAGAGCAACCTTTAGAAACCATTACTCAATTAGAGGTAGAACTAGAGATATCAAAATATATAACTCTAAGACTATACCTCTAGTTCCTATCTAATCCAATAAAAGCTAGTCTTCAAATCTTGATAGTCTTGACTTGTATAATTCCTTGAAGACTTGAAATCTTGTTGTTGCATGGATTAGATCATGAATCCAAAAACTCTATCACTTGTACAAATAAGACATTAGTCCTCATCAATGTTTGTCATTAATCAAAATTAAGACATTAAAAGCTTTAGGGCTTTCAATTATTATTATTATTATTATTATTGTAGTCAATGTCAAATGTATAAATTATTGTCAATATTGGTATTAAGACAAACTCATTTATTGATACAAATGTGTATATGTTGAAGTATCAAATTCTTACTAAAATCACAAATTATATAACATGTAGTAAGAATAGATGTGCTTTGAATAATTTTATGTTATTTTCTCATTTGTACTATATTTTGTTTTCTTATACATTAATATGAAGACTTGTTACTAGCAAGATCTAACTTTTCTTACTCTTGTTAATAACAAAATACTTGTTATTAACTTTTGAATCTTACCTTATGTAAAATTGAATTGATTACAATATTGGTGTCAATATAGATTTGTATGGCACATATACTAAAGTCTATAAAGTAATTTGATTGATGATGCATAAACTATATTTTTTTCTCTTTTGTTTTTGGGCTCATAGTGTATACTATATTTGTCTCTCTTATGCATTAATATGATTTTTTTAAAAAAGAAATTCACACTCTAATTTTTACTAACTCAACAAGGTCTCACTCGAATAGCAAGTATGTGATTAAGATTAATCTTTATTCTTCCAACACTAGCATTAAGAGAAACTCATCTACACACAATGTGTCTTTAAAAGCCTACAAAATAATTTAATTGATCATGCATTACAAGGATAGACAAACTTTAGATTATCCTATCTTTTTTCCCTCATACATAGTCAGTTCTGCCTTGAGGCTAATGAGGTGGTCACCTCAGACCCGGATTTAAAAAAAATTAAGGGTCAAATATTTTTCTAAATCCTAGTTTTTTTTAGGGCCTAAACTATTTTTAAGTTTTTCTTAATGTTGTAATATTTACCACAATAGAGATAAAATGAGAGTGTAGACCATTTTACTATCAAATCCTATATACTAAGAAATGGATATCAAAAGCCAATGTGAAGAAAGTTAAAAGAACAATTGCATAGGATTTTTTTAAGACAAAAATTTTATATATTATAAGTGAAAGTTGAATGGCATGTTTTTACATTCATCTATTGCAATATCTATTATAGTGACATCAATAGAAAGAAGTTTAGGTATCAATAGAGACAAGTTTTTTCAAATTTAGATTGATCAAAACTTATATTCAAGTAATCATGTCTCAAGAAAGATTAAATTGTTTGAAACCTTATTTATTGAAAGAGAAATGATTCAATCTTTAGATTATGAGTATTTGATTAGTGTTTTTAGTTCTAAAAACTATGAGACGTGTAGTGTTTAAGTAAATTTTTTGATAGTATATTGATATTTTATACTATATTTAGACACATTACTAATCTCTTTTTTTTCCCACTCCAATATATAAATTTTAAAATCCTAATACATAGATCTCATACAACACATAAAATATACTTTTAAAAAATATTTTTAATTTAAATTTTGATATATTAACTAATTTTTTAACTATATTTTAATTTAATCTTAATTTATCCAACATTTAAGAACCACTTAAATTAAATCACATACAATTCCAAAACAATAACAGTATATAAATATTTTTATATTTATTATAAAACTCAAAATTTTAAATTATATCCAAATATATTTGTTTTTTTAAATCCAAATATATTTCTAATATGACCAAGTGTGTCAAATCTTTCGTGATTATAAGAATTATACATGCATGGCAACAATGAAAGTGTATTCATTTATATTGATGCCTATAAATATAAATGCATATCTAAAATTGGATATTCTTAATTTCCTATTTGAAATATTTGTAACTGATTGTATATTTTCTGAATATAAACTTTAAGTACTGCAAATAATTTCCTCAAAGTAATTAATTCATTCCTATTAATACATTATTCTCACTACAACTATGTTTAATTTTTTAAAATAAGAATAATGTAGTAACTAAATACTTCCCATATTTTTTTAAACAGAGGAAAATATATAAAAAAAATATAAACGAAATAAATAAATGTAATTTAATCGGTGAAACGATCTCATCTAAAATATTCTCAATAATTGATCTGTATGTAAAAAAGAAAAGAAAAATGAAAGATTGCTTAAAAAACGGGGAAAAAAAAGAAAGAAAGATTGCTGATGTATGACCTCTACCAAAACACTACGTTGGTTAAACCAGTAAACTCCAGGTGGTGGGTTTAGCCAATAGCCCCATGTATTTTTACCCACTTGAAATAAATTAAACTGCCTTTTCTAATACTTTCCACTATCTTAAAGAGAAAAAAAAAAAGTCCAAGTTGAGTTAATACCAATAGTATAAGGTATGGATTGTAGACGGGGGGTTGGGACTTGGGATAGGCTTTCACACCAGAATCTAGAGAGAGAGAGAGAGAGAACCCGTGTGGTATTTTGTGTTAGTAAAGCTTTTGCAGAGGATCTAAGGATCTGGTGTCTATGTTGATTACATCTGAATCTATTGAGTCACAACAGTGAGGTCAATTTCCTGAGTACTCTTTTATTTCCTTTTTGCTACGTTTCTTGATTTATTTTTAAATTTTTTGTGTTGTTTTTTGGCCTTTCTTTGCAAATTTTGAACTCATTTTTACGAATCCCATTTCATAATTTTCTTTTCAAAATTGTAGTAACAACTGAAGAAGGCTAAATATGTTAACTTCCAGGTGGGTTTCTGGATTTCTAGAAAAAGTCACCTGGAAATATATTAAAGTTTTGAAGTTTATTTACTTTTCTATTTTCTTTCTTGGTGGTTGTGGGACTGAGTTTTACCTTGTGTTTATTAGTTCTGTTTCTCGCAGTTTGTTTCTGTATAGTGGAAGGTAGTGGATTAGCATTTTACATTGAAGAATTTGTATGATTTTCTGCTTGAAATAAGCCCATTAGAAAAACAAAAGAGAAATGAAAGAAGAGTTAAATTCAGGTGTCAGAATGAGATAGTAAAGATAGGTTTTTGATTCCGGAAAATCCTTTTAAAATCAAGAAAATTTGAATTATATTCTTGTTCCTAACGATTTGTATGTCTGGCGTTGCTTTTTAGTTTCATTTTCATGGGTTCTTGTCAACTTTGTTTATTTTCAAATCTGTAAATAAACCTTTAACACGGTGATATCCGGGAAAAATAGAAGTTGAAAAATCATTTCTTGTTTAAGATACCCTGACAAAGTCGTCTTCTTTCGATCTCCTCTGGGTTGATTGTACTTATGGAGGTTTGGTAAAGGCTAGAAGCGGTAAATTTTCCTGATTAAATTCTGTTACCTACGACTGCTTTTAACTCCTCCATGTGAACCCTTCTTTTGTGGGAATCTTCTTTTCTTGTTTTGTGCTTGTGCTTTTCTTTATTAGCCTTCACCTCTCATTTTCCTTTGGCACTAAGCTTTGCAAAGTGAATCTTTGATTGAACACTCAATTCTTGTTATCTTGCAGATGTCGAATTTATGATTTTGATACTTTAGACCATATTTTATGTGCCCTTACTAGAGGAAGACTAGTATCTGTCAGTGGGTGTTCTTGTATTTTGGTAAATGTCATTCCGGAGCATAGCTCGTGATATAAGGGATGGTTTTGGAAGCTTATCCAGGAGGAGTTTTGAGGTGAGGCTACCTGGCCATCATAGAGGAAAGTCTCAAGGTGCTGTCCATCAGTTGCAAGACCAGCCTTTGGTGATTCAGAACAGCTGCTGGGCTGGTCTTCCACCAGAACTGCTTCGGGATGTGATTAAAAGGTTGGAGGCTAGTGAGGGTACTTGGCCTGGTCGCAGGCATGTAGTTGCATGTGCAGCAGTATGCAGGTCATGGAGGGAGATGTGTAAAGAAATTGTTCAAGGTCCGGAATTCACCGGAAAGTTGACTTTTCCAGTCTCTCTGAAGCAGGTATGTGATTTTTCTTGGTGTCTCTCCAGGCTTTTACTCATACTCAAATTGAGCCTTTGATGATATTGTGAACCCATTTGACGGGATTGAAATGAATTTTTAATTTTGTTGCTTTGAACTACTTAAAGAAATGAGAGTTTACAGTGTCATTCCTCTCTTCTTGCAGCCTGGGCATAGAGATGGAACTATTCAATGCTTCATCAAAAGAAACAAAGCAAATTTGACATATCATCTTTTCCTTTGCCTTAGTCCCGGTAATCTTTGCTTACGTATATTTAAGTAATTGTTCTCTAATTAAGAATGATTAATTTCTGCATTTACTGTGGGTTTCTGACAGTTAATTATATTTTTGTTCTGACCGTTTGTAAACTTTAAAACAGTTTAGAAATTAAACTCCGAAGCAGTTATTATGTTAACATCTAGATATGGTAAAACTGTTGATTCCTTCAGTTATTGGAAAATTGTGATAAAATTTAATTAATGGCTCTAGGTCATCGAAATCTTGCATTTCTTATTATGCCTTACAGTGATATACTTTAACATGTAACAGTTTTGACAATCAAATTCAGGTTAATTAATATCTTTTATTGTTTTTCCTGCATTATAAACTTTAATATCAGTTTCTAGACCTTTAACGCCCCTGTGAAGTGGATTTTTACTTGGATTCAATCTCATGTTTATTTATTCTACGTCAACACCACTTACTTCCCCTTCACATCCTACTATTTAGAGAAAGACGTATGACAAATTCTCATGAAAATTGAAAAACTACAAGGACGACTTTATAAAAAAAGGTTAGAACTTTCAGTCTCCAACTTGTCCAACATAATAATATGGTTAATGTAAGCACATTCTATTGTTTGGGGCTTAGTGAACATTCTAGGATTAGATTTTATATTGATGTTATCCTTTGCTCAAAGCATAGGTGTTGAAGCGATACGTTCTTAAGGTTTAAGACCACTCTGGACTGCAGAGAAATGGAGGTTAACTAAACATTTGAAATTTACATATACAAAGGATCTGGGAGCTGGAAAATAAAGTCCCCTAAATATGTATATCACCTTCTTTCTTATTTCAGTTACCATCTTGATTTGGCTTGGATATATTTGAGAAATTCCAGGATTAGTTGCAAACACATGGAGGGGGCAACGCCAAGTATTCAGGACTTAACGTTGAGAACAGTTGCTCTTGTCATTCTAATGTCCTGTTTGAATTTTTGGTTGAAACCAATCAATGAAACTTTAAAGAATTGAAGTGAACCTTTTTTTTTTTTTTTGTGATGCTGATTTTTTTTGGTGCTTCATACATTTTCTCCTATTTTTTTAACTCATTGCTGGATATAAGCAGAGGTTGAGAAGACCTCGAGTAGATGTAAAAAGAAGTTTTCATAGCGGAATATGGATGAAATCGAAAATGGTAAAAGAGAAAGGTTGTGCCAATAAGTATGGTGAGAGCTGTAGTAATCTTCGGGATAAATACAACTTTTTATAGGGTATGCCCTTAGAACTATTGTTGAAGGAACTGTGATAACTTAGGAAGAAGAGATCTGTGAAAGATTTGACAGAGGTAAAAGAAGATCTACAGGACAAGTTGCTTTGATTACATTGATTTATTCTGAAATTCATCAAGGACTCCCTAATGTTTTTATATTGAAGTAATACTCTGTTAGTTTTAACTTTCATCCATGAGCCAGGAATGAACAATCACACTGTTGGGGCAAAATATTATTGATCCCTGAGTTCTTGGTCTTAATATAATTTTCACTTTTTATTTCCTCTATTGCTTATATCAACAAAAAATGTCTTTTATAATGCACAATTATTTCCATTTTCCATGCGAGTCTTATCCATTTATTTGTTACTTGATTGCAAACATTCCTGGAACGCCTGTAATAGAGCAAGTATGCAACTTCTGGAACTTATTGTCATCCTCTTTCAGTTATGAATTTATCTGATTCACAAGGCAGGAACTTGTGCCATTATCCCAATTTCAATTTGATTCTCTCTCCATGTTCTGAGAAATATTTACCATTTGAAAAGCTGAAAATGCAGAGTTTTTGTCTAAAGAATTGTGCCGCAAAAGGGCAGATGTGTAGAACCTTTAAACGAGATATATATATATTTTTATTAGATCTGAGATTATCCGTATCTGTTTTATGGTCTGACTGATGGTCTGCTCTTAGGTCAAACCCCTTGCAGAGGGAGGTATTACCTTTTCAACTCCCAAAATTGAATCTATTCCAAGCATAGTTGCCATGGTTCCAATAGCACACTGTTGCAATATTCTGCTCTCTAAAGGTTGTTGGGAAATCATAACTCAGTGTTTCTCTGGGAAAGGACTGCTAGATTGTTAAAACACTTGAAATTAGGGTCAGATGAGCAAAGCTTTGATAAAACGTAACAATGAAAGACTATTAGTAAAGAGTGGGGATGAGCATTGTGCTTTCTCTTCTCTTAGGTTCACAATTAGGTGCATTCTCCAGATTGAGCAGCATATTCAGGCAAGTCAAATGGTTTTGGGGTGAAGCTATTTCTTTTATTATCACCAAAATAAAGTGCTAACCTTTCAGCACTGTATGTGGAGTAAAGTTGGATCTAATTTTTTTTGTCTTTAGTGTTGATCATTCAAACATAACTTTAGCTTACTTTATGAGGAATACCCTTATCAGTTGATCTGTCAATTCTTTTAACAATGGATCTACACTTCTTTTGCAGCCTTGCTTGTAGAAAATGGTAAATTTCTTCTTTCTGCAAAACGAAATCGAAGAACCACCTGTACAGAGTATATTATCTCAATGGATGCAGATAACATATCAAGGTCAAGCAACACTTACATTGGAAAACTGAGGTAAGGGCAGTTTGGCTAATTACTTCCTCTAGTATTGTTCTCTTGCAGCTGTAGGATTTGAGACACATTTCTAGATATAAGATGAATATAAAGTGGCCATGCTGGATCTTTTTTTAATTTATTTTAATAGTAACTAGAATTAGCTATTCTACTTTTATTTGTATTCTTTCTAGTTCTTACTTGAAAAATGAGGTCTGGAGACTGAGGTGATACTCAATGCAGCTTGAGATTGTGTCAGCATGTAGAAACACGTAAAAATGATCAGTTCTAATTCAAAAACCGGATAGAATCAATTTAAATTTGATTTCAACTAATATGTTTGGTTTTCAGTTTTGGGGTTTTTGAATGACACAATGAGTCTTTGGTTGCAAATGAAAGTGAAGAACCACCAGGAGTAATATGTTATTTTTTGCTGTTGCATAGTTATTGTATTAAACAATTCTGAAATGGGTAAAAGAATTCAAATTCAACTTTAGATTTGGGTAAAACTGAACCAAAATAAATCCAGTTGTGGTTCTTAAAGAGATTGGCTGGATTGTGTTCTTATAAAGAGTTTGCAAAACCAAATTAGCATTGAAGTGGACAAATCAACAACCCTAGAGATAAAGGTCAAAATGGGATTTTGAGCTCTTCTGTTTCTTCTTATTCTTGGATCCCACCATTAGTTTGCTTGTGCACCTCATGTCAATGCCTTCTCTGCCCAGCCCAATGAGAAACTAAAGGTAAACAGAGATGAGAAAAATCATCTTCTTTTTCGGATGTACTTTTCCTTGATGCTTGAAATGTGTTCATGCTGAGGAATGGTACTCTACGATGGCTCGGGGAAGCAGGACTCATGGTAACTGTGTTGATAAAATGCTTCTCATCTACTACAACTACCATTGTGCTCAACTAACTAAATTATATACTGCTTGACCTTTTGTTCTATATTTCTGTAATTATGAACAATTTCATCCCAGTAACAGATTTACTTGGTGATCTTTTGGGTGGAAATATGTTTATGTTTGAGGGTATTTCTTGTCATGCATATAAATCTGGATGGGATGTTGGCATGAGATTGGGACAAATATATCGACTACTTGGTATCAAATTAATTTGTGATTCTTTCCTTTCTGTAGGTCGAACTTTTTGGGAACGAAGTTCATTATATATGACACCCAACCACCATATAATAGTGCTCAGGTACCCCCACCTGGTCATTCAAGCCGCAGGTTTTACTCTAAGAAGGTTTCACCTAAAGTTCCAACAGGGAGCTACAACATTGCCCAGGTGACATATGAGCTAAATGTACTTGGCACAAGGGGACCACGCAGGATGCATTGTGCCATGTACTCAATTCCCACCACATCCCTTGAACCTGGTGGTGCTGTCCCAGGCCAGCCTGAGCTCCTCCCCCGCTGCCTTGAGGATTCATTTAGGAGCACAACCTCCTCAAAACTTATTGACAGTTCCGCAGAGTTCAGTAGTTCCCGCTTTTCAGACATTATTGGTCCTCGAGAAGAAGATGATGGAAAGGAGAGACCATTAGTTCTTCGAAACAAGCCTCCAAGATGGCATGAACAACTTCAGTGTTGGTGTCTTAATTTCAGGGGGAGGGTAACCGTTGCCTCTGTAAAAAATTTCCAGCTAATTGCTGCTACACAGCCTCCTGCAGCTATTGGCCCAACCCCTGCCCAGCCAGCTCAATCAGGTTCTGATCATGACAAAATCATCCTACAATTTGGTAAGGTTGGAAAAGATATGTTCACAATGGATTATCGATATCCTTTATCTGCCTTCCAGGCTTTTGCCATCTGTTTGAGTAGCTTTGACACGAAGCTGGCTTGTGAATAGAAGACAGTATAAGTAGGTGATCTAGTTGGTGGGACTTCTAGTTTCTCATTTGTTGCTTTTAGTTTGCTTTAAGACATACTATTGTATTTGTCAAACAATTTGTATTCTTTATGTTTCAAGGGAAGAATTGAAGATTTAAGGCCAGTGATCTCATGCGCGGTTGTGCCTTCTATAACAATTATAGCTGGATTTGATTGAGCAGTTTCTCCTGCAGGGCAAATCTGCTCATGAATAATGATTCAGTTTGAAGGAAATTACCTAATCACCATCAAAGGCCAACCATTGGTGAAATTTACTGACCCTTGATGGATGCATGGCTATTATATATCTAAGTCGTCATGTCATTAGATTTTCATGTAGTTCCATTTAAATTGATCGACGGACTATTATTGAGGATGCATGAGGGTTATGCAGTTCGAGCATTGCAAAGAACTATTCAAGCTTGAACTTAGTTACTGGGATTGAAAACTCACTCAATTTATGGGGCTTTTTTTTAAAAGGAAAAAAAAAACTGCTAAGGGGAAAATCCATTTTACCATTCAAGCTTTTAATCAATTCTTACATAGTTATTTTGAGATTTTACTTATCTAATTGCTGTGCAAACTTCCAATTTACTTAAAAGTTAATCCAAATTTTAAAAGAGAAAAAAAAAAAGCGATGGTGAAAAATATGGCTCACCAAGTTATATAAGAAGACTCCACAAATGTGATATATTTCAAAAAAAGTTATGTCGAAAGAAATATTGGATTTGAGCTTCTTAGAATGCCTTTAACAAAAGAATCTCAAAGGACGCCCCCATAATTTTTCTCCGATGATTAATAGTATGTGTGAAAAAGAAATCATTTAAGACCAACTCTCATGGAGGTTCATGATTGGAGAGTGTTATAGAATAAATTTTAAATTTTAGAAAAAAATGAGCAAAATTTTCCATAAATGTAATTATTATTTAAAATTCATAATTTAATAACATTAAAAATTTTAAAATGAAATTTGTTATAGTATATATATAATAATTATGAAAATAATAAAAAATAAATTATGTTATTTCAATATAGTCTTATTATTTACGCTCGCACAATGCATTAAATTTAGTTTTTTTAACGAAAATTGAAATATAAATTTATTACTTTTGGAATGAAAATTCATTTATATGAGCATTAACATTTTTCATACATAAATATAATAACTAATTTTAAGACATTATAATCTCTAAAATATTTTTAAAATCAAATATAATTTGAATATGAGGTGAATTGTTGTATAAAATTTACATATATTAGAATTAAAAATTAATTATATCTTTTTCAATATTTTTTTTTACATGCATGAAAATTATTTTTTTTATTGCAGATGAAAACATGACCTAAAATTCGTTTATATGAAAAATTAACTTTTCATTTTTTAGCTTAAACAAAAAAATTATAAATCACTTTACTCATTAGAAATATATTTAACAAACTTATATTAGAAATCAATTATATATATAGAGAGAGAGAGAGAGAAAATAGTATTAAAAAAATAAAGAGTGATATAATAAATTATTAAAAAGAATGATTAAGTTAAAAAAAATGACTTAAAAAAGAAAAAATACAATAAAAAAATATAGTGAAGACACTTGTCAAGATTATAGAGAAAATAATTTTATAATATATATTTATATAGATTGGGATAGACGAAGGGAGAAGTGGGACTAAAACTCATAAGATCACTAGTATGAGTGAAGGTAATTAATCGTTGAGTTATCATACATTTTCCCATAATGACTTAAACAGGGTGAAGTCCTCTCCTCCACCCCATCCAATCAGTCGAATTCTTGTCCTCTGCTCGTCCTATTTCCTCATTTAATACGCTTGGCAGACTTATTGGTCGTCAGGATTAATTATGTGTAAACCATAAAATTGTCATCTTAAGTTCCACAACTAATGATCCCCATTATACTAGCGTGATAAGAGTAATGGCACCTGAATGACTTTGTCAAGTTTGATAATTTTACAAAGAGAATTTCAGAGCTGATCAAGCATGCCTAGGATGAGTTCATCTTATTTGAATATGTCATTTTACCTTTTTATTAAGTCATAGTCGAAACTTGTGATAACTTTTGTAATACTCGTATTAGTTTTACAAAAATGGGTTTATTTAATTAATTAGTTTAACGCAAGTCCATTAGATATTTATTTACCTTACCTATATATACATCACAAGACATAATTAATCATTTACCAAAAATCTTCTCTGCGTGGAATCCGAGGTGAGCAAAACCTCTCCTCATTCCTTAAAGTGGCTGCCACCACGGGTATCACCTCATGGCAGGTCGCCGATGATGACAACAAGCCAAAAGCTCTTCTTTTCTTTTCATTCTCCATTGTTTACTCTAGAAATCCTCCTAGAATTTCTATATCTTTGTAAAATAAAAAACATAAATTAGTTAAAAGAGGGAGAAGAAAGGGGAATGAGAGGGGCGGAAAGGGGAGAGGAAGAAGGGGAAGGAGGGGTGGCGTGAGAATGGGGAGAAGGGAGGAGGGGCACGGGGGCAAAAAGGGAGTGCTGGTGATGGCTAAGATGAGTAGTAATAGTGGCTAGGAGGAAGGAGTAGTTGTGGTGGTGCTAAGGATGGAAAAGAGAAGAAAAAGAGAGCTGCTAGAGTAGCTGTGACGGCTAGCTTTTAGACAAAGATAACCGAAAAATAAGGTATTTAAAGGGGAGGGGTATTTTTGTAATTTAAAACCCTTTTTCCTTTTTGAAATTAGGTCCTTAGGTAAACCCTAAATTCCTCAAATCTAAATACCAAAATTTACAGATTTACCACAAACATGTTTAGAGTTTTAAAATTAGTCCCAAATCTTTTTAGTGTTTTCAATTTAGCTCTAAACTTCTTAGAAATTCTATTTTTATCCAATATGTTTACGAATCCTATTTTAGACCTTAAAACTTATAAAACTTTTGTTTGAACTCAAATTTCCATAAATTTCGTTTTTAGTCTCTAAACGTTTTGAAAATTATGATATGACCCCTAAACTTTTCTAAAATTACAGTTTTACTCCAAAGTTTTCCAAACTATAAAAATTACCTTTTTCATATTTCAAAAAGTGTCCCCAACCTTTTTAAAATGCCAATTATTCCCCTTCAACTTTTCGAAATGCCCTTTTTACTATGTAAATTACCTTTTTAAGCACCTAAATAGTATCTCATTTTCAAAGTACTAATCCAATTGAATACTTTTATTGTAGGAAACAAAGACTTAGAGCTAGTTTTTCAATGCAACTTACCTCACACTTTTTATCTGCTTTTGAGGTGGAGTTCTAATCTTATTTAACTACATTTTTTTTTTGAATTACATGTTATATGTGTTCTACATTTTTATGTTTAATTGTGCACTCTTAAATTCTATTATAGTACATGTACAATGACTTTATAATTGTGTATATAAATGTTTATTATATATGTCATCAAATAACATGAGCTTTAACTCGATAAAACGAGGACTTATGTCCAATTGAACTGGGGCTTTAGGTTGATTAAACAGGAGTTTTAACTCAATGACATACATTGACCATCTATGATTACATGATATTTTAATGTGTATATCCTTGTATAATGTCAAATCTTATTCTCATTATGTATTTTGTACTTAACACATGCATTTTATAAAGGTCTTTTACATGATGAGGGGTTGCGATACGGAAATGAAGAATGGTCATTCATTTATAATTTTTGAACTTGGTTTAAATAATGTTCTTGATTTATAACTATAAATACCTATGTTTAGTTTTACTTAGTTATGGATTTTATTTTGGTAAAGTTGATTGTTGGATTTAAATTTACAAATTTGAGATTTATTTGAAATATGGGATTTTGACCTATCTATTTGGGGATTTTGATTATTTTAAATTAGGGTTTGTTCATTTGAATTGTTTATTCAAGAGATTGTTAGTGGAAATTTAGATAAAAAGATGTTTATTTAAGAAAAATGAACATATAATTTTTGACATCCAAAAATAGAAATGTGAGCATTCAATTTCAAATGAGCATAAATATTTTTCCATCATCTCATATATTCCTGCTCAATTTTGGTGCTCAAAATTTGTATTATTTGTTGTCTCATATGCCTTGGTTTGTATATATGGGACATTAGGCTTCTTGAAGATTTGGTAAGATCTGACAACCACATTCAGTATTCGGCTTCCTTGATTTAGAACTGAATATTAAGAATAGTATTTAATATTAAGAAGTTATCACATTATTTTTAGTATTATTATAATTAGTGGTGAGATAATACAAGTTAGTGGGATGATTTTTTTAAAAAAAATTATGAAAATTGTTAGTGAAGCTTAAAATTTTGTTAAAAATGGACATTTAATCATTGATATTTCAAAATAAAAATGTAAACATTTAATTTCAAACAAGTATTTCTTTTTCCATCATCTCATCTTATCTGATCCTACTCAATTATGGGCTCAAATTTTGTATTCTTTGCTTTCACAAATCCCTTCCTTTGTAGCCATATATTGTTGATTTGAGCAGTTCTTTGATGGGACATTGGTGTTTCTTAAAGATTTGGTTTGATCTTCAATCACGTTTAAGAATTTGAAGTGTACACTCTTCTTAGACCAAACAAAAGGAGGGTGGCCGATAATCAATTCAAAAAGAAAAGAAACATCACCTTGGAGCCCATTGGGACATGGTTGAGCCTCCCTTATGGTTTTTGCCTAGGGTTACTACTTGGGCAATGTTATGCATGGATCAGCAATGTTTTATGGAGAAAAATGTGCTACTTGTCGTTGGATCAAATCTTTCCTACAGATGAATTTCTCATCTTAGTTTGCTTTAGGACATACTGTTGTATTTCGAAGAATTTGAACCTTTTTCATGCTTCAAGGGAAAAATTGAGTTATAAAGCCAGTGCTATTGGCCAAACACATTTGTGATTTCTTAACAATTGTTAATGGTTCACCACCATCAAGGGCAACCATTATATTAAAGGGAAATTTAATGAACTTTGATGGATGCTTTGAATGAATGGGCAACAGGTATTTTATGGCAACATATGAACATTTTTGTATGTAATATAAGTTCATTGAGAGATTTCAGTGTCTCAACTGCAAAAGGAAAAAAAATTAGGAAAAATTATATCATGAACAAGGTCTAGTACGTGAATTTTGTGGTTTTAAATCAGTTGCAACGTCACGAAAATTTTGCAATGTTTAGATGGATTGATTTGCATTCAAATGCAACTAATCCTGAAATTAGTCCAAAAGCTGTTTGGGGGATTTTTAAGTTTGTTACTTATTCATGGAATGAATCATAGCTGTTGTGTCTAAACTATCATCTCATTAATATTTCATGTAGACGTAGTTTCATTTAAATTGATCACTGGACTATTATTAGGATATATAAGGTATTTATGCTCTGCAAGCTTTACAAATAACTAGTCAAGCTTGAACTTTAGTAACTATGCTTGAGGGGAATTTTTTTTTTCTTTCTCTGCTAAATTAACAAGCATTAAAAATCAGGCAAATTAGCCATCAAACTTTCAAAAATAGATATGATGAAACAGTTTTTTTTTTTTATCTTTTTATCTTTTGTGAATTTTGGATGGAGGCCCTTGAACATCTTTTTCTCACTTGCCCTTTGGCAAAACAGATTTGGTGGCTGTCAAAATGGCATTTCAAACTGGAGGCCTTCTGTCATTATTCTATGTTGGAGTAGATTGAAATGCTCCTTGATCCCAGTAACTCTCTGGCTCCTGAGGCTGAAACTAGGATTGAGATATTGCACTTTTCTTCAACTGTTATGGAAATGATATGGTATGAAAGAAATCGAATCCGCTAGGGTGATAATATGGCCCCAAGCATGGAGTTTAGCAACCTGATTTCTAAAAAAACTTGAGTATTGGAGGATTAGGAAAAATGTCAAAAGTTCTCATTGAAATGTTGGTACTCAAGTTCACTGGATACCGCCTAAATTGGGGGTTCTTTAAGGTCAATTTTGACGCTGCTATCTAGAATGGCAGTGCTGTGATTGCTGTGTTGGTTAGAAATCATGATGGGCTCATCACTCATGCTTGGGCTGATACTATTGAAGCTCCCGATGTGCTCACTGCTGAGGGCATGGCTCTTCTCCAAAGTTTAAAGCTAACAGCTGAATTTAAATTCCAGCAAACTGATTTTGAAGGTGACGCCATGGGCATGACATTGGCTGTCAAAGGATATAAAGATTATGAGGAATGGCAGGCCAAACCTGTTACTGATCAGGCGCATGACTCGCTGTATGGAAAATTTCACAGAATTTGGCACTTAAATTACATTCTAGACACTGCAATTGTGCTGTTCACAACACAGCCCAATGGGCAAAATCTTGTTGTAAATTTGGATATCTCCCAATCTCTTCTTTTGCCCCCAGATTCTTGGTGTGACGAAGGGGATTTTAACTCTGATCTTTGTAACAATCCTGAAGATGATATGAATGACTAATCCTTTTCTCATAAAATAAAAAGAATTTTGGATCATATCAGTTTTTCTTCTTTCTTTGTTTTTTAAAAGACAAAAAATCGGCAAATTGGAGTAGTATGATAAATAATCAACGAACAGCATGTCGATTCAGATTGGAAGAAAGACTGGCATGGCCTTGTGAAAATTGGTCAAAAGTTCAAATGGCAAAGTATATTTTTCTTATTAAGTTTAATAAAATTTTATATTTTCTTGGTACAAGTTATGTCACAAACCGAGGAAGCACAAGTTTGAATGTTGAGCTTGACCTTCTGTTTCTACTTTACATTTCAAGAAATATGACTTTGAATTTTTTTATACCCCATCTAAGGTTTACTTACACCCTGTTGGTTATGATCGTGTTTAATTGTATAAAATAAGCAACTTTTAGTTTTTTTAGTTAAATGTTTGATGTGTTCTATTTACAACACTTTTATTTTAACTTAAAAAACATAGCTTAAAGAAAAAACTCTAACAAGCAGACAATGCTAGAAATAGTAATTAGCATGTTAAGTAATGGCGCTTGAATGATTTCTCCATTTATGTTAATTTTTCAAAAGGGTAATTTAGGGTCCAATTTTATATTTTTTGCCTTCAGCCATATATTGTTGATTTGAGTGATTCTTTGATGGGATATTGGGGATCCTTAAACATTTGGTTTGTCTCCAATCACATTTAAAATTTGAAGTAATTTCAAACGGGTGAAACACTCTTTTGAGTCATTCAAAAAGAAAAGAAACAAGAACCATCATCATCTTGGAGCACATTTTGAATTCAACGTGTCGACAGTAATTTGACCCTTGACATATGCTTAAGCCTTGCCTTTTGATTTTTGCCTATGATTATTATTTGGACAAAGCTGCCATCGATGAATGTGCTAATATCTTAAAATTGTGGATTAACCGTACTTATCACTCCGTTGCAAAATATAATTATTTGATTAAGAATTACATCATTAATAAATTTATTTTTTAAAAAAAATTTATTTATTGTTATTTTATTTTTATTTTATTTTTAAAAAATTCTCTACACCCTCATTCCAACTATTACCCATAGAGAGAAAAAAAATTTTGTCAAACAAAATTTTTGAAATATGTAAAAAAAGAACTGATACAAAGACATAATTAATATTACAAAAATTTGATAAAAGATAATAAAAACTTATAGATAGAAACAGTATAAAAGTAAATCTATCAATCAGAATAACCATTATATAATATTAAATACGCGTGCAATTATTGTGATTCTTATAACTTTTTCGTTTTAAAATATAATATACTTTAAATATTTTATATATATTAAGAATATTATTTTATATTTTGAAAAAAAAATTGTACAAAATATATTGGATAAAAAAAATATAAATTATACCGTTGTATATTTTTTATTATATATTTCACCTTCCCACCAAACCGAGTGGTGAAAGTGTAGAAAAGCCGAAGAAAATTTGTCTGGCATGATGACTCTCCTTCGGAACAGGACCACAACGCCCTGGGTTTCAAGAAACTTCAATTTCAAAGTTCGTAATCTATTTTGGTAACAAATATACTTAATGCTCGCACAAGATTTGCAATATCATTCGTTCTATAATACTTTTACACATCGATTGAACAATGAAGAGCGCAGAAAAATAAAAAATAAAAAACATTTGTGAATGTACTTTAAAAGGCCAAGAATTTATAAGTAGAATTTTTACACTGACCCACCTAGAACCAGACAGAAATTAACATTCTTCAACAAGGCTGAAGAGGCCATGAATTCATCGGTAGAAACCAACAGCAACGGGCCACCGGAATCGACGGCCATGACAGACATTCAGAAGTGAGCACTCTTTGAAATTCACTGAAGCTTACACTTCAGTACCTAAACAACTTCACATTTTGAAGATTTCCACACCGAGCTGAAGTGTGAAATGGGACATGCAGCATATAACGTTAACATTTTCCTTTTTTTCCTCACGTACTTGTTTCAGTGGGGTCCCATTCTTGATTCTCTACAGTTTCTGCTGTTCGTTCCCCTGCTCATCAAGACGGCAAACAAGCTCCAACTGAAGCAAATTTATAGGAGTGAAAAAAATTTAATTTCTTTATCTTTCTCTCTTTTTGTTTTTAATTGTTATTTGGGAGTTTTTGTTGATGTTAGCATCATTGCTAAGGTCATCATTCAATTGACAGCCTGTCTCTAAACTTTAGACCATCTTCAAGAGATAAGGTTAATCACAAAAAAAATTATGTCAATCTCATCAAAATTTTCTTTTTATTACAAATGTCAATAATGTAATACTCACGTGGCCTTAATAATATTAAGGAAAATGTATTTCCTTTTTTAACAGATAACTCAGCATATATAAATAAATAATATTATTTTTTAATAAATTAATCAATTAATAAATGACACATATAATATATTTGATTGTTAATATTATATATTAAAAATAATTTTTAAAATTAAATATCAAAAGACTTAATATTCATTTTATGAATTGACACTCTAATAATTAATTAACATGTTATACTTTTTTATATTACTTTTTTATATAGATATTAATGCGGAGATGATATTAGTGAATCCTTAGTCATGAAAATAGCTTCAAAGTTGCTGTCCATTATAAACCTAAGATGTCAGCTTTGCTTATCCTGAGCATGTCAAGTGGAGACCTTTACTAAAAAAAAATTATTATCTCAGACTATGGTGACATCTGACATGAGAAGAATAGGATTAAACAAATTAACAAATATACACACTTGCCATATAATGGCAGTGACATGGATAGTCCGAAACCAAAGATATATTTTGTAGTCCAAAGGATATAGATCGAATGGCAAAGGCAGGGAGTTAAAGGGACTTGGCCTTTTAGTTTGTCGAAGGTTTGAATTTTTTTTTTTTGGGTAAATATCTAAGGTTTGAATCATGAGAAGGGCACTCATAAAAAAAGAGAATCATGAGAAGGGCAATAACTTGGGAATTAAGACATCTGATAACATCAATATCTCCCCCATAAGTATTTAGTGATTCACTTATTATTTACATTCACAATCGATAAGATTGTGACATGAATCCTAGACTAGTCGATCCTAAGTTAGGATTTAAGAACCTTGGCTTATAAAAAATATATATTTATTTTGTGCAATAATTTGATTTTTCTCAATTCTTAATTTGTTACTTCTTTTGCAAAAAATTGAATATATGTCCATTTGTTATTGAATACAAGAATTAAGACTTTTTTTACTTTAACAAAATTAACATAATATCCTTGTTATTAATGTGTTTAGTATGAAATCTTTAATTTTTAAAAATTAGAGATAAAAAATTCATAAAATAAAAAATTAATTTTTAAATGTTTAGTATGAATTAAATTAGAGAGACTATTAGTAAAAATTTAAATAAAAAATCTTTAAATTTTAAAAATAAATATTTAATTTTAAATATTATAAAATAAAAAAGTGGACATTCAGATTCTGAATGGAGGAATTACTAAATTTTCTTTCAACTTATGCTAGTTATGAATTCAAGTACTGAAATGTTTTTTGGCTGCTGGAGTTTAGTATGACTAGAATATTGCACCATCCTCTTTTTGAGAAGCTAAATAGAAAATGCTTAATACTCCTCTATTAATCATAATTAGTAAAGTAATACTAGAAAATTAATTAAGCAGTCATTATCTCTTGCTTTGTTTTTTTAGATGCAAAAGCTCAAATAAAGCGGGATTTATTTACATTGAACATGCATCTTTAGATTTTTAAAATTTAGAAAAATTGTATTAATAAGTCTTGCTACATTATACTTTAAGACCATATTGAAAAATTAGACAATGAAAGAAAAACTAATTAGTAACAAGTGAATCACACCCAAATTCATATAAAATTTTTTTTTGTGATAATATCTCTTTGCTTTTTATCTCTATTATAAATCAGAAACCAAGATGTTTGATGTGGCATAAAGGAAAGGAAACAAAGCTAAAGCAACTACAATGATGGCCTTGTAGGTATCCTGAATTCTTCATTCTACAGACAACTCACTTTTAGTCATCAAACGTTTGAATTGAAAGATAAATATTGGAGATGAGAAATAAATAATAATATATAACATAAATGGATTGCAGACACATTGTGGCCACTACTAAAGTAACTTTTTGAAGATAACAATGATGCTGAGAATTTCAAAGTTGATTTCGTGGATTGATTCTCAAAGAATTGGACTAGGATTTCTTGACAAACATATTTTCTTGTTTTTCTTTTCCTTTTGGAACGTAAAATTTTGAAAGAGAAAGGGGGGAGGGGGGAAGTGAAGATGTGATGTCGAATAAATCATAGTGTTTCATTTCTAAAATAATAATTATAAAAAAAAACAAACATTTGAGACTCAAGATTAATTTAGTGAACTTTTTAATTATAGTTCAATTTTGTACATTAGGTACAATATTTTGTATAATATATATGAGACTTATTTATATATTGAAAGAATGAGAATTTCAAACTATTCTTTTAAAAGTATAAAAATAAAATGCAAACTATTTTATATCATTGCATACTTATTTGAATAATATTCAAAGTGGACGAACCCAAATCTATGGATATAGATCTTGATACCCTCTTTAAGTGGACGATCATTTTCTTTGCTTATCATAAAAATAAATAAAAAATATAATCCTTTTCTTTTTCTTCTTCTTCACGAAGTCATGATTAGGGCTTTTCTTTTTCAGAAGTCAAATGAACAAAAAGTATATAATCAGATGTGATTTTGTTCCCTTAATATCATAAGAATTATTATCACATCAAGATCAAAAGGGTTAAATCACGTTTAGGAATCAAATGACGCTGATTATCAAAGTTTAGCAATAATTCTGAGATTCTTGATCATATATACATGTGTAAAGAGAGCGGCGGATGATCAAGAATTAGTTACATCAATGCCTTCAACGTACACACTTTTAGTTCTTCAAACTAAGTTCCTTTTCCCAAACCTAGTGGAATAACAAAACTTAGTTAAATTTGTTCACGAGACAGCCTGGTAGGAAAACAACATTTCAATTGTACGTTATTTTGAAGAATCGCATTTTAAAATACATTTTTAATAAATGAACAGATTTTGTACATGTAATTTTTATAAGAAAATACATTTCGACAATATATTCTTTTTAAAATAATACATTTAAAAACTATGTTTTTCTCCGAATGTATTTTAAAAATACGATTCTTAACAAAAGAACAAAATTATGATCCTACTATAATTTCATTTTCTTGCTTAATATATTGTGTCATAAATCTTTAGAACCATTCATGAATGACAGAAAACCAATGCTAAGTCTCTTATCAACTTCATGCTCTAGGGTTTTGAACATACTTAGTGGATTCGGATTGAATTTAAAGAAAAATTTGTTTTATTTTGAGAATGAAACTTATGTGTTCGGAGAGGTTAGCTTGAAATGTAAACTGCATTTTTTTTAATTAAAATATGTTACGCTGGATTTTTTTAGTTCGATTCAATACAGTTGGATTAAAACTGTTTCCAAGTCATTATGCATAAATTGCTAATAAGCTTAGAATCACTCTAATAATGCGATACAATTGCTTAAACTGTGATTTTTTTTTTTTATTTCATGGGAAGAGGCGTGTTAAACATTGAGCTACAATCTCTTTTATTAAATTAATTTTTTACTTATTAAAATGTGTTATTTATAAATTAGTTTATAACTCTGTCTAAAGAATTTCAAAAATATAGTGCGTGATATAATGTTATTTTCACTTATAATTGAATATTTACTTTTAAAAATAAATAAATTTATTATTTAAAATTTTACCAACTACATCATTGATTTAAAGAATCACGCTGACTCATATTATTTCAATGCTAACTTTCTTAAAATCAAAATCATATTATTTATTTCCATATTAAATCAAATATAAAAGCAGTATTCATATTGATGTGAAAGTATTATGAAATGCACTTTATTATAATTATATGTTGTTGACTCCATGTAAAGAGGCCATGTGTTTAAAGGGTTAAAGCCGACTCCACATTCACTACTCACTTTATCACTTTGTCTTGATTCCATGCTCAGAGTACTATTCTATTCAACCACCTCCTGGTCTCTTAACTCTGATACAAGATTCTGTAGGCATGTGGCAAAATCCTTTTCTAACATTGACAATTCGCAAATTGGTGAACTCAGTCCCTTAATTTTTTTATTTTATTTTGGTGATTAAAGTTTCTTAAATTTAATTTTGATTTTTAAGATCCCTTATTATTATTATTATTATTATTATTATTATTATTATTATTATTATTTTATGTTTAAAATCGTTAAATTTGACTATATCAACTTTTACTAAAGTATATTTTTGAAAAATCATTGTTTAAACTTTTCTTTTTCAAGATAAGTTATTGTATGCAATCCTATATCTTTTTATATTTGGTAAAATAGGTCTTTAATTTTGTTTCTTCTAAATTTTAAAGTCCATTATCTTTTTTCATTGGCGAGTTAGGTCATTTCCTTAATTTTTTAAATTAAATTTGACTGAGTCAATGCTTGCTGTTTTTTTTCTTCAAATGTTTAAGGGTATTTTGAAAAATCATTGTTTACACTTTTTTTAATAAAAAATAATTTTTTTTCCTTCTCTTAATCAACAAAGCGAAACCAACTCATTTTCATGGTTACTTATTTAGTGTGATTAATAATAATAATAATAATTTGTAGATCATTTGTAAAACGAGCAATAATGACATTTATTAGTTTGAATTTGTTTATTGAAATAAGAAAACCATGTCTTTTATTTATTAAAAAAAGTGTAAATAGTAATTTTTCAAAAATACACTTGAACATTTGAAAACAAAAAGAACACCAAGCATTAACTCAATCAAATTTCAATAAAAAATTTAGCTCACCAAATGAAAAAAAATAAGGTACTTTAAAATGTGAAAAAAAAAAGAAGATTAGGGGTCTATTTCACCAAACATAAAAAGATAAGGGATTACATACGTCAATTTGCCTACAAAAGAAAAATATAAACAATGATTTTTCAAAAATACCTTTCAATTAAAGTTGACATAGTCAAACTTAATAGAAAAAATTAATGAAAAGACCTTAAACACCAAAAAAAAAAAAAAAAGAGTGCATGGTAAAAATATAAATACACTATCACCAATTAGTTGTTTTAGTCGCTAAAATTAAAAAAACAACAAAAGGGATCATCAAATTTTTAAAAGGTGAAGAAAAAATGGTTACTCTGTTAACGGGATGCTTGGTTTTTATGTAAAAATATGCTAATCCCATGTGTAATATTGTATTTTGATAGGATTGGCAATGGATATGGGTGGGCTGAATACCACTCTGTCGCATCTGCCATCAATTTTTATCCACTCTACTCGTGTCTACATCCTCATTCATCGGTTTATAATTTGTATTCCCGTATCCACAATCCTCGGATACCCGAACTCACTAGCACCCACTCGACACTTTAGGTTCTTCTCATATCCGACTACACTCATTTTATTTTTTTAATAAATATTTTAAAATACAAAGATATAGAGAAATGTTCATTAATAATATTAAAAATAACATTCATAAAGCATTACATATTAAAATAAAAAGCATTACATAATAGGTACATCAAATATGAAAATATTACATATTAAAACATAAAAAATACATATCAAACTTCAAATGAGACAGCAATCACGTCCACAATCTTGACTCTAAATCAACTTCATTCATGTTTTTGTTAACATTCTAGTTAATTAGAGTTATATCGATATCAAATTTCAAGATAAAAGCTTTCAATCTATCTAACAACTCGTTTGTTAAGGTTGTTACAACAAGAATTCTTTGTCCAATATGAGATAGAAACCTACGTTCAACGACTCAATTAAGAAAGGATAGTAAATCGTTAAAGAAATTATCCACATTCAAAATTTCAATTGGTTTAGTATGCAATTTAAGGTTGAACCAATAAGTGATATTAAATAATTGTTTTAACATATCATAACTTCCCGGTAAAGTTATAAATGCATCAACACGTTGCATCATTATAGCAATTCGTTAATGGCCATAAAGTCGTCATTTATGCAGGTGTAGTTGTGGTCTATGGCAAAATCAACGGCCAAACAACAATTTTTGAGATGTCCTATAAAAAGGTGTGGTTTAAAACAGATACGATCACGTGGTCCATTGTATATAGTAAAAAAGATGGGTCATACGACGGATCATTGTATAAAAAAATGGGGAGAAGTAGTAAATGTTTTTCCTTTTATACAACGGTCTAAGGACCGTTGTATATAAAATATTGTTTAAATAATGACCCAATGAACGTTGTATATAAGTAATCTTTTAAACAACATATCAATTATTGTTGTATATAATTTAACTATATACCAAGGCCATTGGCCCATTTAAAAAATTACTTATATATAATTGTCCTTAGGCAGTACAACTTATATACAACCGTATATAAGTTGCTTATAAGTGACAACTTGTTGTACGTCGTATTAATTAAATAATTGACTTTCCTTATACAACATAACTAGATCATTGTGTATTATTAAAGACTTTAGACAACCTAATGTCCGTTGTTTAAAAAACATTCAATAAAAAAAATCATCGTTTATCATTTGTTATATGAAAAATTATTTTTCCTTTATAAATAAGTCATTCAAAATAATTTGAACCTGCTTCCAAATAGTTTCAAATATATGCACCAAAACCAAAATATACATTTACTATAACAGAAAAATATACATGCACTGTGACCAAAATACCTATCAAGGAAAATCAAAATATACATTTACCATAACCAAAATATACATGCATGGTGACTAAAATACCTGTTCATCATAGCCTATTCCAAACGTATAAAATGTGTCATCATTAGCAAAATTTTCAAATACTAATATCATTAACATTCTACAATAAACAAAAATATATAGTTCTCCATTGTTGTGATTTGAATGGACAAATAGACTTAAAGATCCTCCTTTGTAGTTCTAGTATCCTGTTTGTAAACAAAACTCATGTTGTGTTAGAATAAGAATAAATATATGTATAGGGACATGAACTCCATTGATTAAAGAATTTGATATAATCCTTGAATCTTTTGAATCAGATATGTTAAAGAATTACATATATAAAGCTGGAAATGAAATGTTAAAATGTATACATATGCTTCTAGTTTAATTTCATATTTTCAACCAGACCAGGCTCACGTCATTTTCATTAACCAAAGGCAATGAACTCTCCAAATCCTTGCATTATATAAGATTTAGACAATTCTTCCACAAGTAATACATCATTTTCTCTTACTTTTCACATATTGATAAATCCTTCATTTGGTTCCTTAAAGCATAATATCATGCCATCCAACTTTACAACCTTGCCTTTATCTAAAACAATGGGTTAAGTGTGAAGTTTCCATGACAAAAATGAGAATATTTAAAAATAACACCAAACAAAGAGATACGTTATTTCAATGCCAAACAAATGAATGCCATATGGAAGTAACCTTTGAGGAATTGGTGAAGATCAAAGTATCATCCAACTTATGCCACAATAGATAACAATAGAAGAAGCAAATGCCAAAAATGAAAATTACCTCATCCTCATGGTGGAGTAACATTTGTTGCATATTCACCCTCTACCTTTGAATCCTCTAAGTTTTGTTTCTTGCTAGTAGAGCCTACACCAAGGGATGTGTTTGAATCTACATGTGGATGCACGTTACTTAGGACAAGATTGCCTATATTTGGATCTAGCTTGTACAAAATGACAACTAATTGATGTTGAAATTTTTTATCCATCTCCTCATGTTTTAGCTGAAAGCGGGCAAACCATTACTCTTTTTCGCGTTGTTGAGCCTCTTGTACACATTCTAAGGCACGATCCATCTTTGCTTGGCGAATTTACCTTCAGAGGACATCTACATAATTTAGAAAATGCTTAGTTAAAATAGGATGTAGAGTTAAATATTTTCTACTTAACCATGACAATAAAGTTTCAATTTTTGCATAGTACATTTACTAAATGAAATTTTGTGATATAAATTTCTCAAAAGGGTTGTGATAGGGAATAAACATCTTCTTGTGATAGAAGGAAACATTGAGCAGACCCGGTTGGAAGAATTTTGTGAAGCCATATCCTAAATAAATTGAAAATTGATCAAATGCTATTTTTAACATATTTAAGTTTTAAAGAAATTTGAAAGATGACTTTCCAAATATATATCTAAACACATTGACTTCTTGCAACTTCTAGTATCAACATATAGTCTACCATTGTTGGGGATCAATTTTATCATCATGGTATGGTGTGATCTCCTCATTTTCTATAAAGAGCTCAAAATATTTCTTCTTCAACCTGGACTTAAACTCCTTCCAGATTGAATAAATGATTCTGAAGGTCACTTTTCTAGCATATATGAATCATGTAAGTTTGTGTTTTCCTGCAATTCCATAATATAATTTTTTCAAAGCAAAAGTTATCAAATAAGAAAGGGGCAATATAATCGCTCATTATCACAAGCACTATTTGCATGAATATAATTTAATATAATCCTCTTGAGTGAAAATTGCATAATTTTCAAATGACAAACTATATAGAGTTACTATGACAATTCATTGCATAAATTTGAAAATGGAGTTACTAATATCTTAACATCATTCCACATGGCATCTTTAATGTCCACTAGAATATCATCTCATCTAGTGTATGTAATTGGCAGCTTGTTCCCCATTCGTGCCAATACACCGCAAGATGTTGAAAA
The DNA here is from genome assembly GCA_019593545.1 of Apocynum venetum. Classification (NCBI taxonomy): domain Eukaryota; kingdom Viridiplantae; phylum Streptophyta; class Magnoliopsida; order Gentianales; family Apocynaceae; genus Apocynum; species Apocynum venetum. The sequence continues at coordinate 1,556,742 of SRSM01000133.1, forward strand.
GTTGCCATATTTATTGCCAGCAATTGAGTCTTTTGGTATCAAAGCCACTTCTATGCAACTGTCCATTCCTCATTTGGATGGAAACTTTACAAATACATGACCATTTCTTCCAATTGAACAAGATACATGAGCTACATTTTGATGATCAGGATAAAAGAAAAAAAATTTAAAAATAATTGTAGGGGGTGGCACGAATATGGCAGCTGAAAATATGCTGCAAGTTTTTTTTATTGTAATAACTTGAGGCTAGAGAATCCAATAATCTAAAAGAATTAGACATCAAAATGATCTAACCACCTGTGATCATTATGTTTTTTACTAATGCATATATAATAACAAACATATCTCTTATGAACAATACAAGTCACCTTATATTATGTATAACAAGCCTATTTAGACAACATAACCATTAAAAAATACTAAAAAAATTCAAAGATGAATACATTTGACCTATGAACACCATTTGGAAGTATATTTCAGTGGGAATAAGTATTATAAATATAAGATCCAACATGTATTCCTACCTAAGAAAAACTTGACAAATATACAATGTGCAGAGTTAACCTGATTCTGCCACTGAAATATCTAATTTAGTGTTTGTGTGCCTCTATGAAACAACTTTCTAAGGTTGTTGGTCTGGAACACTCGACTGGGGTGCAGTCTAAAATGTTTGTGGTATGGTATGGTCAAGTGAGTTGCAAATTTTTGAAGGTTCTTTGGCACCTATGACTTCCTTCATGGAATGTCCAACTTTCAGTCTATTTTCCTTTATTGGTGCAGCTACCATTCGTGTTTTACTCTTTCCTCCTGATGATTGAGTTGTGTTTCCTAATGGGAGTCAAGATCATTTCATCAGGATAGGCCCTTCCATGTGAATTTCACTAGCAAATGAAGGATGCAACTTATCAAACTTTTTCATGCCTTTGAATCTATTAGATGCCAATACACACTATCATTCACCTGTCCATCCTAACACATTTGTAGACACGATTTTTTTGTAGACATAAATAAACGTTTGAATGCTACCTTCCCACATTCCTTAGTGTACGTAGGAGCTTTACATACCTTATAAGAAGTAAGCACTTTCTTACCCATCTAATAACATGTAATTATTTTGACATGCATCCCAAGTATCACATTTCATTCCTAATATATCAAGTATCTTTCTTGCATCATAATAAGTTTTAGGTAATTTTGCACTAATTTCACCGAATGTCTTATTCAAAAGTTCAAGCAACATGTCATGCATCATTTATGCCAATAGTATCCCGAACTATACCATCCATGTCATCTAAACTAACATCAAATTCAAAAGAATCATTATCTACTTGAGGTCCTACACTAGGCTAAAATGTTTCACTATGGTAGTGTCAATTCTTATGCCAACACAAAAATTCTCACATCTTATAGTGTTGTCTTATTTCTACTTGTTCCTTATAGATACAATTTTGACACTTAGTGCAAGGGCAAGGTATTTTTTCTCACCCTCAAGTTTATCAAAATAGGCCTATTCAAGAAACCTTTGTAAGCCATCATCAAATTCTTTGCAAAAAAAATTAGTTAGGTCGATCCAAGCTCATCGTTATTTCACTATTAATACAATATTCACACAATCAAGTTATACTAATAAATGGTTTTCAATCGAAAAAAGTGCATTAATTATCAAGTAGGAAACAACAAATGCATTTTCATAAGCATTATATGTCCATAAAAACCAAGTTAAGCATTATAAACATTACATTGTCATTTACCAATTGCACCAAAATCTTTATAAAAAAATAGCATTCCAGGACGATCTAGTTTTTCACATCCAATAAGAAAGTAATGACAAAACATAACAAAAAACAAATAACAAAATATAATAGAGTTAAAAAATATTTGTATTTCTAAATTTAAAAGTGATGCTCAAATATACATACACAAAGTAGATTTCCACTCCACCACATCCTTTCACGTGTTCTTTACTTAGCACAAAAAAATAATTTAAAATTTGTTTAATCTGCATAAATATAACAATTGTGGAATTTCTTCAATACAATAAAGGATTATAGTATCCACTTTGGCTGACTTATTTTTCTAATGAATTCTATATTTTCCTTAAAAAAAGTGCAAACTAATGTTCAGTAATAGGTGCAAAGCCACTTTTGATAATCATATATATAGCTTCATTTCTATCTTCTTTCTCTAATATCTCTGAGGATTTTCAAAATATCCAAAATATCTCCAAAGTTTATGTGATGTAGGTACATATAATATATATATATATATATATATATATATCAAACTTTGCGTGCATTGCCATAGTCATACAAGATTAAAGACTTGAAATTTGAAAAAAAAAATCCTATAAGTAAATTCCACAATACAACAAAATTAAACCAAATTCAACATAGGGTTGTTCAACTCACACACACACACACACACACACACACACACACACACACACATATATATATATATATATATATATATATACGGTACATGAAATGGGATAAAGAGAGAGCACCTGCTATGTCGGACTTCAAAGAAGAGAAGGGTTGTTGCTGCGTTGCATGTCCAAGAAAATAGTAACTGTCTCTACGTCGCATGATTGAGGCAAATGAGTGTTCAAGAGAGAGATTCTAATTTTTTTCTATTTGGTAAAGGGAAAAGGAAATGGATTCTAAATTTGTCTAAGTGTAAAAAAAGTAGGGACACAATTTGCCTATAGATAAAAGTTGAAGGAATGCGCTATTTGCCTAAGGGAAAAGGAAAGTGTTGACCCCCAATTGTTCCCACTATTTTTAAATACAAAATTTCATTGTTTTTTGCATTGCAAAGTTCACCTACATTATTATATTTTCTAACATGAACCATTCATTCATCATATTAAAATGAATGGATAAAAAATGATGAAACAATTAATTAAATTTTCCTTTTAATCCTTAAATCATAAAATAAATAAAATGAGAAACTCATTTTAATAATATATATTAGACCATGTCAGAAGAAGAGTTTAAAATGATTCTATGGTACATTATGACTAATTTGTGAAGAAGTTGAACCATACATACAATATGTATTTTTGTTTTTATTATTTAATTTATTCAATTTATATAGAATATTTTTAGTTCCACATTTCATTGTAGGAAGCATAAAATAGAGCTTGAATTACAAGATGTATTTTTCATAGAAGAAAGGCACAAAGAACAATTTCCCATGTGGTTCAAAAGTCATGTAAGTAATTTTAAACTTGTTATCTACAAATGTAAAAATATAAAAATAGTTTACCTGGCATTTTCATTGTTTTTTTAACCTTTAAATTGTAGATTACCTGAGTGTGAAATCAAGGTTTGCATGAAGTGTCAGATGAGTTGTTTGCATTAGCTATTACACTGTTTTTAAATTTTTTATGCTATTTATTTCCTCTAATTATCATTGCCTTGCAGAGGATTTACTAGTTTGGGTGAGCTGTTTCATTTTTTATCTTTTTTTCTTTTCTTTTTTTTTTGTTTTCTTCCTCTTGTCAATTTAGTGTAATGTAGTACTATTTTCAGTGAGGTACTTGAATTTGTTTTACAGATGGTGTTACTACTGCGGCTTGTTCCATTACTTCCATTTAACATGTTAAACTACCTATTGTCCATCACTCCAATACCTATAGAAGAAAAATATGTGTTGGATTCATGGTTGGGGATGATGGGAAGCTCATGCTGCTAATTATTATTGTAGTAGCTGCCTTCTTTCACCTAGTATTGGAAGCTTTTTTAATCTAATAAGAGATGGAAAATGTAGGTTAAACATGGTTTGAGACACAAAAAAATCTGCTAATTTCTCCTGCTTGTTTGCCATCATTCTCTTGGAGAGTGTGGGATTAATCTGGTTAGAAACTTCTTATTTATTTTGCTTTGCCATCATTCATTGCATGTACTGGTGTGAAAATTATCATATTTTCACATTCTCATTTATTAGGCTCCTTCATAATCACTAACTTAGAAATCAATATTAAGCTCATTCTCATCACTTCGCCTCCTTTAAATTCTTTTCATGTATTGCATTTACTATTTCAAGGCATGTTGGGATGGGGTGGAGAAAAAATCAGCTACCTATGGTTTAATTGAGTTGTAGTTGTTTCCCTTCTATGTCTTTTTCTCTTAGCGTCTCCTTAAATAGAGTGATTGAGGTTGTCCTTTTTTTTTTTGGCCATGCCCATCATTTGATCTTCTATGCCATATTTTGTTGGCTCGTGCTCGATCATTAATTTGCTTGAAGATTTGGGTTTTTCCACAGTAACAATCACAACCTAGCTTTTTGTGGTAAACCTTCATCTATTTGCCTCATTTCTGCTATGTTGTTTTTTCTTTTACATTTTTTCCCTTTATTTTATTGTTGTGGTTGATTTTCTAATCATGGTTTATACAGTAAATTACATCTTGCCTTTTGAGTTTTTCTTGGATTTTTCATTCACGCAGTTTCAAAAATGCAAGGTATAATTTGTTTTATAAAAAATATGGTTTGTTTTTAAAATATGGTTTGCTTGGATTTCTATGCCTGGCTGAAGTATTTTGCACAATTATTGTATTTTTATATTTTTTTAATGAGAATTTCTTTTGATTTTATTTTAGGTTGCAAAGGGGTTTGAAGAGGAGCCCATGGCTTTGATCAAGAAGCTGAGAAAAGGTGTATGTATTTGATATCTATCTTTTCCACATATGGTTTGTGCTTTGTTAAACATGTTCATATTCATCTCTAGTATGATGATGCATTTTATTTTTTCCTCCACTTGTAATCTTCATCATACTTTTGAAACCTTAGGAACCTTGGGATTAGTGTTCAAGACCCATTCTAATTAGGCTCCTTAATTGTCATAAAAGATTAATCCTTGAGCAACTTTGTCCACCTATGTGTCTGGTTGTTCTTATTACTGCTCTAACTTCATATTATGATTTGGAAACATGAGATAAACTTGGTTAAAGTATCCAAATGACATAAAAAAAGCTTGACTTAAGAAGTGATGTTTATCTTGAAGTTTTTTTGGTCTTGGAGTAAAATAATGCCTTGGTTTTGGAATGAAATGAGTATTACCCCATTTTTCAGTTAGGTAAAATGGGAATGTTGTAGCTTTATTCATTTTTATGGATGTGAAATAGAAATGCTAGCATCACATAACAAAGTGCTATATTTTGTTAGAATCAAGATTTTGGTGATATTCCTATCAAAAATGTAATATTCTTGCTTAGGTTTATACTTTGGCTCCAATTTTCATTGTGCAAGAGGTCTTTTGCTAAAACATGATTTGTTCATATGTTTTCTCAGAAACGTGAAGCTTTATCTAGTGAGAAGCGAACCCTGTCAAGACTCATTTGAAAGAATTTCTCATAGGTAGTGATTTTCTTTCCTTTTTTTCTTTTCATGTATATGAGTATAATGCTACAATTGTTTGTTACTTAGATTTTTGAGATATAGACATCTTTCTAGAAAAGAAATCTGTTTATACCAAAAGTTGCATGTAGAAAGATGCAGTGATTGACTAAACTACTGCAATTCATTTCGATTGAAAGGTTTTTCTTCCTATGATATGGACATCACTTTTTTATGGGTAATCTATTAGCTTATGACTTTATCTAATTAATACTTCAAGATATGTGACTACAAGTTATAAGGAAAAGAATGTCTTTTCAGGATATGTGATTTTCAATTTATTTTCCTGTTTAAGTTGTCCTTAATAGTGTTTAAATATGAAAATTGTTCAATTTTGGGGATGTATGTTGTAGTTCATTGCTTTCCTCTTTTCTTATGTTATAAGTAGTCTTATGGATTAAGAAGGCATACTTGTCTAAGTGATCTTGTTTAACTTTTTACATTTGTATGATTTTGATAATTGTTGGTCTCGTGTTCTTAGTGTAAATAAATGACAAAAGTGAATGAAAATGTATTACATTTACTGGGCAACCTATAATAGGTTGATACCTGGGGTGATGGATATGGGATTTTTGCAATGAAGATACTGAGATAAGACGCTATAACAAAGAACCATCATGTTGATTACATGAAGGCTGAGAGGGATATTATTACTAAAGTTGTGCATCCTCTATTATTTATCTTAGATATTCTTTTCAGGTACTGTAGTGAGGATCTATAATCTATTAACATTATCTTACTTTTCTCTGTTTTTTTAGACTTGTGTATCTTTTGCTTGCAAATAAATTATTATTTTTGCACCTTTATTACTTTAGTGTTGATTGAGAAAGACTTTGTTTTCAATGTGAAGGATTGTAGAAATTTGAAATTATGGCTTGCAAGTATTATTCCTAAGCAATACGAATTAGGATGCTAGGATTTTGCATCCTTACCATATCTATATTCAAGAATATTTGATAAGAAATTTGTTTTTTAATGGTTGTGATATTTTTTATATCTACAGGTACAAATTTCACATTTTAGAAGGTTAGTTATGATTGATTATATTTGAATTGATAGGAATTTTGCTAATCTTAAGATTTTGAAGATTGAGTTTTCCTAGCATCTTTGTTGAAAAATTTTATATATTAAACAATAAGTTAAATATTTATTATCCCACATTTGTCTATGCTTTGTTTTTCTTCATGTTAAATTTCTTTTGATCTTATTTTAGACCTAAGATATGCTGAGCAAATAGGAAAATCTACCTTTTATTTGTTAATTGTCATCGTGGCACTACTTTAAGAATTCAAGAGAGGGCATTGTTTGTGTTCATATGTTGTCTATCATTACTTTCTTTTCAAGTTGGTTTAATATGCTGAATTACTAAGAGAAATTCTCTTATGTTCAATCAAAAAAAATATTGAAATAGAAAATGATGTTGAGAAGTTTTGATGTTATGTCCTGGTGCAATGCAGGTTGTTGGGAAACTTATAATATTATGTGCTCAGAATGTGGTGGTCAAGATCTCATGTGACTCGATGAATAAGTTTTGGCTTCCAACTATATATAATTTTTTTTCCAATCATAATGCAGATTTGAGAAATATTACTTATGGGTTCACAGAGAAGTATTTGAAATATTCAATCATAAGGAAACAATTTTGTTGAGATTGGGGATAAAGGTCTATGTATTTGCAATTTTAATCAACAATTTGAGAAAAAAAATAGTATCCGTTGAAATGTGATGAATGTTCTTGTACTTGGTTCTAATTTTACACACAAGGAAACGTTTTCCAAATATATAATCACAATTATTTTGACTTTGCTTTGAGCCAAAATGACTGAGCACAACATAGAGATGAAACATATAGAACTTTGTGAAACGAGAAAACAAAACAACCTTGTTAGTGTTCATGCAACCTTTTATGTTTGCGGCCCTACTTAGGACTAATTTGATCTCGACTATTACCAATGCTCAAAAGTAGTTTGGAAAAGCAAACAAGAAAATTTTCAATAACTCTATTCCTAAGAGTTATAACCAAGGAAATTCACTGGTGAATTCAAAAACAGAGTACAACTTGTATTGTACTTAAATTGCATTCCTGAAACACTTCTCTTGCAGCTTTTTTTTTAAACCATAATTAACTCTACCTTATATTTTGATGACATTGCATGTAACCAAAGGAATTTTTTTTCCTTTAAAACCTTGTAAAATATAAAAATTTCACAAAATAACTTAAACTAATAAGATGTTTATTTTGGTGCTATTGCCCAATAACCAATTCCAATATGACATAAATAGTTTCACTTGTATATAAAATCAAGCCATTGTGTACTCACTAACTTTTAGTAAGGAAGTATTGTAAATATAGAAATCATAAAACATTTCATAATTACCATGCTCAAGCAACTAAAATAAGATTTAACAAATAAAATAATTTATTTACTTATATTGCAATATTTCTTGTAAAATTTAACAATACAATACCTGAGCACCCGAACTTACTCACATAATTTAATCTATATAAAATGTAGTGACTTCAAACAAGAGAGAACTAATGAATTTTGGAGCAAAATTTCAATTTTCGTTTGCGTATGTTGTTCTCTAATTTAAACTAGTATAAATAATTATTTAAATATAATAATATTTATTAATAGTATTTGTATTATACACTAAAATAATTTAATAAGTTTTTTCAATGTAATTATATTTACACATTTAATATAATTATGTAAACTTAATCTTAATATTGATAATTTTATATTATCATAATATTTACATTTTATGACATATATATGTCACTAAAGTTTTAAAATATGCATGACAAGATTAACTTTGTCACAAATAATGAATAAAATTAAATCATCACGCAAATTCTAATATGATCCCTTTAATATGAATTAGTTAAATATTGGTGGCAATATATGAAATTGCCACGTAATGATATGTGCCACATATATTACCGTCACAAAATGTGTTTTTTATGACATTGTTCTATGTCACAATATCAATAATTTGATATATGATGAAATTTAAATTATTACATATAATGAAGAATAATATTAGTGTTGACATATATGTTGTCACACAAACTTTTGTATTCACAACAATCTTAAATTGTGAAGAAAATTTCAAAATCGTCACTCAAAGAATTTTCCATGTTTGCTACCAATCATTTTGTGACAATATTACATGACATTGTTAATTATTGTCACGCGACATATTGATTTTGAGTAAATATGTGATGAATGAATAATTTTGTCACATAAGGTGCACTTAGTGTGGCAATCTTAAAATATGTCACGTAGCAAAGTGTCACTAATTGTCAAATATGTTGTAGTACACTTTCACAAATAACATTGGGTCATTTGCGACAGTTCCTCGGCCGTCATTAATCATTCCTACCTAATACGACGGACTTTTACTCATATACGATAGCTAATCGTAAATATATAAGGCATATTAGGAAAAAAAATACACAACTGGCCGTTGTAAATAGACAGCCAAGTATATACGATGGTCGTTGTGTCATCGTATAACATAAAAAATACAATCAACTTTTGAAAAAAAAAATTACAACGTTTTTGTTATTGGGTAATTTAAAGTAGTTAATACTACAGTTTGTCATATCATGTTAGTTGTTTACGACACTACCTCGTATATAGGTCACTAAATACAATGGAATGTAGTAAAATGTCTAGTTTATAGGACAACCCACAAAATCGTCATATTTAATGGGTTTAAACAACGGTCTATGGTTAAAAGGCATTATTTACAATGGTTTGGTAGTCATCGTATACAAGAGGTTTTCATGTTGTGTTTTTATCTCAAACTCAATTGTTCTGGCACAAGTTGTACTAAATGCAATTTAAATTATACATACTGTGAAAGCATGATTATTATGAGTTGCTTGAGCAACTACTTCAATTATTTCATACTTTCCTCCCCCATAAACAAGACTAATATTGTGAGTAGCTAATATTCTTCCCAATTACCGTACAACATTTGCATTTTTGTACCAATTGTCGTTCCTCCAATAAGACCAATTGTTTTTACTCTTTGTACTAGATTTTGTTTGATTTTTTTTTTTTGTTCTTTGAAAAGTTGAACCATCGCATGTTTGCATTCGTTTGGATAATGTTCATTTCATATGTATTGACTAAATGTAAGAAAAAAAAGAATGGGAACTAAGTATGTAGTTATAGAGATATTTCTAATTTGTAATGAAAAATAAGATATTTTTTGTCAAATAACAATTCCTATATATATGTAAATGAATATATTATATATATATACACACACATATCATATCATTTCACATCTTTTTCTATTTTGTCTTTTTGTTCAATTTTTTTACACGGTTTGAAAATCTGACACATCACTTTTTTTCATTTTGTTTTTTTTTCAATTTTTTTACAAGGTTTGAAAATATGACACATCACGTTTTGTTTCATTTTGTTTTTTTGTCCAATTTTTCAAACCGTGTGAAAAAATTGAACAAAAAGATAAAATGAAAAAAGATGTGAAATGATGTGACATATATATATATATATGTGTGTGTGTGTGTGTGTAATATATATTCCTCTCTCTCTTTCTCTCTCTCTCTCTATATATATATATATATATGTATATATATATGGTTGTTATTTGGCAAAAACCTCTTCTTTTCCAACCCAAGATTCATCACTTATTCTTCTTATTCTTCACAATATTTTCCTCTTATATGTCAAATAAAAACTTATTCTTATATTTCTTTTCTTCACAAAAATGACTTATTCAATACGTAATTAAAAAAATATTACATTTTGTTTTCTATTAATGCATTAACAAAATATATCATATGAGAATGAATATATTACGATTGCTAATGTCGAAATGAATGTCTGAGGATATTAAATAGTTAATTGAAGTCAATGCTCAACTAGGTAGTTAACATTTAACTAATTTTTTCAACCATCTACCTAATATGGATAAAAATAGTTTTGCCAAAAAAATGAGAGTTAAGATATTAAAAGTATGTTACAGATATGTCAGGTAAAATTACAATACAAAATGTTGTTTCCTTAGATATTTATCTAGATATCAATAAGATAAAATCGTTTTCATAAAAGATGGCTTGAGCAAGGAATCGTTAGATGACTTTCGATTGACTCTTGAGACGCATCATTGCGAAGGTGTTCAACAATAACTTATGAAACTATAGAATAAATTCAAAGATGCAGAACAACATTATAGTCTCGAGAATTTTACTTTAAACGATCTTGTATGAAAGTTTATACAAAAATTGGATGAGAAGAAAATCAAATATGTAATGTTAATGTATTTTATGTATAGATTTTTAAATTTCTAAATCTATTGTAAAATATATTTATGTAATAAAAATTGTTATTTAAGTATTGTGAATTTTTTTTATTATATTTTACATGTATATAGTTAATTATTAGTGTCTTACGAAAATGAAAATGTTATTTGAAATAAAAATTAATTAGTACATAAAATATTTATAAATACAATTTTTTTTTTAAAACCCCACTACTAAATATTTGTCAACAAGCAAACAAAAAGAAAAGTCAAAACATTAATTAAAATATATTACTTGAAAATGATAAGAGTACATAACTAACCCTTACATGCATCCTTATACATTTGTCAATAACCTCCACCCTTATCATGCTCCTCTTAAAATGGACAAAACACGGATCAGACGGATGCGAGCGAGTACCCATGGATTCAGAATTTTTTTTCCAACCTATTAGAACAATAAAAAAGAAAGGGTTAACTTGTAAACCTCTATCACTTTTCCCTTTCCAAGACAAGGAAAAATTTCCCCCCAAATTCTTCGATGACTAATGCCAACACCCCCATGTCCGATCCATAGCAATTGAAAGCTTATAATTGTCAAACATGATTCCAATAAACTCAAGTGAAATCTCTGAGAGAATTGGGATTCCTCTTGCCGATGAAATGACCATTTATATGGAGATTGGCATCGGCAACAAAACAAAGTCTCTATTGTGAGCACGATCATAGAAGTAGAATGTCATGGTTATCTCTACCAAACAACACCAAGAAATTTGAAACCTATATATCTAAGAAAGAAAAAAGTAAAATGATTTAGTCATTGAATAATTAAAATTTCCCCTTTTGTCTTCCTGCTGTTTTTTTTTTTTTTTTGTCATATGGTTGGTCAGAGTTGGTTTTAGGTTAACGAAAGCTGCCAACGAAAACCGATATGAGCAAGCAGAGGTAGTCAACGACAAATTTTTTTTTTTTATTGACAACAGGAAGAAGAAAGAAGAAAAAACAAGAGGCTTCCATTTTGGCTTTAGCACAAATTTCTTAGTGGGGATGGAGATGGGGTTTCAGTCAAATGGTTAAATTCAAAGTTATGGAATTGAGAATGAAGAAGGTAGTAGTTGGTAGGAGTATGAGGTGCTGAACACAATTCTTAAAACCACAAATTTTGGTTGTGATACAACTTGCAATAACCTTGGGTAAAGTAGAAACTTTCTCAAGAAAAAAAATTAGAAAGAGATCTTTAAAAAAAATTAGTCGGGACTAAACGTAAAATTTATGAAGTTAGAAGGACATAAAGTCTAATTTGTTTTCCTATTTTGAAAGACCAAAATACCCAAAAAAAATAGTCATTTCATTAGGGTTAAGGCTAGGGATGGCTTAAAGGGTGGGTGGGGGCGGGGACCCCTCTCTCCAGCCCTACCTCCAACTCAAATTAATGTATTCGTTCATATTTCTGTCTCTAAATAAACCTAACGGTATACTTGCAACTGTCCTCATAGGTATTCAGACACTCCTATCCACTTAAGTCTTCAAATGATTATCAAATTGTACTCATGTAAATGTTTTATATATTAATATCTTAATTAGTTTTTATTTTCATTATACAATAATTATCTTTAAATTAATATTTTTTATTTTTTTGAAATATACTAATAATTAATTATATTCATTATATATATATATATATATATCAAAATACATTAAAAAACACAATATTTAATTGCTTAAATTACAAAAAGCATCCAGAATAGTACATAAAGTTACAAAATACATTCTCAAATTTTTAAAGTACGAAATACATTCTGAAATTTAAAAGTACACAATACATCTCATATATTCTTATCCTGCAATGACATCAAATTTATAATTGTATATCCAAATCAAGATCATTTGTTTCCTTTTTGCGCTTGTTACTTTGATCAAACGTATTTGGAATAGACCGATTAATTATAGGAATTTCAGGATCCACGAAAGGAATAAAAGTCTCTAATTTGAACATCATTCCATACAAAGAATTTGTTGAAAGAAGTAGTCTTCTAAAAAATGGAGATAGAAATCTATTTTCAGCAGTTTTATAAAGAAATATAAATAACGGATGAAAAAAATTATTTATGTTAAAGAGACATATAGATTTGTTATGTAAATTCAAATTCAACCAATAAAGTATATTGTACATTTGTTATAATATGTCATAACCCCCAAGTAACAATATAAATGGATCATATTTTTTCATCATTATACTTATGCGTTCGTACATGGAATTCACTCGTATCTCAGTTTCCACTGTTATTCCATATAATGGTTTTAACATAATAGGAATAACGTCTATCGTTTTAACTTCTTTTTTGTGTGCACCTTGAACAACTACACCTACTAATTCAATATTTCCTCCTCCATATATAATATTAATTTTATGACTACCTAACATCTTCCCCAATTCAATTGAAACTTCGATATATTGTTTATCATTTTCGAGATTTGTCCCACCAAACAATCTAATGTTTTTAATTGTTCTTGTTGATAAAATGTTTATTAAATTACCTTCAATTGGTCATGTAGAAATATCTTCAATTAGGTTTCTTTTCATGGTGTTGATGTGCTTTCTTTTTGTGATGTTGATGTACCTTTTTTTGTGATGAAAAACCTTCTATTTTATAATGAATATATTGAAGGATATAAGGAAATACTTGCTAAAGTATATAATAGGTTCGTTTCAAAATAAGTTTTGAGATTGAAAGGAAGCTAAATTATTTATAGGAGTAGATGACTAAATATAATAATCAAATATAAATAATATTAATTTCAATAGTAAATATAATAATCAAATTTTGGCGCTTTATCATCACGAATCGTGATATCCCCTTAAATTTACTCTATTTCATCATCCTAATTGCTCTAGAATTAGTCAAATAATTCAGACAGACGAAACACACAAATATTACATACTGCCAAAGGTCAATTGTGCCATAATTTCTTAAATATTGTTTCATAGAATTATCTTATTTAAATTAAGTATTTGGGGTCATATTTCTAATTACTACCTCCATTATTATTATGGGCAGTAAAACTCGACAATGCTGGATCAGGCCCAAGTACTTCTCTGGTTTACGGGCCAGAAACTTACCAGGAGGATTACGAGAATGACCTTGTCCAAAATCTAAGCCCACAGGCCTACACAACGACGTCGCTTTCAAGTACTATAATTAGACCAGGCCTATTCACCTCAACTCTCAGAAACCCTAGATTCCCTCTTCCCTCATTTCCCCCAAATTCTCCACGGAGATTGACGTTTCTCTCGTGGCTCCGCCGTGTATATTCTTCACAGATTTTGCATTTACTTGCATTAGAGAGTTTCGGTTTCTGTTAGATTTTCAGAATGTGATGCCCAATGATGGAAAATTTTCATTTATTGAGCGGCCTGATGGATCTTCGCTCAACAGTTGCTTTAGCGTATTACCGGAAAAATCAGCCACCTCCACCACCACCATTCTACATATGTTCACTCCGCACACACGCATGCACTAAGTCGGCTGGCTGGTTCTTCACGGTGGTATGTAAAAAAGCTTCTGTTGAATGAGGCCATCAGTTTCAAGCCGTTAGTGATTTATTAAAGCTATGAGATCTGAGGGCTTTTCTTGATTTTTTTCATAACCATTCCTTTTGCATGTTTCATTTTGTGCTTCGATTTCTCATTTTATTTAATTTGTTTTGGGAATTTTTGTGGTCAAAGGAGATAATTTCCCATATTTATTATATTTTCTTATGGATTGCCCAGTGATGAAGATGTGAACAGTTTTTAGTGGCTGCCTTTTATCAGTGGCCTTTTATGGTGCTTTAATTTCAGGAACTAAATATCCAATTATCCTTTTCCTTTTATGGGTTATATCTTTAGGTGAACCTGGTGTTAAGGTCATGCGGTACCTTCTAGGTATGTGCATGAATTCCGGACCGGTTCCAAGTCAGAATTTCCTTTTTAAGGAAGATTATTCAACAGATATGTGTGTTCGCTATTTCATGCATCTTATTAAATGATCTGCCTTTCCTGCAAATTATCACTGGTTTTACCAGTTTTTGTGGTGCTAAAAGTGCTTTGATAAAAATTGGTAGCCCTAAAAATGGCTTGAGTTGTTTTTTTAGATTACCATAATACAAAATGTGAGTGTGAATATGGTTGCTTTTGATTGTTATCGTAGGCCTCCCCAATCATTGCCAGTAGCAACATCATTCTTCTTCTTCATCTACCTCCTCATCCAGCTCTTATGATTTCTTTATTACTTATCATGTTGCGGGACGTTGGCTTTGATGAGAATCATTTGATTCAACCATTTGTTATTGCTCAGAACTTGAGGGCATATGTGATATGCAATTTCGTGTACCCGATTGCTTTGATTGTTCAAGTTGCTTTATTTATTTATTTATAATTGGCCCTATGATGACTTCATGAACCTACAAATTGAACAATGCTGTTTAATGGTTGCCTTTCATCATTGTCCATTTTTGGTGCCTGAACCTCATAAATTCTATTATGGGCAAATGTCCATTTGGAATCCTGGTAGTGTATTTGTGCACGCCATTGTTTATTTATCTGTGTAAACAGATAGAGAGAGAGAAACAGAAAACTATATATATATATATACCCACACGCACACATACAAACGCACTTATTTAATGGTTTTTACAACCATTTTGTCACTTGAATAATCTGCCTATCTATCAAATTACTGATGGTTCGTGTGGTGCCAAATGGCGATGAGAGTTTGTAGCCTAAACAGCAAAAGATGATCTTGTCACATGCATACCTGAGGGCCTTTTTTTTCTTCCTTTTGTTGTGGGTATTGTTCCTTGTAACAATTTTAGAAATTTTTGGGCATAAAATTTGAGATGATGATATTAATCCTTTTGCTTTATTTTATGGCTGAAAAGCAGTGATCAACAGTAACTCAGGTGATCCTCTTACTGCTGAGGAAGGCACTTGAAGGCTAATATTACGAGAGTAAATTGGAAAAAATATCATATTTTTATTATGGTCATCTAACACTTTTTTCCTTTGTTCTTTTAAGCAAAAAGCAGGTCCACTATGCCTAACGTATGCTCTAGTTTTTATTGGAAAAAAAAATTATTGGATATTATTGTTACTATTACAGAGCAAATAAAAGAAATTGGAAATTGCTGTCATTTTCCACTTCCATTCCTCAACGTTCAACAAATGTTTCTATCCACTCAGATTCAGAAGTGTTGGCATCACCATCGATGATTTCACTTTCTAGCAAGGAAAAAAGAAGTGTAATTTGTCACGATATCGAGCTAGGATTTAAGCTAGAAACTCAATGAGATAATCAATCAGATATTGAACAAGGTCATCAGCAAGATGCAGATGAAGTTCAACCATGAGATCAGAGTTTTCCCAGAAACTCAACTTCCTCATCATCTAGGAAGACAAGTGTTCCTGCCAAACAATGAAACGCCATGTTTGATGTTTTAAGGACTAGAATTAACATGAATAAGCCTTACAAGGTGTCTAATAAGCAAAATAATAAGAATAAACCTATATGAACTTGGTGTTCCTACATGCTTGTTGTATTCGGCATTGTGCAATGACACAAATAGGAACAAATGATCTATTCTGGGAATGACTTTTTGGCGCTTGCATATTTTCTAGGGCTTTTACCCAAAATAGGGTTAATTTTCCAGATGCTTCCAGAAATCTGCTTAATACTTCAATTTGGTGTTCTGAACGCCAAATTGCATATCAGTTTGCCAAATTGAAATTTCTATTGGGATACGTTAGTTCTGAATGTTAAATTGTTGAAAGGGGGCAATATTTGAAAAATGGAGAATCTCTAAAGTATATTGGACTCACGATTTGGCACTCTCTAAAGGTGCTACATAATAATTCACTCATATTTTTCATTGTCATGGATAACCTTTCTCTCACCTATGCAATTTCTTCTCATTCTTTTGTTCTTTGTTTTACTTTTAGTTGAAAATTGTCAGTGGTGTTGAACTGCACAGAGATCTTTTGTTTTGAAACTCTTTTAAAAGAGGAGAAAATATTAGTGAGAGCAAGAAGAGAAAATTAAAGAGAAACTGAAGCTGTGGAGATATGAAGGGTAGGATATCTTAAAGAGAAAAAAAAATTAGTTTTTACAATTAAATTTCCTAGATATAGTTTTTCCAATTTAAATTTTCAAATTTTAGTTTTTCCATTTTAAATTTCCAGATTTTAGTTTTATTTTAGTTTTATGTCATTCGCATGCTTATTCCAGTACTCCTCTGATCTTCATCATATTCACTTGATCAGTCGCACTGTCATTCCAGTGGGTTCTCTACTTTCTCTCACTTGAGAGACGAAGTTGCACGTGTCGCAACAGTACCTACACAATTATTCATTTTGGAATATGCAAATGCAACTTGGGAAGAGATCGAGGGGCATAACCGAGTTGGTAAGGCATGGTGATGTGGGGAGAAATCCTCCGGCAACGCAGGTTCGAATCCCGTGTGGGGCAAATTTTCACTGAAATATTGTGAAGGTTTGTCCTGAGATTTGAATCCTGTTGGCTCTCTCCCACATGTGTCTGTCACTCGGGCACATCCCTCGATTTACAACCCGCCTGGTCAAGGGACCTCTGATACAGGTGGGGGGAGTTCTCTCTCTCCCTCATCAAAAGGTCGTAGATATGATCGTATGAGACGATGGATTTGCGATATTCATCTCACATGAGACCTCTACACATGCCAAGGCATTGTGGTGCATTCGATTCGAATTGTGTTGGTATTATTTTTATATTTCTTTTTTGAAAAAAAGATATTTCCTTTCTTATTTCTCATAATTAAATATTTAGATATGTTATATGTGAAAAATTTCAAAATTAATACAACAATACATTTCTTTTAAAAAACATCATTCCATAAGATTCATAGAAAAAATTTTGAGATTGCATAATTTTAATAGTAAAAAATTGAAAAATATTGTTTTTATTTTGAATAATTGAAAACATTTACCAATATATGCTAGAAATTTTCAAATGTAAAGTTGGATACAAGAAAAAATAAATAAAATGGAAGAATAAATTTTTGCTTTTAAAAAAAAAAATAACATGATAATCAGGCACTCTCAATGCTAAAATGTTGAAGGTAATGAACCTGCCAACAATTTGGCATTCTAAGTGCCAAATTGTTGTAGGTAAAGGATGATCTGACACTCATAATGCCAAATTGTTGTAATGATATTTTGCATTGTGAATCATGGGGAATTATGTGATGACATCTACAATTTAGTATTCACAATGCCAAATCAGCGTATTTTGGGAAGTCTAATCAATTTCGACATATTTTCTAGAAGCATTTGAAAAATTTCTCATATTTTAGCTTAAAACTTTTTTTTTTTCTGTACTTGGTTTAGTTTTGATTTGCCATGTTTAATGTGAACATATGTTCTTTTGCTTGTGGAATTTTCTTTGCGTTTATGAATGACTCTGATACCAAGTTTCTCGCCCTTGAGCACTTTGTTATTGCTTAAAGTTTTGTATTTGTTTTAGCATTTATTCACTTTGTAATCTCCTTGGCCACAAATATTTTTACCAACGACTGCAACAAAAACAAAGGTAACAACAACTACATTAATTTAAGTTGGGTGAAGATGCACACCTAAGGTAATACAACACATTAAATTACATTCTACACAATTTTCTGAATCTACTACATCTCTCAAACCCTATCAATTTCTAACATGATTTGTCTTTCACCCTTCAAGATAGGTGAACATGCACAACTAAATATAACCAAAATTAACTTTATCAACAACACAACAAAAATTCGCATCATTCATTTCTTCTTATGCATTTTCACCTCATTTTGTTATTTTGATTTTTTACATTTTAGGGATGCTAGCATCTCTGCAGACTTTGTCTTTTCTTTACCACACTCAATTTTAGCATCCAACTTGTTGATTTTTCCATAATAACCTTAGTATAATTTTTGTAAATCGAGTGCAAATCTCTTGACCAACCCAAACCTAGAAATCACAAGCCTCACCCAACATTATTTCAATTGATGAAATTTGTTTTCTTTGGCTTTGTTTCAAAAAAAAAAAAAAACTCCATTGACATATGAGACTTAATTCTAATCTTGGGCATAGGGTGAATCTCTGACCAAGGTTATCATGCGTCCATGATATGGCTTTAGATGGAAGCCCACTTTTGCGCTAGGGCACAATTGCCTTTGAATAACTCTTCCTCGTGCTTCTTATTTTTCATCATTCTTATTCTCTATATACCAACTCTGAGTTCTAATAAAATTAGGTAAATAAGAGTGTTATTAATGGGCCATCAATAACTTGGGTGCCAAGAATTTCCACCTAACCTTGTGAGGACCAAAATATCCTTAAAAAATTGACTTCCGCTGAGGCCAATGGACCATTTTTAACAAAAAGACATGTTTTACAACATTTTTTTTAGAATAAATGTCATATTTGGTCCTCAACATTTTAATGTTTTGTAAATTTGATCCTTATTCTTTTTTTAAAACATTTTGATCCTTACATTTTTACGCACATAAATATTGATCCTTATAAATGAAATGTGACTAACTTATGAATAGTCAACTCTAAAAGTCAAAATGTAGCAAAGTGGTAAGGGCAATATTGGAATCCCAAAGAAGAAGAGATCATCATTTTAATTGAAAACTTTATTCTTCACTTCCTATTTGCCATCTTCTTCAATAGTCATTGAACAGAAACAAAAAGTCTCTTGAACAATCTTCTCGGCCATAGGATGCCAGCCAAAAGAAATGCACATTGGAGACAAAAAATTAGCTGCCAATTATCCCAAAACCTGATTTTTTTTTCTTGTATTTTTTTAGCAACCACGTTGTTGTTTCCATTTTGCTATAGAAACAATCATATAAAAGCACTTATGCACAAGCAATAATTAATTAAAAAATAAACAATTTTTTAAATAGGAACCCATTAGTTTTTTCTCACCTCCTTTTATTTAAGGGAATGCAATTGCAAATTTACAATTTCGACTTATCTTTCAAACTCCGATTCACTAACCAAAAAGCGGAGCAGAGCAGAGCAACAATGTTGGAGGTGAAGAGTCTAAAAAAAGCTTTGGTGTCTTCATCTCTCATCCCAAACCCATCTGCAGGGAACCTTCAATCTACTCGTCTCGCTCTCCATGTCTCTTCTTTCTCCGTGTCTTTTTTACATTAACCCTCATCACACACATCAAGATGCAAACTTTTTGGTTTTTTATTTTCTTTATGGTATTTGTAGGTGGCTGGGAATGGTGATTCTTCTTCTTCTTCTTGCTGGGTTTACATTGCTTCTGGATGCCGTGTTTATAAAATCCATGTATGTAATCTGGCTATGTCTGAAAGATGTTCCTTTTGCTCCAATCTTTAGTTAATATTTTTGGAAAATTCCTGGAAATAGTTTCTTGCTGTTATTCAAATAGCAACTGTCTGTTTCTGGTATTTTTATGCAAAAACTAGTTCTTTGTCGCCTAATCTGTGTAAAAATACTTATAATTGCGGTCAGGAATTCAATGATTTCAAAGATTCTCTATGTCACGTTCAATATTTTCATTCACATCTTTGAAATTAGTATTGGAGTGGACTTGCTGGAACTTTTACTGATTATAGTAGAAATGTTACCTTTCTTATTCAATGCTAGAGAGTAGAGAATAATCTTTTGCTAAGAGCAGAATGCAACTATGTGCAGCTATAAACTAGTAGAGTGAAAAGGGTGGATGGAAGGATTTTATTCAGGGTTTTTCTTCACTTTCTACAGGTCTCAATGGAAGGTTCACTGGTCAGTCAAGGAAAGGAGAGTCTTTTAATCCCTGAACAAACTGAGGTATGTTCCTTATGCCTTCTACTCAATTCAAATATAGCTCAAAGAAATAAATTCAGACTTTTTCGTCATTGCAATTGATTTGAAGGTTCTGGACTCTGCAGTGGTGAACCGCTGCCCTCACCGATTGGAAATCCAGAGTATAGTGCTTGCAGAAATTGAAGGTAAGGAACTCTTTATTCAACACTAGAACCACTTCTGTAGAGACTCTTGTTTCATAGACCTGAACGGTTTCATGGTTGAGGATAAAATTACTTGGCAGCTGCTTCAGTGTCTCCGTTCATCTCTTTTGTAGCTAATATCATTTCAACTGAATAGCCCCACTCCAAAATGAGTAGTGCATTTACCCATAAAATTGGAAAACAGATAGATACTTAGTTGCGGAAAATGATTTTTTGGAAAAAGAGAGTGTAATGGAGGAAAAGCTCATTAGAGACTTGAGCATACAATTATGAATGGTAGATGACAAGTGTTCATATGCTAATTTCAATCCATTTCTAGTTTTTCTTTCATTTTTCTTCTTTACAATTTTCTTCTTCTTGGAGAATCTGCAAATCTCAGCAGGTATAGCATTTATTAGTTTTCTTTTCATTCTTCTTTTTGTGTGATGGTTATCAACTTCCTTTTAGAATATATTTCAGTGGTTTGGGACAACTTTAACAACGTTTTTGACCTATCTGCAGGCAGTAGTTGCTCCATATTGGGAAGTGTGGATTCCTATGGTCACCTTATTGTGTCTAAGTTGGATGGGAGCAGTGATGGTAGAATCTCTTCAAGTATTTTTTGTTTTCTTCTTTTGGTCTTTCTGTTGGTCCCTTTTTCTTCTTTTTTTCCTTGAACTTGTCTATTTGGTTGGTTCTGGTTCAGTTGAACAATAACTCCACAAACAAATTTTCAGCAAAATTTTCCACAAATGGCTTATCTTCGTACATTTTCTGGTCTTCAAGGACTCCTTTATGCTGAAGGTTGAGTCCAGTTAGCAAATAAAAGGAAATTAAAGAGAGAAAAGAGAAGGAAATAAAAATGTCAGATGCTTCATTACACTAGTATCCTCTCCCAAAAGGGTTACTCAGATGAATTAGGGCTCTGGAATCTTATTTTATATACCTAAATTGATTAATTCCAGTCACAATTAAATGGTTTCAAGATATATTTGTGTTGAAATATGGAAACAAATTTCAAATGATGTGAAACTATTCGTCCAAGTGCTTTTCCTACATTACTAGTTTCCATGTAGAAGAAAATGAATTCAGTTTGCAAATTTAGCCAACAGCCTTACTAATGTGATTGATTTGTTTCAGATGTTGACCGGCTTACATATTCGGTGTCTCCCCGTGACTCTGGTGTTGGAGAAGGTAGCTGGGCAGGCCTTTGCTTTAACCCAAGTCAATGGTCAATGGTACTTTTGTTTCTCCGCCTAGTATGGACTTCATATTGTTTCCTCTGTTGATGCAAGAATGCATGACTTCAAATGAGTTATCAATAAAGAACCTATAGCAAGAGGAACATCGAGCTTCTTCTCCTTACTTTTTGACAAAAAGAAGTTTGAATTGACTAAAATTATTTTCAGGCTGCTGTTGCTCGAAGCTTTTGCAAAAGTATTGATGTATATGACCAAGATATTCATCTCCGAACTCTGCATACGTAAGTGCATCACTCATTTTTGGTCACATATTCTGTACCCTGGGGAATATTGCCATCATATCTTTCCTCTGATATGTTATAATTGTTGCTTCTTTCTGACTGTTACCCTGTTAAGACTTGCTTGATATATGACAACTAAATATTAGTATTAATGTGAACTCCAAAGATTTGATAAGCCATTCTGTTGTTTATAACTTTATTTGGCAGCTGGAAAAGAAAATTTCGCAACCTTGATGGCCTTTGAGTCAAACTCCTTGAAATTCCAGACAAATTTCTCTGTGTAAATAGCTGGCTATCTGAAGATAATTATTCATGGTCTCCGTTATGCTAAAATAAAATTTTTGTTTTAGTGACGATGGTCTAGGAGTAGATGATCCACTCCCATTTCTGGCTTAGGAAAAATTGTTTTAAGTTTGGTTACAAAGGTTAGGAGCATATCCATGGAGCATCCTTTAGTGATTTCTTTGGATGATTTTAAACTATGAGAGCTTTTGATCTTCATCTGTTGTAGGATTTTCTGAGTTATTGACAGGATCTCCTCAATCTAAGGGCCCTCAAATTTTCTTCCCCTTAGCCCTCCTGCCCCAAAGAAAAACCTATATATATCTATATATATATATATATATATATATATATATATATAAATTTATTTTGAAACTTTGGCCCAAAAAAGAAAAAGAAAAACTCAGAATGCCCTCTGATTTTTTGCTATCAAATCATTGTAATTGATGGAATATATGTGGATTAAGCCTAAAACAGTCAACCTAAATTTGTCTATCTTGTTGATTCTGATTGAACTTGTCGCGTGATACATTTGAAAGATTATTAATATTTCCATATTGTAGATTGTGGTATCCCTCGTCATTGATCTTTATGCAGAATTTACGGGGTGGAAGTGAAGGTTCTCTCTTGGCTGTTGCAGAAGGTTGCCAGGTGATCATCCTAACATTTTAGATGCTGGAATTTTTCATGCACATGTTGGGAGTTATGCTTTCATTTTTTAACTTTTTGTAGCTGAGTATATGGGACTTAAGGATGAAAGAGAATGGTGGTTGTGTGCAAAGAATATGTGGATCTGTTGGTGATATTCTTTATGCAGTCAGCAGTTCTTCAACTGGTGCTATTGCAGTCGGAGGAGCTGATCGTACTGTGACTGTCTATGATCCTCGTAGGTTGTTCTCCTAAAGAATCATGGTGTATAATTCAATTGTATGAATTTACTTCTCAGTTAAACATGCTTATGTCAAGTTAGGAGATTGTTCACAAGTAAAATTTGAAATTTTCTTTTCTTGATTATAACTGCATCATATCATTCTCCTGGATATATATTCATTTTCATATGCGGGTGGGGAGTGGGAGGAAAGGAGAGGAAATAATAAAAGGTCCATTTTTGAAAGATTTTGATATTAATTTTACCTGTTTCTCTTGTTGCTTTTATTGTTTTCAAAGGTTTTTCTAAACTGAATCCTCTTGTCTTGTCATTCCTACATTCCATTTTGCAACATAGTCAACCAGAGTGACCTTGCAGGTTTTGCGTTCCAAAGGGATTTCTTGTTGGTTCTTTTTTTCCTTATGAAGCTAAAGGAAGAATTGTTGTCTGCTTTGGTTCATCCTTCTCTCAAATAATATTGCTGTCTTCCATCTTGGTGCAGGTGGACTGCATTGTCACGGTTTCTTAACTGCTCAAAGTATGAGGTTAGTTAGAATCTTATACAGTATTTGGTTCCATGAGTTTCTTTTGCATCAACCAAAAATCAGAATTCCTAATGGAAAAAGAATCTTAATTGAGGAGGTGATATACTTAATTGCCAAGCTGTATGTTTGAACCCTAGCACATCAGATCTCTCGTGCTTGTTTTGTTTTTTTAATAGGGATATCATTATTATGTAGCTTACCAGAGTAGAAGAGGAAGATTGATTCAGCATTTTCAATCATTTCATTGTTTGAGCTGACTATATGTAGTTTCTTTTATGCCAGCTTATCCCTGTGCCCTGTGGTCGATCTGTGTAATGGTTATGAGATCTTTTTTGTATGGCATCATTGTTGATGGCTCATAGACAAATACCAAAACAAAAACCACTGATTATTTATTAACTTTATCACTATTTTAAGATCTTCTGCATCCATCCTTTTTTTGCTCACTGTTTGGGCCTTAAATTACTCCTTTTTTCTTTTCTTTTTTTTATTTTTCTTTTGCTTAAAATTCCACTGGAGAACTGATCTTCAGCTAGTATTCTTTCTTAGTTCTTGTATAGGATCAAGTCTTTGTGTTATGATATTCAGAAAGGAACAAATTGCTAGATTGTGTTTCACAACGACACAACCTAATTAGGGATTTTTCATTTTTTATTTATTTGAGAAGAAAACAAAATTTGACTCCCATTTTTCTGATAATAGTCCTTTTGTTTTTTGGTTCTTGAATGATGCAGATAACTGGTCTTGCATTTTCGTCAGTTGATCCTAACTACATATTTGCACAAGGAGTTGATTATGAGGTAGTGCTTACTGATCCCAAATTTCCATTTAATCTTACTCTGCAGCCTGTGATCCTCCTGTCTCTCCATTTTTTTTAATAATAATTTATTTTTATACTTATTGTTTTTGGATTGAATTTTTCCTTCTCTTCCAGGTATAGCTAGAATAGAGGACAATGAAAACAAGCGTTTTCTTATATTGCTATATTCATTTTGAAATTTTCTTCTCTTCCATATACAAACGAATGTAAATGTATTCTTGTTTTAGTTTATTAACCTTCATTTTTTGTGCTAAAACACTACTAATTAAAACTATTAATTCTAAACGAGGAACAGAAAAGAAGGTATCATAAGGACCTGTTTCTACTTTTCTTTTGGTCATGTTTCAACATTTGTGCCACTTAGAGATTGAACAGTGAATCTCAGAATGAGGAAGTAGATGAAAAGTAGCAGTTCCCTGTTTCTCTACCTATAACACATCAGATGGGCTTGGATCAGCCAGAGTCTTGGTTCTTTCCTTTTACTTGCCTCAAGTGACTAGAATCTGGGAAGTTGACGGCAAATTACCGCTTCCTTGCTTCAGGACCCACAAAAATATGATATAGGATTGATGTTAAGTTTTGAGTCATGGGATTTTCCTTTTGCTTTCAATGTCTTGGGATGCATTAATTACTGGTCCATGTTCTGGACCTGCAAAATATGGCGTAGGTTTGTGTATTGGTTTGAGTGAGTGAAAGGAGAGGCAAAGCTGTCTCCTTGTCTCTCTCTGTGCCTACTTTTTTAGGTGCTGTGTCTCATATTTGGAATTTCTAATGAATATCCTGACTCTTATCTGTTATATTTGTACATGAGGGTTTAGATTAACATTTATATTCTGCATCATTACGGACAAGGAAATTTTTGCAGATTCTCTGTGGACGATGGAAAGACAGTGAAAAGGCCTTTTCATTTAGAGGAGATTCAAACTGGCTTGGATTTAGTAAGGTATGTTATGAACTTATAGAATATTGTGAAAGTATTGTTGAAAAGCATCAGAAATTCATAAATTTATATGTCAATTTCATTTTGCTAAAATTTCAACACATTCCCTGTCCTCTGTTGTGATCTACTTACTAGCATTTTCTCTTTAGAAAATTATTGGAAATTTCGAAATTGAATTGGAATATCTTTACAACTTCAGCAGTGGGTCAGAAGACATTAAAGAACAATGTATATAAACACTTGAACAGATATGAAAATTCAGATCACTGCTGTAGTTGGCAGGTGTACCAGGCAATTTTTGTTACTCGGTTTCTGCTTTAACCAATTTGTATGTCCTCAACTTTCATATGATCAAACTACAGATCTTTTGAACTTTTTTAAAAGCATTGTTGAAAAGGTGTAAGGTGTTGGTTTGTCTGTGAAAGAAATCATGGATCTTCTTCGTGAAGATCTGTATTAGCATCCAATTGTTTTTCGTCTGTGCAGTGTTCCAACAGGGATATTCTCGGGGGATGGTGCGACTCAGGCAACATTTTTGTTGCTGATATTAGACAAGAAGTCTCAAATGGAATACCTGTTTAATAACTTTCACCTTCCAACTATCCTCACCACTGTGTCTTTGCTATTCCACCACATTCATAGTCACACAGATGCTCAGAAAGCTGCAAACAAGATGCTCCATGCTCTTCTGCTTCAACGAAAGGCTTGACATCATGGTGAGTTCTGGAAAATTGAAATGTTTAGCCTTATGAGTTACGAAATCTTGTGCCCAGGATGCACCTACACAATCTCTAGCACGAAGGCTGAAACCGAACCTAACCTCTTATCTGTAACTGTATGTTTCCAACATTCTTGTTGCTGTTACATTAGTATTTTGAATTGACAATACTGACGTTAAAAGGATGTGCCAATATGTACTGCTTCCTCTATCTCAGTATCTCTCTTGTTCCATGCGTTATGCCATGTAATGGACTGTATGTTTAATATTACTTGGGAGAGTTGTATCCATATTCCATCTTATTGAACTCTAAATTGTCAATCTTCTCACCATGTGTTATGAGAGTAAGGGAACTTGACTCAGTTGTTGAGAGAATGGTATCTAGATCCCAACTTATTGAACTTTAAATTGTCAATCTACTCATGTGTGTTATGAGGAAGGTACTTGAATCAGCTGTCGTTGGGAGAGTGTGGTATGCAGATTCCTGCTTATCGAAGTCCAGATCGTTAATCTACTTCACCGACAGAGTGTTAATAAGAAACAAATCATGAAATTCTATGGTGAATCAAGTTTACGTGGATCTTGTAATTTTAATTATATATGAAAATTAAAATAATAGTTCGATTATAATTTATATTATCTATTATCGTTATTAACTTTTAAGCTTCACATATGAATGAATGTGTTCCATATCAGAATCTGTTACTAGATGCCTCATAGGTCTAGGGCCGGTAATTTCTTCCTTTTTCCTATTATTTCAAAGTGCAGTCTGCCATCATTTTTCCATGCTGTGTTGGTCATGGTCGGCAGACATTTCTCCAGAATCACCGGCATCAGTTAAGGTAGTTGTGCTTTAAAAAAAGATAAATTGCTGTAGGGGCCCACAAATGGGCAGTTATCTGTTATTTTCGGTTAAAGAAAAAGCATGAAAATGAAAAAGGATATACTACTAGTTCTGGAAATTGTTGAAACCTCTTTCCGATGCCCTTTTTATTTTCTTTTCTTTTTTTTCTCTCATTTTCATAATAAAAAAGCTAACAAATCAGTTTTTTTTTTTTTGGTGGGGGGAAAATTCCATTACTGGATTTTTAAAATAAAAATAAAAAGATTAGTGGGGGAAAATATTATGTTAAAAAAAAAAAAAACAAAGAGACTTCAAAAAGTTTTTATCTTTTTTCGACACTATCTTCATCAGCCACCGACCTTGTAATGTCTTTGCATGCTATTTTATTTGACATGATAGATTTTCCACTAGAATGGAATGGATTCCTCTCATTTTTCTTAATTAATCTTTTAATTGCGAAGATATAATTCTTTATTCAATCATTGGAAAAAATATGACAATTTTCACTAAATATGAAGTGAAGATCATTTTCATTGCGACCCGAGCGAAATAGGTTTTTTTATTTTTAAAATGTAAGTATCAAAATTTTAGTTGATTTGGTGTGAAAGTCATAAGTCATTTTTAAAAAAATGTCCTCTTACTAGTTTTTCTCACTTTATTTCAATAGTGTGACCTGATAAATGTGTCGTTTTTTTAAATTCTTAGGTTTTGGGTAAAATTTTAATACTTTAAAATAGAAAATAAATAGCATTAAATATGTTTATTTTTAAACAATAAATATTTACTTTCATATATGAAAGGAAAAATTAGAAAGAGAGAGTATTAGAAAGATACGGAGAAAACAAAACTTATTTCATACTTCTATCTTGTTATGCAATATGTTTTTATGTATTGACTCACACTGAAGATAATAATAATAATAATAATATGAGAAAGAAATAGCCAAACAAAATTAATAATATTTAGTAAACAGTACTATAGCTACAACATGTTTTTTAAAGAAAAAAAACAGTTATAACATAAAATTAAAAAAAATTGATTACATATAAGAAATAACTCACAATTTTACACCGTACTTTACCACTTAACTAATTTAATTTTATCAAACTATAATACAAATTAAGAACCTAATAAAATTAGATATTTTGAGTAGTACATTCATCTATCTATTTCCTAACTTAATAAAATAAGACATTAAAACGTAATCATTTAGAAGTACTTAAGTCTCATTATATATTTAAATGCACATGAAAAGTACAATGCCATATTTTGATATAATGAAGTACAACTTGTCAACCAAAGTAGTAGGAATTACCAATAATAATAAAAGCTTTTAAAAAAACAAAGTTAAATAAATATAATGTCCTCATAATGATTGATTCAAATTCATTTGAGATCTAATTTGTGGTTATATGAGGAGCTTGTCAACCTTGAAGATTTCTAAAGTCAAGGTCTAGATATCAAAAATCAAGAAGAATCTAGTCTAGTATTAGGTGCCCTCCCTACCTTGAAACAATTTGGTGGGGCCATATACAATGACCAAAAGTGAGGGTCCATTCTGGTCTATGGTTCTTTGCCCCACCAACTCTGCTCTATCCTTTATTAGTCGACATCACATAAAGAGAATCAAAGGCAATAATCAAAGGGGAAT
The DNA here is from genome assembly GCA_019593545.1 of Apocynum venetum. Classification (NCBI taxonomy): domain Eukaryota; kingdom Viridiplantae; phylum Streptophyta; class Magnoliopsida; order Gentianales; family Apocynaceae; genus Apocynum; species Apocynum venetum. Next base: position 1,585,587 of record SRSM01000133.1, read on the forward strand.
GCTTATCCAGAAACCCTTTAAATGAGTATTTGAAAATGAATTAACTCGAACGTATATATTTTAAGAGTTTAAATTTTAAAATTATATTTTGGAGTTTTAGAAAAAGTAAAAAGTAAATATGTTTATAGTATTAGTGGAATTTTAAAAAACACCTATTTAGATCAGAATTATTTGAGGAATCTAAATTTTATTATTAAAAAAGCCAAGATTTTGGAAAATTTATCCATAAATTACCCAAATATGAATTTCATTATTTATATTTTGGATTAAAATGAAAATATTCCTTAAAAATCTCCGGCCAAACTCACAGTAAAAGTCCTTTTTTTCTTTTTTCTTTTTGTGGGTTTAATTTCCTTCCACTTCTTAGTCTATCAAACCAAGAAATGGACATTTTTATTTCTTTTTCCCTGAGATTCTCCTATACATAGAGAAGTTGAGCCAAAGTTATGATAGTAACAAAATATCAACCGACTATTGAAGAAATGGATTTAATTGTTTTATTTGGGTTGAAAATTTGAGTAAATTAAGTCTGAATCAAAGTTAGTCATTGTTGTCCTATTGGAGGGGATTGGGAAATCGTTCAACTTTTTATTTTATCGAAATCCCCCATATCAAGAAATCGGTTTAATCCAACTAATTGGAACTTGGATTCCGAGAAGAGTTCCTATAATTTGACTCTTAACAATAATAAATGTCTGATCCAAAAATTTTTAACATAGCATCTTAAGCAAGAGTCGTACACATGATCTTCCATAGTTGCATTAGCCAAAATCGACATTGAGACCATTTTGGACAAGTGATTGCTTTGGACTCCATTTTATGGGAGCTCCCAAGACATTATATATATAGGGTATTTTTGTCATTTCACTACTACACCCAAGAACAATATGTAGAAATTATTAAAGAGTGATGTACAAACTCTACTTCAACTTACAAAATAATCTTTAATTTCTTTTATGACATTTTATGCGCACTCCTTCAACTAGTTCACTCATGCAGAGGCATTTTTTTTAACGATAATCATGGAGTATGAGCTATGAGAATTGCGTGTTGTCTACTTGCCTTCTGTGTTTGTCTCGAGCCAACAATCGATGGGCTTTTTCTTCTTCAATTTTTTTCCTCTTGTATATGGTGGCCGTGTGTTTTTCTTCTCTCTCTCTCTCTTTTTTTTTTTTTTTGCATGGGTTTTCAAATTAGGTAAGTTCTTTACATGGATTTTCAATTTTGTGTTGTGAATTGTTTCTAAATTTCTACTTTTCCTCTTATTTGCTGAGGTATTCAGAGGATGTTAATTGTTTTGATGAGTTTTCTACCAGTGTTTTGATCCCTGTATATTGCAATAATTGTATCTACTCTGATGTTCACTTGATTGGGGTTGAATATTTGAATTCAATTTCCTTCAAGAAGTTTTTGGATTATGTCTTGAGTTAGTCTTTTTATGTGATATGTCTAAACTATTGTTTCTATTTCTTTTAGTCCCTTCTCAAAAGCTCGCTATGAGAGCCTTCAAAATCTCATGGCCGACTCTAGCATTAGCAAAGCTATTAACTTGCCCAAGCAACAGGGTCAAATCTTTCCACATTTACTAACTCTTTTTTTTTTTACTTCCTACCCAAATGGTCTAAATCAATCCCATCCATATTTATTTTCCTAATTCCTTCCCCACTTACTCCTACTTTTTATGTTATATCAAACAAACAAAGCCATACATTTGTCCAATAATTTTTAGAGTAACGTTATTTTTCTTTTTATCCTTTTTAAGTTGACATGAAAATTTCTCATTTGGACAGAAATTTTTATATTTTTAGTTTCCCCTGAATTGGAATTCAAGGGAAAAGATAGGTACACAATGAATATTCTCTTATCATTAACACTCTACATTTGACATGTAAATTTATAATAATCGATTAATAGAATACACTTAATGGAATAATAATATTATTAATCAAGTTTATAATCAATTGTGTATATTTTTACTGTATCTTTTATTAAGTAAACATCATATACCATATGCGGTGGTGTAAGACTTCTACAAGTTGAACAACTCGAATTCTACACACTCTATTTTTATTTTTATTTTATTTTATTTTACTTTTGAAAAATACGAGAAGGAAAAAAAGAAAGAAAAAAAAGAGAGATTGATCTGCACCATCCAAACTTCCACCCACTGGATGAAAAAGGTCCAAAAAGAAAAGGGAAAAAAGTGAAAAGTTGAAACGTGAACGCCAAGTTTGAGCCCCACTTGATTAGTATGCTTTTTTGTCTAAAGAAATGAGCAAATTGTCTCAAAACAAGTGTAGTATATTTGGTAATATTGATTACATAAACAAATGGTTTATTAATTGAAAAATTATGATGTAATGCCCCTTAAGACAAAGGCATGAATGTCTTATCCCTAATTTTATTGTACAATGAAATGAGACGTGTGGTTATATCCAAAGCCATACATTTCATTGTCCCCACGTAGTAGACCATACTTAGTTAATTACAGATATTAATTATTTTAATATTGACCACAAAATTAAAAGTCTGCGTCAGATTATGGGCTCAAGATAATTCAATTAATTAAAGCTTTATAATTTCTGGCTTTATTGGTGAATTCATTATTGTTGTCAAGATATAAAAAAATATGTGATGGTGGGACACAATCACTTATCCAAACTCCAAAGGTATAAAAGAGTAGGCCAAGAATATTATTAATTTCACAAATGGGTCAATAATTATACTAACACATTTGCTATCTAGCAAAAAAGAAAGAAACAAAAGGAAAAAATTAAAGTTATAGCACATTTGTTGAATTAGTTTGTGGATTGGATATAGCAAATTATCTATTTAACGTCTTCTTTTTTCCATTGGCTTAAACAATACCACATCTAAAAATAAACATATTAGTCATATATTTTTCAATTCCTTATGTGATTACTACTGGTATTCTAAGTGAATTATTATTACAAAAAAAAAAATCTTACTTGTAGATATGCCGATTGACTATCCATTGCATATTTTTGTTATTTTAGTTTAACTATCTATTTATTCCTTCATTGATTGTTTCTGGACAAAAAGAGGACGAGTTCATTAGTAAAGAAGACAGGATTCTACTAGATATGTGTGTTCCTCTATGGTGGCCGATGATAAGATGTTGTTTTGTGGAGGTTAAAAAGGCCTTCAAGAAGGGTCATGTATGGAGAAAACGAATAAATTCACTCAAGAATCTTCAACTAATGTTGATGATCCCACTGTCCAAAATCTTGTACAAGAAAGTATGTGGTTCTTTAGCAAATTTCTCAATACTCAGGTGTCTCAATGAAGGGCTGCTTGGTTGTTGAGAGCGCTGGTTTTAACTACAGAATAGGGAAAACATGAAGATCAAGTATAAGGAGTGTTTCTAGGCAAAACCACTATGGTGTGTAAATCAGCTTTGAGTATTTGGCTAGGGAAGAAAACACTTACAAGAATGTCAGTCTCAGACGCTGCATATTCTAGGGGGTGAGAGATCATTATTTTAATGCAGTAGTTGGATGAAAAACAATCAAAATGAATTGTTTATTTTTCCAAATATATAATTCCTTTCTTAATCTGTCGTATATTTTTTCCTCCTTTTGTCATAGGATGATATGGATGAATGACATGCCAACTCTACAAGTAGTAATATGTTTACAAAGTACAAACACAAAGAAATAGTTTATTAATTATCATTACTACACTAATTAATTGTTATTAGTGTTGTATCGACCAATAAACTGCATGTGTTGTGCAAAGTATTTTGTTTACAAACCTACTACACGACATAAGCATTATAATTAATTGCTACAACCTTTTCATGTCTACGACTAGTTTTTTTTTTTTTATGTTTCGAAACCACATGCCTCATATGTGTGACTTAGTTCCATCTAGGACCATCTAAAATGAGTAGGATTATCCAAGATTAGTCAACTAATCAAAGGTCATTCTACATTTTGACAAGTTTTTGGATCATTTCCTGCTGCTTATAATTCATGAGTTAAAATATATACAATTTTAATTTTATTGTTCTAAGAGAGCTGTAGCGACAAATTTACAAATAATAATTCAAATTGAACGTTTCATGTGCAATTATATTGCTTTTTATTTTTATATTATTTTAACAATAAATGAGTCTAATATGAAAATGCACACCACATTTATAAATAGAAAGTGCCACTAATTATGTCTTGTTGTATATGGTGGTGATTGACCTTGCACCAAGAGGGCTGATCCCAAATCTAATATTTTATGGGTGTTAAGAGTTGTATAACATTGGAAATTGCTTGTGACAAAATTATATGGGACATAGTGCTTGTCATAATATTGGTAAGAATTTCTCTTGAACATGACATGTATTACTATATGACCATGACCTATATGACCTTTGCGGGGAGCTGCAAAATCACACGTGAAGAGACAAGTATTACTATCAATATAATAAAATAAAATAAAAGAGAAAATTTTTTTCTTGAAAAAGGAAAACTTATTATAAATTAAGTAGAATTTTTACCTTGAAGAAGTTACTGTCTTGTAAATATCCTTGTAATTAAAAGGGATATTCAATTTTTAAGTAAAGAGAGTGCTTTTTTTTTTCTTCTTCTTCTTTTTTCTCCTTTTGAAAGGAAAAAGGTGTAAAGACTAATGTAAAAACTGTAATTAATAAACTATTTCTTGTTGCTTGTACTTTGGAAACATTACATAGATGTAGACTTGGCTTAGCCCTCTACTTCATTTCTGCCTTCTTCTTCTTCTTTTTCCTGGTTGCCAAGATTTCTTTACACAATTTCACTATAACTAAAGCCAAGTTATGATTAGAAATTTTGAAATCAATTGAATTACTAAAAGTTGAAAAGTTTGATAAGATCATTAAGCCTTCAGAGTTACAAGTGCAAAATGTATACAATGAATATTGTGGTAAATTATCATATCAAATAATTAAAAAAGAAAAAGACTTTCATAATTTGATAGGGTTCATTTTGTTAGAATTATGAGAAATAATTATTATCTCAAAAGAATCACATAATTTATAAAATTCCTTCATTTTTTATTTAAATATAAAATCACATCAAATAATTTATGAATAATAACTCAAGTTCAAAAAAAATCCCTTAATTTTAAAGTATGGTAATATAATGTCAAGATCCAAATCGAGCTGTATTTTGTATGAACATAGACATTATTAGTACTGAAGAAGATTTCAAAAAGAAAAGAAAAGAAAAAACAGCATAAGTGTCTAACAAATGTCTATTTCATGACGTGATATTTTTCACGTCTAAGACTAGTTCTTTAATGGTCGAAGACCATATGCATGACTAGTTCTATATAGGACCATCCCAGATCAGGTCAATAAATGAAAGGTTATTCTAAACTCATATAGAGAGTTGGTCACCACTCAGAATTATTTTGAGATAATAATTCGAGATTTAGGCATATACATGAACCATTGTGTATATCTTTATTTTTTTAATTCTTAGAATTATAACAATTATTAAAACAACAATTTCACATATTTAATCATAATTTTTTATTCAAACTGAATATTCATATATGATTATATATCTTTTATTTTCTCGTTCTTATCAATATAACAATAAGAAAGTCGAGCATGAAAAATTGAAAATGCACACTACATTTGCAAGTAGAAGTGCTTATCATTATAAAAAATAAAAAAAAAGAATTAACAGCGGTGGTCTCAAGTCTCAAATCTCAAATCTCAAATCTAATTTTATATGAGGATTATAACAGTTGTACAACGTTGGAAACTGCTTGTGACAAAACTATATGGGACATACTACCCAAACATATTAGTATTTTTTAAGATAGTGTTAGTATGAATTTTTCTCGAACATAGTAATTGTTCTTCTGACCAAAGTGCCTGCCTGCTGAGTTTCTCGAATCCATGAGTCGCATGACTAAATGACCTCAGCAGCAGGGCTACCAAATCACATATTCACACGTGAACAGAGATTAGCATAATTATATTATTAGTACTATTAAGTTTATCTAAATAAATAAACGAGCCACACAACAACTCCAATTCAAGTCATCAATCTCTCTCTCTCTCTCTCTCTCTCTCTCACTAACTTGTTTATAATTTAAACTTTCATTAAACTTTCAATAATTATGTTACATTTCATAACATAATTATATAGTTATATCAATAATTATATTATTAATAAGAATAATGAAGAACTTTTTTAAAGTCAAAAATTCCTTTTAAATATTTTTTGTTAAATCAGGTATGAATATTCAATTTTAGATGAGAGAGTAGTATTTTTAAATTTTAAATTTTGATTTTAAGAAAAAAAATTCACTTATTTAAAGTACAAATATTTTTATTTCTATCTAAAGTTGCATGAGTAATTTTCTTAATTTAATATTATTATCTCATAATGTACCACATTTAAAGATAATAAAATATTTTTTCTATAATTAAAGACTTATTTATTTTAAAGATATATGGGTTGTTTTTCTTTTTGTAATTATTATTTGATATGATAAATAATTCATTCGTCTATAAATATAAAGTGTTACAAGTTTTTTTTTAAAATTTATAATTATAAAATGTTTTATAACTTTTTAGGCATATTTGATTTTTTTTTCCTTATGTACCCTTATTTATTATTATTTCTTTCTTTATTTTTTTCTGTTTCCAAAAAATGACTTTAATTTTTTTTTCATCTCTTTCTTATTTTCAATATAAACATTTTTTTTCATATATTTATTCTATTTTTTTATTTTCAAGACAAAAGTCTTATTTTTTAAGATAAAAATAAGTAAAGATATTACAAGAACTAAAATACTCCATTCATCTATGTGAATTTACTTTTTAAGATAGTATATATATATATATCTTGTAATTCTGAAAAAGGCTTTAATACATCATAATGATGATATCAAACTTTTCGATATGGGAAATTTAATATATTTCAAAATTTAATAATTATTGACTGGGATTTATTTTAAAAAATGTTTAATTATATGGAAAGCTGTGTAAATCAATCTTATCAACCAACAAAAAAACAAAAGAAGAAATCTATGCCATGAACGAATTTACGGTTTTTTCTCCTATATGAGAAACTCTCCTGATTTGGGGCTCTCACTCCTATTTGGAACTCTCCCCATTTGGGGCATTTCAAAATTTATAGGTTTTTCAAAATTCTCCCATATGGGATCTCTCTGAGGAATCCTCCACCCCAGGGGCGATGCTGCGGCCAGCAGTCATCCTCATCTCACAATTGAGCAACAGACGGAACACAATTGCATCTGCATTATTGGAAGAGCCTTATAGATGATCACGATTCATGGACCGTCAATTGATCCGTTTATCAAAATAAAAAATATAAATCGTAATATTAAAGTAATGATTTTAAACAATTCACTGCTCCAAAAAATTCAATTCTGACAATGTTACTGTTTCAAACAGTTACGTTTATGAACTTAAATTTAATTTTTGTATCTTATGAGAATACAGAAGAATTAAAACACTCGTAATTCTCTTATCTATAAATAATTCTTATCTCAATCAATTATTATAGGCTTCTGACTTTAATGTTTGTAGAAGTTATTTCTTATTATTAACGTCTTTTAGCTTTATCTAATGATTAAGATAAAATTAAGTATCTAAAAAATTAAAACTCAAAGATAATCAATCTTCTTTTTTTAAAACTCTCTAGAAATTATAATTATATGTTTCATTTTTTTCTTTGGCGAATTTATTTCATTCTTTTCATAAAAATGATGAAAAATAACATGCGCAGTTGACACGAAACAAGAGTTGTTAAAAGTTTAATAAGAAAAGTTTGTAAATTAATAAAAACATTTCTAAAGTTTAAAAATTGAAAAGATAAAAATTAATTTTTGTATTCATAATTATGAATAAATGATGAGATAGGAGACAATATTAATGTATAAAACAAAATATAACTTATTAAATAACTATTATATATAATATTTTTTTAAGATTTAAATCGCAGGTCAATGTTCATAAACCATTAATTCACGATTTATCACAAAATAAAAAACTTAAACTGAAATAAAAAATTACTTGTTCATAATTTAATAAACGTAAACATAATTAACAATTTTAAAATCGTTAACTAAGGCTCGATTTTAATCCAATTGGCCGTTCAATCTTGATCAGAATTTAAGACCTTGGGCTTTCTTAGTGTGGGGCATAATTTATTGCTACTAAGCAGCGATCAGCGGCAATGAGTCCTCAATATCGTCATCACCCAACAAATCAAATGGGTTCATAGTTGCCATCTTCAAGTGTCACCAAAGTACACGGTCAAGCTTTCTTTTTCCCTATGGATTACATGGAAGATGAGGCACCAACTTTTCATCATTTTGATGCACTATTTGTTCTGCCGGAACCGATCAACCGGAAGGTGTTACCGGAAATAGCCACTTCAAATGTCTTTCTTGCCTTCTTGGAATCCCTGTCTCCATGCGAATCAAAGCTAGACAAAATTTACCCCTCTATCTTCACTTTTGTTTCCCACTACAAGCTGCCACCCATCATTTTCTTATTTTAACCCAAAACAACAGTCATGGCACCACTTCATACAGCCTATCCCCCTTCCCCCCTCCCCTCCCATCCCCTTTGTACCATATTTGTCTGAAAATCAACTCATCATTTCCTCTTTTATCTTATCCTGACCCAAGAAATGTGGTAGGCCTTAAGAGGAAAACTTAACCCTATGGAAAACTTATTTTATCACAACTTCTAAGGTTCACATATTTGATTATTTGAGATTGCTAGTGTGCACTTGAAGTTGATGTACATTGTTACTTTGATATGTCATTTTATTTGCCTCTTGATAGTTTGTTTGTAATATCTTCAGAATATCAATAATACTATTGCCTTTAAAATTAAAAAAAAGGAACGAATTTACTAATTTAGTCTTCTATTCTCCCATTTCAAGAGGAATCTTTAGCCAATTCATTAAAAAAGAGAAAAAAGTACTAATCTTTAGCCCATACTGGAAGAGAAAGAGTTGTACCATCTGTAGGTCAAATGTAGAAAAGCAATCATACACCTTTCTCATACTCCATGAAGTCATCAAACCCATTCTATTTTCTACTTATCAAATGATGCTTGATAATAATAATGATAAATGAAATTCCAGCGAAACATATTTCTCATTTTTCTATGGTTTATAGGTTTCTTTCTTTTGATTTAGAAGAGTATTTCTACGAAGCTAAGAGAATAGAATGTCTTTAATTACATGCAATTAAAGAATGTTAAATATTGAATGAATCCAATACTTTTTTATATGGTATGAATATATTCTAACCAAATTACTGGCATACTACATGAATAATTAGCTTGTGTGTAGGGATGGACGCATAATTTTTTCTTTTGGGAGTAAAATAGAAAGTCAAAAATTTAATGAGCAATTAATAATAAAAAATAAAAATAGGGTATTGTAACAACTACATTACCATGTATCTAAGAATGGGGGAGGCACAACTACTCTCAAATAAGGATGTGCATTATTTTTTACAATTACACTTCATTTTAAATAGAAATTTCAGTTTTTTATATTAAAAAAAAATCAATGAGGTTAAAGAAATATCATGAAATAATCCCAAATACACTTGCATGCTCAAAAAAGAGGCAAAAGAAATAAATTTGATCTTCTAAAGAATTAAATCATATTATTCAATAATAAAAATATCGAAAATGATTTATAATATATTAAAAGATATGAATGAACTCATTTTATAATACTTCATCATCATCTTGAAGATTATAAAAACACTTCAAATAAGAAAATACAAATAATTAACTAATTTTAAAAGTAAATAAATTTTAGTTAAACATTAATTAAAATATTTGTTTTTTTAAAAAAAACAAATTCGATTTTTCGATTTAATCAAAGTTTCTAAAATTCAAATAGGAAATTGAACCGTAATTTTAAAAATTTTTAGTTAATCGAATTGAATAAATCAAAATACTAAACTATTTTTAAAATTTTAATTCAATTCAGTTTCGATTCGATTGATTTTTTATTCAAATTTTTAACCCCCTACCCTCAAACTATAACGTAAATCCGTCCATGCTTGTGTGACACTGTGACTAAACATTAATTAATTAAAAAAATCACGTTCCTCTAAAAAAAAAAAAAAAGAAAGCTACTTCGAATTTGGACCTCATCAAAATTTTAGAAAATAAAATGAGTAAAACCTTAGTAATTACTCCATACTAGTGTCTAAAATTATAATTCGAAATCCTCTCGAAGAATTTATTACAAAAGTTCTGAATATATAGCATTAAACAAATAAATAAAATTTGCTAATATTAAATTGTAGGACTAATAAATATATTTAGAAAAATAATCGATTGGTCTATCTCAGCTTTGAAACAAAATGCCATCATTATTCTTTCGTCATCTTCCTCTTATTTGAAATCGGAATAAAGAGGATCGACAAGTTTTATGGTTTTGAAATCATTTTAAAAGTTAGTTCAAAAAAGAAAAAGAAAAAGAAATAATTTTAAATTTAAGAAGGGAAGTTCCTCTAATAAATATATTTTTTTAAAAAAGTAATTTTGGCAATAGCTTTTCATAAATTATTTTAAGAGCCTTCAGTTAAACTATTTAAAAAATTAAAATAAGATTAATGGGATAGCATTTGCAAAATAAATATTTGTCAAATTTTGTAAAGTAATTTATATTTTAAAATACGTATATAATATGAAATTAAAGGAGTTAAAAAATTGGGAGTGTTTATTTGCTATGTTTTTCGATTTTCAATTTTCAAAGAACCAATTTCTATTTCTAAGGGAACCAAAATTTTGAAAATTGAAAATATTCAGTTCAATTTAGAACCAAAAGTTACTTTTTAATATAATAAATATTAAATATTCTATTTTTAATATAATATACTCCTTCAATTAAAAAATATAAGTTGTTATAATCATTTTTGCACAAACTAATGAACTTTTTTATTTCTAAAATATCATTAATTATTATGCCTTTAAAATAAAAAGATAAAAGAAAGTCAGTTTTAATAATAAGTAAATATAAGGTTTTGTTTTGAAAATAAAAAAAATAGATGAGATGATAGATGAAAGTTAATGGTAAAACATTCTTAAAATTTCGTAAAACAATTAATATTTTGAGACTAAAATAAATCATTTAATAATTTATATTTATGCATGAAGATAGTAGTAAATATTAAATATTAAACATTTATATATATATATATATTAATAGGATAGATATTATTATTAAAAATAATAATCGATTTTTTTCAATTAAGTTTCTAAATTCATGAAAAAAACAAATCAAATTTATAAATGTAATTTCCTTCGGTTTGATTTTGCAATGTAAACATAATAATGAACACACCTAGCTGGAATAATGAATTTAGTATAAATTTTTGGGGAAAAATAATACTATTTTAATTTTCAGGCTATGCGTTAATGAATACAGATTGCTTTGTTTTTTTTTTTTTCCTTTCAGGAAAAAAGTAGACATTGTTGTTTTTTTAAAATTAAAAAAAAATCTAGAGAGAGACAGGGGAGAGGGACCAAAGTGAAGTGACTGTCCACTTTACGCACCAATAAAGACCAAGCTCATCCTCCTGTCCACGTGCTTGACTAGGTCCCTTCCCTTCTCTCTCTTTCCGTAGTTGCACCCTCAACCAATGTCATGTACCCACGTGGTCAAACTCCTGTATTCATTCCACCCACTTACTCACGTGGCACACCTTCAAGGTTTATAAGTTAAAAATCGACGACATCGTATGTTCCTCAGGTTAGTTAGTATTTGTATTTCGGATTTGACTCGTTCTTTTATCCTTAACATACGTAAATAATACTTTTCCCCTATTAGCGCGCGGGTAATCATCATATTTATACGTAAATTATGAGATGGATAATTATCACTTTTAAGTCCCTCATCTTTTTAAGTTTTCAATTTTGATCCTTGATATATATCTTTTTTGGTTTAGATCTCTTATGTTTTTTCATTTTTTAACTTTAACCCTATTAATAATCAGAGTATCTCTTTTACGACAACAATTAAAAAGCATGTGCCTGAATTTAAAGTTTTGAGAGGTAAAATTGAAATGAATTAGAGGTGTGTGCACTTTAAGTATTGCGAAAAAGAAATAATTTGATGGTCGAAAGGATTAAAGTTCAAAATTTTAAAAAATAGCATAATTTAAATCCAAAACAATACATAAGTAATCAAAACTGAAAAAAAAAGATTAGGGATTATAAGTGATAATTATCCATTATGAGATGCACACCTCATCATATTTGACAGCCAACGTCATCTTTGATAATATTATCCCGTCCTGAGAAGGTAAATATGTTATAAACTAAAGTTTCCCTGTTTCATAATAAAATAAAAAAGTTTTCCTATTTCATTAAATTACGTAGTCAGATGGTTCAACCTTTATTCTAAAAAGTATTATTTTAATTGCTTAATTTAAATTTATAATAGGATTAAAAATATTTAAAATGATAATTATATAACTAAATTTTATAAATTATAGTTATTTAATTGTTAGTGTATAAGTATAATAGTTTAAAAGCTGAGAAATAATATTATCCAATAAACACAATTTCTAATAAAGAATAAACAACTCATCGAAAAATGCATTATCATTAAAAAATGCAACTGAATATTCATATATTTTTATGTTTTATGCTTCATTCAAAACATATAAAATTTAACGTTTTACATATTTCTAAAATGTCAAATTTAAATTTTTAATATTATATAAGGATATGAAACTGAATATTCAAATGAAACACAAAGAAAATAATGGTGAATAATTGAAATGAGACGGAGAGAGTAATAAATTTTTTTAATAGTTAAAGATTGTATTCAATTCTTATATTAAGTTAAAAATAACTATTCAATTTAATGACAAAGTAATTCAAGGTTTCAATTCCTATTCAATTCTAAGGATGGAGTAATTCAAGGTTTCAAATGTTCAATTTTGATTTAATATTAAAAATAATTGCACTTTTAATGATGATTAAGTTACTATTTTACTTGTTTGAGAAAGTATTTAAAGTAAATTTCAATACAATTTATTTTGACAATTTAACTATTTTTTCTCTTAATCAACTCTAATAATGAACTATATCTAAGCATATATATTTTTTAAATTTCAAAAGACTACAACTACAAGCAACAATGCAAATGGGGAAAATAACGAAAATATATGTTATTGACTGAAAAAATAGAGTCACAAACTACATTATTAATCTCTTTATAAAAGATAAAAATGTATTTCATGATTAAGTAAAAATGCAATTACACAAAAAAAGATTTAAGGAAAAAAATGTAAAAAATGTGGTAATATATTCATGAAATGCATCATTAAATTTTTAACAACGTATCTAGTAAATATGCCAAAATTATTTTCTAAACTTCTATATGGTTTTTGCCTCAAAGAAAAAACTTTCAATTTAGTTCAATGTTAATTTGATGTTAAAGGTCATGAAGAAGGAGAATATGTAAATCCCCATTGAGAGGGTAAAAATGAATTAAGAGTTTTTATTCCAATTTTAAAGGGCACAAACAAAATTTACCGCAAGGTTTGAAATTTGCATAATGCAAAACGTGTCTGCAACTACAAAAATTAAGTGCTGAAAACAATTGGTGTATATTTAAAAAAAATAAAAATTTGTGTATACTCTATAATATTCCGGATGTTTACGTTAACTTCGAAATCTCCGCGGTTCACTGATTCCAAAATGTTAAAATTAACGGTTCCGATTTAACACCAAAGATTCCTTGTGAATTTGTGCATATGGCCCACAGTTAAGTCATGCGTGTCCATGGCGTGTTTCAATCGTGGGAGAAGGGCCTACTTACAGTTTCCCAATAGAAACTTTTTTTACCTTTAATGGGGATTAATTAATTTACATTCTAATTATGGTAATTAATATTAATCCGAATTATCGAAACTTTTACTACTAATTAACGAAAATTTTGTTTTTATTATTTATTTTTCTTAACCAACCATAAAACGCGGTGCAAAATTCTTAATCTGCCCCAATATAAGCCTCGCCTTCCCGGTAGGGTTCCAACCATCGTCCACTCTTTTCTCTCTCTAAAAGCGCTCTCTTCTGCTCCTCCTCTTTCCACCAATTTTTTTTCCAGAGGGTTTTCAAGTTCAAGGTTGTTTTTTTCGTGATTGTTTGTTGTCTTTCTTTTTCTTGTTGATTTCGGGCTGGAATATCAATCAGACTTTGAGTCATTTTATTGATTTGCTTGAGTTGTTTCTATTTTGTTTCTGTAATCACTTCTCTTCTTGAATTTTGAGGGTGTTTTGAGTCTTAGCTTTGGTGGGTTTTTTCGGTTTCGGTTTCTTATTTCTCATCTTGTTTTGGGAGTCCATAAAAATCCCAAAGGCTTTCCTTGTTTGAGAGATTTTGGTTGGGGGCAATCTTGAGGGTGCTACACTGTCATTTTGATCCATTCTCTTGAACTTTTTGAGTCCAGTTTCAGCCAGTTGAGCTGGTTCTCTTTGTGATTACTAAGGGGTCATTGAGATTGTGCATTAGGAGTTGGGTTTGAGTTTATTGTCTGATAACTTAAAAAAAAAAAAAAAACTTTTGAGTTGTATCCTATTCCCTGCCCCTGAAAATTGGGGAGTTTTCCATTATCATTTTCAGGAGTTCTTGGAATTGATAATTGTTTTGTTGGTTGATTCATGTGAGTTAGGAAATGCCAGCAACGGATTATCAAGGAGCAGCATCCTCTCTTTCAAGTTTTGGGCGTTCCATTTTGAGCATTCGCCGCGAACAGGTCCATTCTATGGATTCTCCTCATGGTTCTACAAGCCAAGAACAAGAGCTCGAGTCATTCCAAAAAAATGTTGCTGAAAGGTTTCATGATTTATTGGATGGAAATGCCAATGAGCTGCTCTCAATCCCATGGGTTCGTAAGCTTTTAGACGTTTTTATCTCTTGCCATGAAGAATTCAGGATTATACTTTTTAATAACAAGGCTTGTATGAATAGACCTCCAATGGATCGGTATGTAACAGAGTTCTTTGAGAGAAGTGTCAAGGCTTTGGATGTTTGTAATGCAATTCGGGATGGGATTGAGCAGATCAGGCAATGGCAGAAGCAGCTGGAAATTGTCCTCTGTGCATTGGACAATCAAAGGAGTTTTGGGGAAGGCCAGTTTCGCCGTGCCAAGAAGGCTTTGATTGATTTAGCTATTGGTATGCTTGACGAGAAAGAATCAAATGCAACTCTTGCTCACAGAAATCGCTCTTTTGGGCGAAATAACGTTCAAAAGGATCAAAGGTCTTTGGGCCATTTTCGATCATTATCCTGGAGTGTTTCCCGGTCTTGGTCAGCTGCCAGACAATTACAAGCAATTGGGAATAATTTAGCAGCTCCACGAGCTAATGAAGTGGCGGCCACCAATGGTCTAGCAATGGCTGTTTTCACAATGAACTATGTGCTTCTGTTCGTAATGTGGGGTCTTGTCGCTGCTATTCCTTGCCAGGACAGAGGTCTCCAGACTCATTTTTATGTTCCTAGGCAGTACATTTGGGCTGGACCAGTACTCTCTCTACATGAGAAGATCATGGAAGAGTCCAGGAAAAGGGACAGACGAAATGCTTGTGGCCTATTGAAGGAGATTTTTGAGATTGAGAAATGTGCAAGGCACATGAATGAATTGACTGATTCTGTTCAGTTCCCTCTAACAGAGGAGAAGGAAGGGGAAGTGAAACAGAGGGTGGATGAGCTAGGACTTATTTATGAAACGGTCAAGGATGGATTGGATCCATTAGAGCGTCAGGTCAGAGAAGTTTTTCACAGGATTGTTCGCAGCAGGACTGACGGCCTCGATGCACGAGCAAAATATCATGGGTGATACAATTAGTATTTTCTTGGTTGCCTTTTGGGCAACTTGTAGAGCTTGCATATATGTCATGCATTTTTTGTTTTCATAGATGGCAAAGGAGAATGATATGAGGCTGACATGCCTAAGAATAAGAAATTTAGAGAGTTGAAGCCTTTGTATAGACAACAACTAGGGAAAACACATGGACTTGTAGTCCGTGATGTTTTGATGCATCTTGTGTTGGCATTGTATAATCAATTTCCAAGTAGACTTCAGCTTAAAGGATATGCCTACTTTTTCATTGTGAATATGCTCGTCTTAAATATTCCCATTACTTAACACACTTGAAGATTTTGCTCATTGGGAACATTGCAGATCTTTTATATGATTAGAAAATTTATATGATTGATGAGCAAGGCTTTTTGTTTTTCTGATAGGCGATTGCTGCTCTTCATTTACTTTAGCATTTTCTTTCTTTTTTCTTTGAATATGTGGAGATAGTTTTTAGCTCACTTGATAATCCTTTTTCCTTTTCTTGCTGTATTTGAGGTTGATCAACTATTGTAGCTGTAGAAACTTCATATCCGGTCAAGTATCTGATGGAATCCACCATCAGTTTAGGATTTCTTGCTGGAATTTCTCACCTGTAGTTTACTATCAATTTGATAAGTTTGGATCATTGTCATCATTGATTTGGATTTGCTAAAGTCTGCAATGGTTTAATATCTTATTCTTGTGTGTATTTCTTGACTGCAAATGGCCTCAAATCTTGGGTCCAATTTTTTACCGTAACTATTGTCAATGCCTAGACTTAAGTTTGGGAAAGTTCTATTTGACTGTGCTTCGCTTCCAAATGGTTGCTGTTAGTCCTTTTTGCGCTATGACTTTTAGTTTAAGTTTTATGGTCTCCATGGCATGATTTTCAGCAATCATTAAAGAAGATGGCTGTGGAATTCAGAGTTTGTTAAGTTCCAAATTTGTTGTTGATCCCGAAGATTTTTTTATGGTCACCTTGGTTTATTTTTTAAGCGAAGAAGGATGACATCAGGTAAGTCTGCTCAAAATTCTTACAAGCTTATTTGCCTGCACGATTAGTACATTGGCTGCGTTTTAATTCAAGACTTCTGCCATAAGCCAAAATTAAATTAAGGAATGATTGACTACCAGAAACATTGAGCATGTCAGCTTCCATGCATAACTATGGTGTGCACAGCTATATTGACCTTGTCTATATGATTTGTTCCTTTAGTTGTACTGGAATAAATAGTGTTTTTCTAGATGTGTTCAATCTTGTTGACTGTTTCCAGAGAAGGATC
Organism: Apocynum venetum; assembly: GCA_019593545.1. Classification (NCBI taxonomy): domain Eukaryota; kingdom Viridiplantae; phylum Streptophyta; class Magnoliopsida; order Gentianales; family Apocynaceae; genus Apocynum; species Apocynum venetum. The sequence continues at coordinate 1,602,739 of SRSM01000133.1, forward strand.
ACCAAATCATCTTTCTGTAGAGAAAACTATCCTTTGAATGGTTGGAATCCGGACATGCTTTACGCAATTCAATTTAACATCTTTATCAATGCTATCTGTTATATTCATTTTTTTTTCTTTCTTTTCTATGATCTCTTCTTGATACTGATGTTACTTTCCATTGAACTCTGCCCAGTTCCCTTTCCCTTTCCATTGAATCCTGACTGATCTCTGCTTTGACCATTTCCAGAATATGAATTCTTCAACACTTTCGATCTCTCTCTCTCGCAAACACACGTGCCTATGCTCACACACATTTCCCAGTCCTCGACAGATGCTTCTAATAGACGTTCAAAACAAAGGGTTGCCACTCAAAATTTGGTTCAGACATTTTTTACCTAATTAGATCTTTATCTCACTGCCAAGTTCTTTACTTTTCTTGCTAGTATTATCAGGATCTTTCTTGCACCATTTGTATTTCTTGTTTAGGCCATATCCATAGCATCCATTATAGCTGTAGCTTAATGTGAATATTGTTGATAAGTCACCATCCCCACCTCTAATTCGTTTCTTGGGACAACAAATGGCTGGCAAGTGGCAAATGTACCAATATTTTTTATTGTCAATAAATAAAAACTGGCATTATTTGCACCTACCATAGAAATTTGAGAGGTCAGAAATAGTTTGGTCCTCTCTGCAACAGTGCGACTAGTTGTTATGACTATTGACATTTGGTGCTTTAATTGCTAAAAGTTTTTGAATGGGTTGGAATTTGGTTTCATATGCTATTGCACCATAAATGCCGTCATATAGGATTTATAAAATTCCCATTGTTTGAGAATTCAATATTGAAAGTTTCTTTTGGACGTATCTGTGTACCGCTCTTGGACAAAACCCTTATGCCTTAAATACAAAGGAGGAATAAAAGAAAAGTAGAGTAAGAAGATTACATTGAAATCTACATTGCTTTAGTGGTCACTGTAATCTCCCGTACTATAGTTTGTTCACTTTCTTTCTTTTTTTTAGTTGATTCTTAGTAGAATTTAATGATTAAATTTGAATTTCTATAGGATATTATTACTGCACTTTATTAAAAAATTTCCTTTAATGCAATAGTATCAAGATAAATAAAAAAAAGATGATGTTTTGTATCCTTTTACTTTTTTATTTTATAAATTAATATTTAATCTAGAGTTTAACTTTTTAATTTTTCACACTAAGAGGTTTGTTAATGTTTATTTAATATCACGAGTTCAACTCTTTAGTTCAATTATTATTTGAAACACTATGTTGTAAAAATTTTAGATCGGATCTTGATTCACGAGTAAGAGTAAATGTGGTAATTCGAGTTGCTTAGCTTAGCCTTGCCTTATTGGCCCAAGGAGAAAATTGGCCGGGCCAAAATTTTTGTGTTTAGAATTTCAAAGCTTAGCCTCACTTGATGTTCGGGCCAGACTAGCCCTTGAAATGATCCAAATTTTTTTAATCTGTCATTTTCTAAGCTCAACTCAACCTAATTTTCGAGCTGCATAGGCTGGCCCGTCATTGAGCAAACTATGGATTAGTTTGGCTCTAAGTAGTTCTGAATATTGAGAGATTTTGATAAAAATAAAAGAAAAGTTCTTGAGCTCTTTTAATAAAAATTTTCCTAATTTTATGATTTGGTCACATTAAACTGAACTTTGATGGCTCTTCTTTTAAGACTCATGCATCCATTGTTGTTATTGCCCGCGGTTCCTCTTCAGTTTTATATATGCAATGGCATCCGTAATTAGTATTGTAAGTTCACGACTCTTATTAATTTTTAAATAAATAAAATATAGATATTTAATTATGTACGAAAGGAATATTACTTTTTTAGTTTAAAATATAATATTTATATTTTAATTTGAATATATTAAATAATTTATAAATGTATATTATGTTTTAGAACTGATTTATTTTAAATGGGTTATATACATCAATAATTAGTATTTAATAAAGTATATAAAATAATAATTATAGTTACATGCCAAAGAGGCTGTACCTTTGTGTTTAGCACACTTCATCCAAGACTTATAAATATTGGGTTTGAAACTATCCGTTTCCATATAATAAAAAAAATATAATTGCATTTTTTTTAAAAAAAACACATACAATATTTATCAAAGATTATAATTCAAGTCTATGATCTTTACATTCATATGTGATGTCACTTTATCAATTAAGATTCACATATTTCTCATGTAATTGCATTTAATCTTTATGTTACATCAAAGGTAAATGTTCAAATGAACAAATATTACATTAAAAGTTCAAAATTGTGAAGTCATTATCATTATTCAAATTTACATTTAACAAAAGTTAAGATAACAATAAAAGAAACACAGAACAAATTATCTAAGTGACATTTAAACATTATGAAAATCTAACTTTTACATTAGAACTTTTTTTATTCAAGTTTAACACTTCAATTTTTTAAAAGTTCAGTTTTTGCATTTCCTTCTAAAATTTCGTTATATTTCCTTCGTCTGGAATTGAATTTTCATTTTTTTTAAAGAAGCATATTTTTTTATTTACAGTTATATTAATAATCTATTTAATTTAATATATTTATATTACAACTAATTCAAGACCCCCATCACTTATCATCCTTAATTTAAATAATTTTCATCTCATTAACTCATGAAGTCTCACAATCAAAGATAATTTGCTAAGTTAATTAAACTCAATAGACTTTCTTAATTTTTAGTCAAATTAAAAAGTGAACATTCAATTTCGAACGGAAATTATTACTTTTTCCATTCGCAAATATTTTTCATCCAAATTTAAAAGTTCAAATTTTACAGTTCGTCCAAAATTTTGTTGAATGACTAAATATGACACAAAATAGGAATTAAATAGCAAATGCTCGTTATGCTGTCAAGAAAGAAAGAAAAAAATGATGCTCGTTTGAACTTTTCAGACCATTGTATCAGTTCATGTGTAACTCTAGTATGCTTTTCTTTTCCACACAACGGCAACAAAAGATGATGTACAGTATTTGAAAACTCCTCTTAATTGGGTAGCAGCCGCAGCCGCAGCCGCACTTAAGGTTACTATGCCTTTGGACCTCGATTTGGGCCTGGAGTTGGAGTTCAGGGAATCACGGTTACCAATTATTACATTTTTTTATTTTTTTATAAAAAAGTGATTATAAATGTGTTACAAAAAAAGAAAATAGAAAAGAGTGACTATAAATGAAATCACACTTCATTACTTATTTATATTTTTGTATATAAAAACTTAATTTAATTTTTATAAAAAATTATCCACCAATCCTAGTATATACTTTTATTTGGTCATTTACATACAAAAACTAAACTATGTTTACACTATTACATTATGCAAATAAAAATGATATCATGACATATTCAATGCGATTTGGGGATGAAGTATTTTTAAAGTTAAATTATGAACAATTGCATATAGAAAAAAAATTAGGAGTTTTGCCACGTTTAATTCCATTTTCTTAATCAACTCTACAAATTACTTATTTTCAGTCAAAAGTCATTAATGCTTTTAAAATCGAAGCAAACATCGAACAGAAAAATTAGTTGATTCATGATTTAATAATTCAAAATGTAATTGAATTATAATTAAACTAATGATTTCAAAATTATAAATTATACTTATTATAAATAAATAATTGAGTGAAAATGAAATAAGGAAAATTTAAAAATGATAAACAAAGCATATATCTAGAACTTTACAAAAATGGTAAACAAAGTTATGTCCTAATTGTAACTACACTTTTTTTATTCTAAAATGGAGTTCAAATGTTGCTCATTTTATACATAAGAGAAAATTGTCTAATTAAATATTAGATTGACCAAATTTAATAATTGACTGATTTGACAGGTTACTTTTAACTGAATTCGACATTCTATAAAAAAAACAATCACTTATTCATAATTATTTGAAAAAGCCTGAATGGCTAAATCGACTAATTTGATCTGATAATGAAAATCTTGGTCAAAATCATTTTTGAAAAGCTCTTCATGGAGTTCATTAAGAAAACTGGGATAAAAGGGTAAAAAGTCCTAAGATTTGTGCATTGGACAATCTATCCCAAGTAATAGCCTATAAATAATAACATGAGAAGTTCAAGTAAGTAAACTCTAGGCACAAGGTCATCTTTGAAGAGAGTGTGAACCCATTGTAGACAGATAAATTTTGAAGAAAATAATTTATTTAATCAAGGGTATTAAATAAATATTTAGTGTTGATTATTTAAATTAAATTCATGAAAGAGTTCAATTATTTTAGGCTATAAAATTGGGCAACTCAATTTTGAAGGTTTCCTAATTGGCTACCAACCATATAAGTAGCCTAATGGTCTAAATTGATTTTAGGAAGTTGATAAATTAATTACCGAATTTTTTTTTGAAAGATACATATTACCAAAAACATTTTTGATAACTCTTGGAAGGCACAAATTGTACAAAACGTTTTTGACAACTCCTTAAACTTGAGGAAGTCTTGTTGCTTCCCAGAAGATAAAATTCCAAGCCTCTTGAATCATACATAGGAAAATTCCAAGCTTTTAAAAATACAAGCATCACCAAACAAAAGCTTTCAGAAATACTACTTTCAATAAATAGAAGCCTCTAAAAATTCAAGATTCAACAAATTCAAAGAAAGAGTTCTCAACAAGTTCAAGTATTTTTTAACATGTTTTTTATCAAATAAAGCTAAGGAGCTCTGAAGTCTTGATAATCCAACCTTCGTTATAAAAAGTCCATTTGATAAAAAATAAGTCATTCAGCAAAACCATTGGCATTTTCCCTGAAGAAAATAATCAAATGGTCTTTCCCTACAAATTTGGAATAATCATCAAACATTGTAAAACCATTTTTCCTAAATTAATAAATATGTTTCTTTGAAACTTTTTTCTTGTTTGTTATTATATTGTAGATTTGAAATTTGTTGTCAATAGCCATACTAAGGGTATGCAAAGAAATTGTTTATTTAATAACTTGGCCAACGAGATCGATTGTAATGTCAAATGTCCTTTTATTATTTCATTCGTTCAAAATTAAATGTTCACATTTTCATTTTAGGATGTTTGAAATTAAATATGTATTCTTTTAATATAAATACATTTTAAATTTTTACTTTCACTAATAAATTTTTTAATTTAAAGATTTCCATCTTAGTGATTAATGGCTAGTGATAACTTCATAAAGGTAAAAAACTATTATTAATGTTTACGACTATTTCAAATGTGTATATACAATTTCGAATGGATGGAGTATGATATAAAATTTTTCACAAATTTTTATGATGCTTTTTTTTTCTTTCTAGAATAAAAATGGACATAACTTCCCCAAGAGGCAACTTATAGTATGCAAAGATGAAAACAACCGACTTCAACTGTTTCTGACAGTTCCAATCCCCACATAAATTCATCTGTTTGAAGCAAAGTATATATTCTTTACTATCAAATTTAGTTTCTGCATTTGTAATTTATGCTTATATCAAAGATCATTTCATCAAAATTTTCGAAACATTTCTGAAAGATGGAGCTTGAATTGGGACTTAAACTTGCAAGAGTTGCAGATGAATTCTCTTCAGCTGATTTTCAGATTGCTAAAGATCGTGCGGGTCCTTTGTTTCTGTCAAGAGAAACAGACACCATGTTCATCCTCACCATCCATCTAAGAGGTTTAGTATTTTTTAAAAATCACTTTTAAAGATTCTCTTGGTTGTGTTCTTATGTGATTTTGGAAAATTTCAGGTTACCAGAGAAGAAATATCAAGATTGAGATCAATGAGGATGGGACTCGTATCGTGATAAGTGGCGAAAAGGAAATACAGGAGACTGTAATGGCGGGGTGGAGATTTTACAAGAAAGAGAAAGAAATTACGGGATTCAAGAAGGCTTTCAAGATTCCTGATGGGGTGATTCTGGATAGAATCGGAGCGAAGTTTGATGAGGATGAATCCATATTGACAATTTCAATGCCAAAGAAAGAGAAAGGAATTCGTGGAGTTTGGGTTGAAGAAGTGAAGGAACAGGAGCTTACTAGGGGAGGTTCGCAAAGACTGCAGATTGAAGATCATGAAAAGATCACAAACCAACAAAGAGATCAAGAAACAGAACGTGATTACACTATAGAAAGTGAGGCTGCAGGTGGAAGATCTCCACAAGAAAGTGGAAAAGAATCACAAGAAAATGTATTTCCAGAAGAAACTCAAAAGAACAGCTTCCGTGATGTAAAGGAGCAGACAAAAACAGAGGCACAAAAAGGTAAGGATGAAAGGCCGCAGATGGTAAAAGACCATGAACGTGTAACAGAAATTATTGAAGCAGAACAGGCAACAGATGAAGATCACAGAGAAGAGAACGATATTAAAGCTGATAAGGAAGGAGAAGATAAAGGATCTGGCCATGAAGCTACCATCGAGGAGAGGGAAAGGTTCAAAATATGTACTCCTGTTGTTGCAGGATCTGCCTTGCTCTTATCTATCGTAGCTTTCGTCATTCACTTTATTCGAACAAGAAGCCAACCAGGTAAAAGGAGAGAGTAAATCACATTACTGCATTTCATGTACTCTCTGCAAAGCAGTGCCACAATTTCATAAATGGCTCTTTGAAAGAGAAGATGTTGAATTTCAAGTTGCCCTGGAAATATTTGTATAGCGTGTATTTGTGATGAAACAATTCGGATATTGATTGATTTATGTGATGAATCAACAACTTATTGATGAGTTTTTATTTACTTGTTGAACTCAAGACCAAATCATCAACGACATGCATTTCTTGATTTGCTAACACATCTAGGTTTTGAGTTCTTGACTTGCCCTTGGACCCTGCTTTTCAATTGTTTGAAATATTACTTGTCATTTGATGTCTTCAAATTCCTATTGATTCATATTATAAAAATGGAAAATTGCCATTATGCCCTACCGAGGAGTAGGTAAGAAATGTATTGAATCGATCCCATCCAGCGTACAGTACTAAATTTCCAGTGTGGCTACCAAACCTGTACTAGAAGAGGTTAAGCCCCTTTATTCATAAGGACCTCTCTTGCGAAAGTTGGATCAGAGCACAAGAGTGACACAACCAGCTGGTGCTCCATGTGACCACCAAACTTTTTTCAAAAGTTCTACTGACCCCTGATGACTACAACTGAACTAATGCTACAGAAATGAAAGCTGAGGTCTTCAAAGAATCTCTTCAGGGGTAGTCTTTGTAGGCACTTACAAGGAGGGAAAAGGGAAAAATTATCGTAAGTAGTCTTAGAAGGAAATATGAATTATGCCATGGTTTTTAATCTTTCTTGGCAGATATCAATTTCTTAAAAGAAGAGACTATGAAGAGTAAAGGAATAGGATCATATACAATGTCTCAATGAAAAGGAATCCAAAAACCACAGAAAAGTTAAAGCTATAAAGAATCAAATAAAGAACAGAAGTAATCAATTGCAAGCAAAAACTGATGACTAAAGAACAAACTTCTAATGATTCCAAAGTAGGGTCCAGGATAGAAATATTACATGATATAATCACATCCTCAAAGCTACTTTAGATTTAAAGCTACAGTTCCCCATCTGAATTTACATAAAGAAAGTGCAATGTCTCAGTCTTTTGCTTTTCATAATGATAGCAGCATGAGTAAAATGACACAAAATAAAGCTCTTTGAACTGCAACAACTCTAAGCATCTGCATTTTCATCAAAGAAAATTATTTGAATTAAAGAACAATCATAAGGGACCAGAAAACCAAAATCACCAGCTTACATATTTCTCTAGCTACACATGCTGACATTCATCAGCAGCCGGATGAATGTTTTTGTCGATACCACACTTAGTACATTTATATTTCTCTTTTACTGTGAAATGATGCATGAACTAAAAATGGGAAACAACATAAAAAAGATTAAAGAAAATTCATCATGCATAATTTCTTTAATATCATCATGTTAACACCTTTTAACTGTTCATGGCAATTTGAATTGAACACTCCTCATTCTTCTAAATTAGAAGATACTGCACACTTGTCTTTCTTCCGTTCTATCAAAACTACTTTTACTTCTCAGAATAGTACAAGTACGACAAAGACTTGTATTACATGGTCAAAAACTATGCTAATTTGACCCGGAACCACAGCTCCAACCCTAACCCTGCCCCCGCCCCCCCCCTTTTCTTGGAGAAATCAGAGCCACCTATGTGAGTTACTGAGCCTAGTTACAAAATTGGAAAACTTAAAGAAGCAATTGTTTATTAATGACTATTCTCTTTTGAGCCACGGTGAAAATGGCCAAGAAACAGTATCAAGAGTATAATAGTATCGTCTCATTATATCTGTGTAAATATATACCTGTCTTTCAGGGCTACTAGAAATGGGAAATGGGCGAATTGTGGTGGAGTCAACTTCACCAGTGGGAAGAGGCACAGCAGGATTGCTATTAATAAATGGATAGCCACTTTTGTCTGGCACCATGGGGCTGGTAGCAGGGAACATTGCACTTGGTGCAGGACTAGGAGAAGCTGTTTCTCGAGGTCTAAATGGCCAAGGAAATGCTGGAGAAGATGATACAATTCCACCAGTAATCTGTGGTGGCGCAGCCATTGGAGGCTGATCCGGTAATGACCGCTCACTTTCCGGTGGTGGGAGTGCTGTCAAAGAAACCTTAACGGACAGCTTCTGGCCTTCTAAACAGTCTTCAGTAGAGCCATTGTTGAAAGAGAAGTAGAAGAAACCAGTGCGAGATGGATGCCACTAAATTTCACGTAAAAGAAGAAAAAATAGTCAGTAATTGGCACTGCTGCCATTCTCCATTTCCCAAATTAAGCAATCAAAACATGCATTCTGTTCTTCAAATTAATCTTTCCCCAATCACGGAGTCACTTTTTTTCTTAATTTAGCATAACACGATTAGTTACCTTTGACCATGAATAAACAATAATGCAACACAAGCATTCTTTTTTCAAGAAATCAAAAGGAACATTAACGAACACAAATTAAACTCACACAACCCGAAAGAGGAATAGAGAATTTACCGTGTAAGATGTGGAATTGGGTTTGGAGAGCAGAGTAGCCTGACTGAAGTTGCAAAGACTAAAGGCTCTTTGGTTCTGGAAAATGTAGAGCTTGTGCTGATACTTATGCTGGAAAACTGAGTAGAATTGAGACACAAGAATCAAATGCAGGTTTGCATTAGAACAATAACCAGTAATTCTTGAATTCTTGAATTCTTGAAGAGAATTAAATCACTTACTGACAGTATCCCCTATCTGAACAGTGGGATTTCTCCATTCTGAAATTCCATCAACCACTACTGTTGCAGACTGAGAAAGTTGGAACAATTGAATTAAAAGAGTAAAGAGGATGAACAACATGGAAAAAACTTCCATGTAAGAAACAAAAGTTAGGATTCACAACTATAGTGGTTTGCAGTAGTAAAGCTTGTATCTTTGGAGACTGCTCAAATGGAGTAGGATTCTTAGGACTCTTAGAAGCAAGAATTTCAAGAATACTTAAGAGGGACTAGGAGTTTGGGGATAGGTGGGTGGAGGGTCCTAAAATAGGGGTGCCAAGGAGCTGTCAGGCGTGTTAGCTTTGTCACGGAAAGAGTATGAAATGGAGGACACAGTGGGACTGAGATATTGAAGAACGTGTATTAGTTAATAATAACAGATTTTTTTTTTAACAGTAAAAGATAGAATGATTTTGACTTAGTGAAAGAAAAAAGGAAAAGAAAAGAAAAGAAAAGAAAATGTAAAAGCACAGTGGGACTGTGAAATTTCCAGTCGGGGGTGATGATGGGGAGTATTATTCTAAAATGATTAGTTTTGTGATTATCAATCTGCAAGATTGAATCTTTTTAAACTCTGAGTTGTTATTATTATTGCAGAATTTACTTTTTGAGGCTGTTGGGGATTCCAATCTTTCTTTATTTATAACTTTCTTGACATTCTTTTGATGTTTTAATAATCTACAAATCTTTGCTTTGTATAATGTCATAGATTCTCATATACTAATTGCTTGAAGGAATAAAATCTGTGAAAAGAAGCATAAACCTCAGCTGGAAAACCAACAAAAAAAAGAAATATTCCAGACAAACCCCAGGCAGAATATGCCTTCTGGCACTGCCATTAGGTTCAGACATATAACCATGTAAAATCATTTTATGTTTATCATCTTATTCATCTCGCCTTTTCTGTGAAACGAGGAATGTGGACCAATGTATCATAATTCTTACAAATGGTTAAAAAGATTGGACTAAAATGGCACTGTTCTTATGTTTTCTTCTTTAAAAAATGCATTTGGCGTTTTTTTATTTATTACATCATTAAGATGAGGAATGAATTCGAACCTACTACAGACGTGGGTGAAGAATCACTAAGCTGCCATTTTTGTCCGCATCTAAAGTTGACAAATGAATAGCCCTCGCAATTTGCCTCGATTGAGCAAAATTAGTAACGGGTTCTTTGAGTCGGGAAAATCAATAAAATGGGTTGTGAATTTACCCAATGCAGGGCCTCTAAAACCTCTTCACCTGTTCATATGAGACAGCAGCTAAAGATAAGTCGCCACTGTCCACCCAAATTAAACTTTTTATGAAAGAAAACCTTGGATGTGGCCCTGCAAACTTCAGAGGACACCAAAAGAATAGAAGTATATACCAAGACAAAGACTAAAAGACAAGAAAAATGGTCAGAAGGCTTTTGAGGTGTCCATTTTTCCAGACCTAGAAAACAATTTTACATTTTAATATTATTAGGTCAGATTCCAAAATTCTGAGGTCTCCTTACTTTGAGGAAGCTTAAAGAAGATTATGATTAGTTTAATTAAAACAACCTAGAAGAGTTAAAACATGAGGAAAATAAGATGAAGGAAAACTGTATATTTGATGCAAAAAGTGGCCTTGAAGAAGAAATATAAGGTCAAAATCTTTGGAAATTGCATTAAGCGTGTTAGCTTTAGAATCCACCAACTTCTGTTTGTTTCTAGGCTAAGATCTTTCTTTTGGTTATAGCTGTTGGCCGCTATATATAAGATGAAGAAGTTTACATGTTTTGCAAACCATAGTACTTTTATAAACATCAAAACTTGTAGGGATAATAGAGCTTAGATTTGATAATCTTTTGGCAAATGAAATTTTCTCTTTCTGTGCACAAGTCGTTGGCAATATCTAAGTTTCAATCTTTATATTTTGTCTGCTTGATTTCATATTAACAATACTAAAAATGTCATATATAACATTTTTAATCATCTTTTTTTTTTTTTTTGTGATCCTTTTATGAAATTCGTTTCTTAATGTAATCTTACTTTCTCAAATATTTGACAAAATTTAGCAAAAAGAAGTAAATTTCAATGCAACACAAAGTTAACCATTTGGACTTTGCATAACTATTGATGATTGAGCTTGAGTCTCTTCAATGCAAAACAAGCTATTCAAACAACCTTTGGCCTCACATCACCAATGATACTATCTTGACTAGTTTTGTCACACATAAACACAAAATTTAAACCTTAAAAATCTTATTTAAGTACAGCTATATCTTCTAACGAAGCATTTAAGGGAATGGACAAGCATTAGCCTGCCTGCCTATGTACATTACGAACAGATGACACATTCTTGTAAATTTAAAACAGCAGTCAGGAGTCTTAGAAGCAGAATATGCAATGCAGAATTAGTATGCATTACTAGGGTACTTTTCTGATTGATGATAGACATTACTGAATGAATTGTTCCTCATCCCTCGAGTTTACAACTCATAGAAAGCTGTGAAGCAGATTAAGTTTTGTGCTGTTGTCCAGAGCTAAATGAATATAAACAAATGGCATATAAGAGAGCATATTTTGATAGGCAAACCACATGAAAATGAAACCAAAATATCTTGAATTTCTAGTCTGAAAAGTGATTCATTCATCTGTCCAATTTTCTTTTCCGGATTCATAACTTTTAAGTATTGCTTCAAAATCTTCAAAAAGCAAGTGGCTTTTTGACGGACCACTGAAGCGCAGCCCAACTTCAATTTTCCTTACATTTATCTTTACACCAAGAGATCAGGCCCTTAAGATCCTTCAGGTTTCCAGTGTCTGCTTTTTGTGAACTGCAACAAACCCCTCCACGCCCCCACCCCCCAAAAAAAAGAGGTGCTTTCTCCTAAAGATTGATTTTTCTTCTCTTAAGATGAATTAAAAGTAAATCGAACATCTCAAGGGCTACTTTTGACTTGAAATTAGAACAACTTTTGATCATGATGATTAAGAAAGGTGGTCAGAAAGCAACTTATCTTGGGCATTTGAGAACATATCCTATCGAATAGCTCAGAGAACTGGGAATGTGCTCCAGGTTATTAAGCGTCTAAAACAAGCCTCGATGCGTACATTAACAGCAATTTTAAACAGAAAGGGAAAAGACAAGTGCTGAAATTTTTACTGTCAATCTATAACATTAGAAAGAGCAACCAAATTCCCTTAACAGCAAGCACAATACAGCATCCTAATTCCAGATCCTCCCTCTCCTGTACATTAATGGTTGCACAACAAAGGGCACTTCTATTGCAAACTAAGTAAATAAACTGACTAAATATTAGCATAAAGACCTGACTTAATAAAGCTCTTGACCTCAGGGAGTCATGACTATCTTCTAATAATCTAGATTCCCAGACATGGATTGCAATCCATGGGACTATAGACATTTTATCTTTACAGCAAGAATAGTAACGACTCTTCAGAGCACACACATTTGCAGGAAGACCTGATTTGATCGGGAGTAATTCTCTGAAACTGATGTTTGACCAAGAATATTTTTCCATAACTTAATATTCTGTTGCTCTCAAATGTCAAAATGACATTCAATATCCGTCTCATACTTTGCATATAAGCTTAATCACCAAGTCATGGAGCAAATCCTCCGTAGCTTTCGTGATGGTTTTTGCTTCTCCACAACTGGTATCACATTCTCCATTAGCTACATTAAAATCATTTCCATGTCAGTGTTGAACTTGCAGATATTTACCAATAATTAGAAAATTTGGATCAAAGATAATTACAGTTTGAATTAGACAAAAAACAAATACAAGTTTATCAAATGTTTAAAGGCAATGATACTTTTGCTCTTATCTCATGTTGGCATTGAATAGCAGAGTATGAAATTTTGCAGGATTCAGTAAATAGTACTAATTGTTCAGCATATCTCTAACAAGTGATCTTCCAGAAGAAGTTATCTTCGCATTTCCAGCAGCAGCCAACACAGTCAAGATTTTGAGAATAACAACTTCTAGAACAGAAAGATGCCCTCACCAAGGGGCCCTAGAACAGAAAGATGCCCTCACCAGGTTATAAAATGTGAAAATCTATGTCCACACTTTGTCAATTCAAAATCATACAGAAGCACTTCAAAGAAAGGGAGAAATATAAACAGAAATTGGCACATTATAGAAAACAAAGAAAATCAGAGAAAAAGCATAGCAACAAATAACATGAATTGGCTCAGATGCATCCTTGTGCCTGCATAAATTTAAAATAATTAGAGAAGCAACTCTAGACCTTTTTGCACGTGCAAGTTTACTACTAAACAGCTAATCTCCAGCAACATGTATGCCTCCTTTCATTTTTCTTATCCGTCCTCCTCTCTTTTGTGCATATGCACGTAAAAATCTCAATGAGCAAACTTAAGGCAGTACCACATTAACTGTTCATACTTCAGTAATTCTTGAAAAATTAAAGCATATCTCAAAAATGCATAAATTGTCTCTGTTGCATAAGTAATAGAGAACATAAATTTTCTCCCAATGCAATGAAAGCCAGCCGAAGCATGTAGAAGATGCTTGACAGAAAATTCAGTGTTGTTTGATATCTTCTGGCATTTAAGGCTGCTCAAAAAGAAAATAAGATTTTAGGGATTCACGTGGGAGAAAGGAATGGGGGAAATCTGGTTAGTACCCCCATAATAATGCGACACTGGCTTTGTAGTCCACATTCATTCTGTAGCCCTAAAATTAGGAATGTTCTGGACCGTGTGACACCTAACATCCTCAGGATAAGAAATTTATTAAACTCAACAAACCAAAATAGCAGTTGAACCACCACATGTTCAAATATTAAGATTCAGAAAAAGATTCAGAAGAAGAAGAAGAAGAAGAAGAAGAAGAAGAATACAAGATACACACTTGTGCAGTTTATCCAGGTCTATACAGTTAAGGTGAATGGACTAGTAACAATGTACTTGCAACAATTACCAAAGCCATTTTCAAGAGGGAAAAAAATGTAGTCACCAATCCATTTAATTGCATGTTTCCAGACAGCCAGACACTAATAAAGTTAATGTTCCATTTTCAGAATTAGAAACTTCATAGATATATTCTTTTATTTTGTCCTTTCCAGAAGATAGTCCCAATTGAAAAGATCAGAAAAATATTTTTTTATCAAGATGCTTCTCTGAAGAGGGCAAATTGGGATAGTGCCATTCACCTATAGTGCCCAAGGGTCTCAGGCCTAGCACCCACTCTCAGGTTATGACAAACACAATTAGCAGATAACAAGTCCAAATGAAATTCCTAGCAATAGATTTGAGAATTATTTTGAGAAAAACCCTTCATCATTTTCCTAATTAGTGAGGAAACCCTCGACACTAAGTCTTATTCAGATTACATCTTTAATATTTACATCCATATGAATTTAGCAGCTTCACATAACTACAATACTTCTTCAAATCCCAATTATCAATCTAGATAAGATAATGCATTGTTTCAAACAGCTATTAATAAAGGTACCAGAAGCAAGAATCATATTCTGAAGTAGACCGTACAAAATGATCCTTTGAGTAGAATAGTAGAATGCTTTTAACAATGATTTTGTTTCATATGGATCAGAAATTTAAAGGGGAAAAAAACTACATTCTAGGATGACCTTTTGCACCATTATTCTCATGGGATTAGTCACTAACATAAAGTCAGTTCAGACTTCCAATGAAAAATACAATTTTATACTTCCCTGGTAATAGTTACCAGTCCTAATCTATCTATAAAGTTTCAAGGGCATGAATACAATGTGTGCATAGGGCCCTTTGTCATTACTGTCTGATTAGTGTACATTTATATATTTAAGAATTTTTATCCATTAAAAGAACTTAAATGCACAATTACTTGAGTTTAGAGACAACTCCACGCTACAGAAGACATTGCAAAGTATATGGGTTCAATTATGACTTCCAAGAACCAGCCTTTAATGGCACAAGCATATATACAATACTATTCCAAACTTGATTAAGAGTCTTGATAAAATAGATAAACCTATTGCTGAACACATGTATCCCAACTATCTATGGTTGCCTAGGTCAGTCTTGCAAGGAATGTGAAAAATGAACAAATGTTCTTTACCTGATTCCAAAGGAACTTGAGTAGGAGAATCAGTCTTAGAATTCAAATCCCAGGGGACAATATAATCCTTATGTAAGGGCCTATCCAACTTTGAGGCATTAAGATATGTTTCAGGAAATGATGATTGTCATAGAGATTCCCAATATCATAAGATTATCGTTCTTGCCCAGAACCAGGCAGTTTCAGGAACTAGTATCTGCTTTTAGCTAGTCTTGTTGTCATTTAATTTGTTAAGTAGTTAACCTACTTATGAAATCATTGTCAATGCAAGAAAATTTTGAAGAGTGCACAGAAATGTTTTCTAGTATCTTGTACATGCAAATTGCTTGAAGGTTCTGAAGGTTTAATATCACGTTTCTTTCACCTTTTTCTTCTTTCACCTTTGTCTTCTTTAGGAATTGGTCACAAACATTTTTCAATTTACCATTAATCTTTCCAAATCTATTAAACCTTATTAATTCTTTATCTATTTCAAATGTTTCAATCAGTTTTAGATAAATCTAGAGAAAAATTTATCCTAAATCCAAGATATTAACAGTGCATGCTTAAAAATGTTTGGGAAATGGATGATTGAGGTAATATAGATGACTATAATATGAAGTTATAAAGTGCTTGGGCATCAGAAAATAGTAAGTAACACAAGCAGCTCAATTCTAACTTAGTCTTTCCCATATCCATTAGATTTATTACTGAATTTATTCTGAGAAGTCCTTTGCCCATATTTGTCTTCAGAGCTTAACAATAATCAATGTAGCAACATGAAAAGAACTTGCTTAGATTCTAGAGCAGATCCTTACCAGTTTGTGCCTTTCTTTGTTCCTCTCAACCTGCAAATGAAGATAATCACAGAAATCACTTGCTAGTTCAACGAATTTAATTAACAAACATGCATTGAATTCCTATGCAAACTGCTAATTCTATGAACGGGTTTCCATTAAGCTTATCCAAAGATGCCAGAGCTAAATTTTTCAGAGTCCAATACAATATTATTGAGAAAGCTCCAACCTGCCAAGAAAAATGTTATGGGAAAATTAAACAAATAAAGAAGGGGCACAACATTTCTCAATTATATACAAATGAACAACTGTAGAATGGAAACTGCATCATCCATATCAAAAGAGCAAAACAGCAACAAAACTTATAGTATTCTATATCCCCTCGAGAAGACAGAATAAGTAAAAATTTCTTAATAAGGCTACATTTCATGCCCTAAATGCATGAACAGGTTTCTGTTTGAGTTAATGCATAAGAATAAAGAACTCAGAATAGCTATGAAGGAAGAAATCCAAAAGTTAATCAACAGAGAGCACTGTCAATCTAGTGAATATCCACAGCTGAGTTTCATATAAGATTCTCTGTGCATATTCCCATGTGCCATCATTGGATAAGGGATAATTTACTCCATACCATAACAACATTACTCCTCAAAGGTGTGCTTGTATATCTACTATCCTTGCTTATGTTATTTTAAAATATTCTCCATTTCTTCACTTACTTTCTAAAGGGAGAAAGAGAAAGGGAGAAGTTCAGTATCCAGTAGGCATCAAAAGTCACTAGCTCACCCTACACATCCCAAAGAATGTAACATGCTTTACTAATTGCTGCGCTGAAGGATATATAGCTAAGAGGTACAAAGAATGGCTACATAAACATGTTCCTAAAAGTTCAACGCAAACAGCAGGTGCCAATAGAAGTGATACAGTACATTGAGTGGCAATCAAAAGAAGGTCTGGAATTCCACCTAGTCACAGGAACTAAAAGAATTTATGAGTCATTGATATAGAATTGGCAAGCATGGGATGCCATTACCCAGAAACTAAATAAATAATATATATATATATATATATATATTGTAAAGTAGCAATTATTTTAGTAGGCATTTAAATCAAACAAAAGTGACACGTTTTCAAATGAATTAATACATCAAGGCTATTTAAACTCTCATAAAACTTAACACTTTCATAGTGTAGATATTATGGAAGCAAATTTCCTGTTTGTTTGGAGCGTAAGAAAATAAAGTGGTCAATTTTGGAAATGTGTATTGAGTTTTTGGCGAAGTTGACATTCTGTTGGTGCAATTTCCATTGGTGTGTGTTACCAAATTCTTTCCACAAGGTCTAATTTATAAGATATAAGTTCTAATTCCCAGAACTAATCCTATAAAACTTTAACTCCACCTACAGACTGAGAGAAGACAGACAACCCCAAAAAGCTTCAGCTTGAATTATTAATTCAAGCATTTATCTTGATTAAAAAATTAAACTAAAAATGAAAACAACAATATATAAATTTTTTTAGCAGAAGAAAAAATGAAAAAAGAAGAAGCAGGAAAGTGAGAGGGAGATAGGAGTACCTTCTCTTTCATTAACTGCTCGTTCTCCTCTTCTAGCCTCACTGCCATCGCCTCTAATTCAACTTGATATGCCTAAGAGCACAAAACCATCATCGCTATGAAAACAGGGATTCATTGGAAACCCAGAAAAACAAAAAAAGGGAGTATGCAAAGAACTGTTCTTTATCCTAATTCTCACCTGCTTACGCTCTCTAGACCTTGCCGCAGACTCCCTATTCTTAATCATCCTCCTTTGCCGCTGCTGTGCGGCCTTATCCATAGGCTCCAATAAATTTGCCATTCTCCTCTTCCCTCTCCCTGTTCCTGCACTCCCCATTATGTCTACTACTCCACTTCCATATCCCACCGTTCCTCCACTATCCACACTCCCTTGCCTGGACACGTACGGAGTATCAAATGAAAACATTCCACCGCTAGACCCGGCCTCCATCTTCACCTCAGCCTCAACCGGGTCCACCACAGCCACCTCATCAACCGCTCCAGCCTGAACCAAGAAATCCTCCAACGTCATCATTTCATCCATAGCCTCCTCTTTAGGCTCCACTCTCCGCTGTTCACTAATCTTCCCCGCCACGATCTCCCTCCACACCTCATCAACAGTCTTCTTCCTCACCGGAGCCTGCGCCTGAGCCACCTGATCATCCGCGATCGGCAAAATTGATCCTGCTGCATCCAACAGAGAAATTTCCGCATTCAACAAAGTATTCTCCTCCGTGGTCGTCGCCTCCGCAGCCGGAGATTGACTCTCCCCGTCTCCGCCATACATATTCTTCAAAAATTCATCAACGGTCATCAACGAATTAGATGACGTGTCAAAATTCCTACTTTCATTATCCAAGTTCAAAATGGGTTGATTATGAAAATTACGTAACTCCGGCCTAGTTACCGGGTCCGGTTTGCAGATCGAATTTCGCCTGTGATCCGAATTGCGAGATGGGGTTGATGTCGAAGAAGCCATGAGCTTCGACGACGCCATTTTTTACGGCGATCAGTAATATGGAACTCCGATCACGACAGCAAGTACATAAACAGTATCTCAGTGGCTATGTGTGCGAGAGAAATGTGATCGGGCAGTTGCAAATGCAGAGTGTGTTTTCTAGGGTTTTGGAAGATTGCTGATTGATTGTTTTGATTAGTGGAGTGTGCCGAAAAGTTGTGATGTTTTTGTTGGGGAATGGGGATTTTGAGAATGACTGGGGGTTATTTTGGGAAAATACATGACACGTGGCAGCGTAGGGGCGGATGGGCGAAGGGTTGGGAGGAAACGAAGGGGCGACTGATCATGTGCCGTCTGGAAGCCAAAAAGGTCCTCTATTCTTCGCTTTCATTCAATTTCACTAAAAGCAATGCTATGCTATAAAATTTTATTCATTCTACAATTTTTTTTTCATATGAAAAATCATGTTAATTTTTAAAATTACTAAAAGGGAAAAAGATCCCAAATACACTTAACTTTCTCTGAATCCCACATATACATCTAAACTACAAAAATTCATTTTATACCTTTTTCAATAAAACCTACATTGACTAGTAAATAAAATCTGATAAGCAATCATTGGATTTGGATAACTATCATTAATATTCTTAAAATAATTCAACATTTTAATTGCATTTTTTTACTTCTTTTGGTATAGACTATCTCAAAGCTCTTTCTACACATGGATAATTTCTCACGAAATTTTAGTTCAATACTCATTGTAGATACAAACTTTTTAGATTCAGTCATAGCCTATTCAGATTCAATTTCTCTATACATTTGACAATAAAACATGAGCCCACTCAACTGAGTAATAACCATATCAATATGCATATCTTCATACTAGAACAATTTGCTAACATTATTAATATTATACAAGATATCATGCCAAATAATCATACCAAATAAAAATTTAAAACTCCGAATTCTCTTTTTTCCAAGTAGTGACTCAACTACACTCTTTGTCTTAGGATCATGATCATCTCTTGTTTTTGCTAGTTGAAATAGAGCATCTCTTATCTTCGATGCTTGTAATCTTACTACTTTAACACTCTCAATGTGAGTTTTCCAATGAGTTTGTGAAAATAGTTTCAAAATAAGGCCTTTAAGTCCAACTATCTCTTTAAAGATGAACCATTACTTTGTTGAAGATGCAAACAAACAGTAGATACGTTGAACAATGTCAAAGAAGAAATAATTCTATCACATAAACTAGTCATATATCACAAATAGTGAGATTAAGACTATGACAACCACATGGGGTATAAAAAACTCTAGGATTAATATCAAGAAGCCTTCTCTACACCCGTTTATTTTTACCCTTCATATTGACTCCATTGTTGTATCCTTATCTCCTCACATAATCAATATTAAGATGAAGATATAGAAGTGTGGTTATAAGCACTTCAAAAAAACCCTTTCCAAATGTATCATTAACTTGCAAAAATCCTCGAAAAAACTCTTCCACTTTGGCCGAAGGCTTTGAGACATTCAAAAATAGAATAAGAATAGTCATTTGTTCTTCATGACTTATATTTTGAGTACAATAAAAAATCATTGAAAAATATTTGGCTTCTTGGATACTCTTGATAATTAAAGTTTTCATCCCAATTGCTAACATTTAAATCACATAATTTTGAATTTTGTGACTTAGATAATGATAATTTTCATCATTTTGAATTATTTGAATATGCTTTTTCATTATTGGATCAAACTCTCCTAACATTTCAATTATGCCAAAAAAATTCCATTGTTTTCGGCACCAATACTCTTACTATCTCCACAAAAGGCCAAGTTCTTTTTAGCAAGAGTTTTAACAATAACAATTATTCTAAAGAATACTTGTCACCAATATATTTTATCTCGATCAATTAGTTTTTGCAACTCTTTATCAATAGTTTCCTTCATCTGTAATGTTCTTTCTAAGCAATATTTTTTGCCATCTGCTCATGAAATCAAAGTGTCCATAACTAACCTCATATTCTTTAAGCTTTTGAGACATATTACTCCAATCATTACACTAGGTGGAAGTTATTTAAATAGGCTTCTATTGTTGAAAAATTTTACAATAAAAATAATATACCTTGACGAAAGTCTTTGAATAACAATCCACATTCTATCTTTTTTCTCCCCATTTTTCATCTGCAAAGTTTAATACACAAGTGAAAGCTTCTACTGCGAACATCATTGGGAAAATAATCATTATTAATGTTTCTATTACATGCCATTTTCCACTAAAAAGTCTCATATTTTAATACCAATGTAAAATTAATACCCTGGATAAACAATATTTAGAGGGAAATGTTTCATATTCTCATTCATATCTATACCAACTCATTGACATCAACCAAAATTCAATGTTCTTGTTTATCATCAGCTTTTTTATTCTTACTAGTCTCTAAAGTCATACTAAGTTCTTCATCTAGTTTCTTTTCACTGCCCATCACATCCATTTCACACTACAAGAAAACCAGTTGTAAATGGTGTAAAAAAAACCATTGTATATAATGCCTAAGTCGTCATATATAGTATATATGGCGGCTACATGATGGTTTTTGGACCGTCATGATAAAATGCACAATTTATACATATATACTAGTCTTAAGATTGCCATATATAGTTTTTATCATGGTAAATATGGCGGCTTTCAACTTTTGTCATAAAAAATGAAATAAAAAGTGTGATATATGTAAAACTTAAACGACAATTTTATATAATGGCCCTAGGGCCGCCATATATACTTTTTGTTATATATGACGATCATTTTATCATCATATATCCTTTTATTTATATATGACAGGTGTTGACCTACCATACATATATATATATATATATATATACATGTACATATATGTACATGTTTGGTTATATATGACGGCTTTTTAGACCGCCATATATATATTTTTAATTTTATAATGATTTCTCTTGTACCACCCTATATAGTCAAATTATGTTTAACAAACTCTCATAATTATATATGATAGTTTCAAGTGTGTCATGAAAATCTTTTAACTATGAATAATAACCTTTTATGCTTATAATCTCGTTGAGACTAAAATTATAACTAATAAAAAAATAATACATTTAATGAACTCAATAATATAGAAAACAAAATCATACAAAGTAAAAAATATTTTAAAACAAGGTATCTCCAAGAATTTACAACAAATCTGTCTATACATATTCCACAAAAATTCTCTAAGGAAATTATAGCAAATGTATCTCCAACAATTCTATAAAAAGTCTTCAACAAATTACAAGTTAAGATTATTACAAGCTTTGATATAATGTTGCACAAACTCTCCAGTATTTGATCGGATACATCTACAATAGTTTCTAACATGTTAAAAAAAAATATAATTCTCCATATTTGATCAAGATTTAATATTTTTTTTCTCAATTTAATTGACATGAATACCAGACTTCACAATAAAAAAATCCATATATAAATAGTCTTCCATTATAATTCATGATATACAAGTGTTTGATAATAGTATTTTTTCCTCTAAGTGCCTAGATGCAACAAGGTGATTCTCATAAATCAAGATAGAACCACTAGTTATTATTATAGAATTCAACATTTACAAGGATTTTTGCAAACTAAATTTATGTACAAACAAAATTTTGGTAAAAGCTTATAAACATGATTGCAATTCCATTTGTGGAACTTGAATCCTCAACTAATTTAGCTAATTAAAACTGTTTCTTACATACCTTTATGTAAAGTATGTGGAACTTTCCTACATATTTGTCAACTGAAAAACCTAAGAGGGGGGGTGAATTAGGTTTTAACCAATTTTCCAACTTTAAATCAAACAATGCTTTCTAAGACAACAAATATCAAACACTTGGTGCTTAAACAATGTGTGGAATAATGTGTTCAAGAAATTTGCAAAGAACACAACGATTTATAGTGGTTCGGTTTATCTAACAAAACCTAATCCACTACCTTGAGCTATCTACTCAAGGATTTCTCAAAACCTGTCAATAATTTAGTACAAGAGATTATAATAGAGGCTCACCCAATTCACTTTAGGGTTTTACAACACAAACCTCTTACCCAATCAAGGTTCACTCAACACTTTGAGTTTTACACTACAACCTTGATTATACACTTATCTCTAATACAACAATTAATGAAATAGAAACACTTAAGACAATCACAATTATCTATAATTCAAGGCTCACTCTAACCCGTAGAGTTTTAAGCTCAATGCAACCTTGAATAAAACTAACAAGATAAGAATATGAATAGTTTGATATAGATATCACCTTAATGTGAAGATATATCAATTTGAAGCATAAGTACCAATTTGAGTAATATGTTTATCTAGATTGCTCAAGAACACCAATGATTTTGTAAAGACCATTCTTGGATGATTTTCACAATGTAAATGTTATGAAAATGTTTTAAAATGATTTCAAGATATTCTATGAAGAGTAGAAATCAGATTTTTGCTCAAAAAGTTGTGGTAGTAAGTTTTTTTAAACAATTGGGTATTTATATGTATGCACCAACGATCATAAAAATGACTGTTAGAATCCCACTCAGGATAAGTGCGATCGACTGCATATTAGATTGGTCGTTCACACCATCATCCACAAGTTTTTCAAAGAGATCTGGACATACTGCGAATGATGATTTGAGTAGTCCGGTCGACCGCATTATCATCCGCAAGTGTTCCAGAGAGCTCTGGACATTCTGCAGACGATGAGCTGAGAAGTCTGGTCGACCACACCATCATCCGCAAGTGTTCTAGATAGTTCTGGACATTCTGCAGACGATGAGTTGAGAGGTCTGGTCGACCATACTGCAGTTAGGTCGACCGCACGTGCATTCAAACTATGCAAAATAAGATTTCAATAAACTCCAAGAGTTTGTGGAATACATTTCATAGAAATTAAAGTATGTGCATGTATTTTGAAAATCATTTCAAATACCCAACTCATGTTTTATCTATATGAAGTGCATTTAAAAAACATTTCACTTTTATTGAGCAACCTATAGAAATTATTACTCAATTAGAGGTAATACTAGATATATCAAAATATATTAAACTCTAAAACTATATCTCTAGTTCCTATCTAATCCAATAAAAGCTTGTCTTCAAAACTTGATAGTCTTGACTTGTATACTTCCTTGAAGACTTGAAATCTTGTCCTTGCATGGATTAAATCATGAATCCAAAAACTCTATCACTTGTACAAACAAGACATTAGTCCTTATCAATGTTTGTCATTAATCAAAATCAAGACATTAAAAGCTTTAGGGCTTTCATTAACCTTGAGCAGCTTCTCCACGAGACAACCTTCAACAACACAATGATCAACATTACAGTTGATTCTCATCCAACCTTTAGTAGCACAGTTCCACACCAATCAGTTAGCTTGAAAAATGTAGAAAATACTTCAATTACAACTCAATCATGAGTTGCAACCAACACTACAGCTGACTGTGTAACATTCAGCGGCACAAACCTCAATTCAAAGTGTCAACGTGATTGAGCATATCATATGTTGTTCTTTACCCAATAAAAGGACTTACACAAATGTATAGATGAGAAGAATAGTAACCACACAAATTTTCACAGTCAAGCTTTGATGAAATAGGTAAACTTGATCTTGACAATCTCTCAACAAGGGTTTGTAGAATCTTATCTCTCGAAGCTCTCTACTTTGATAAGTTTTATCAACTCGCTCAATTTTCTTAGCTCTCCCTCTTGTCTATCTAATATCCCTTGCTGAGAATAGATATATATTATCCAAGAAGCCTTGCCTCGAGTAATGCAAAAGGCTATCACAATAAGTTGAAATATGATCCAATGTTATAACTTTCTGCTTTACCAGATCACGAATGAAGTGATGTTTGATATCAATGTGTTTCGTTCTCGAGTATTGTACAAGGTTCTTTGAGATATCAACGACATTCTTATTGTCACAATGAAGAGTCAACATTTTTTGTTTGATGCCATAGTCCTCCAACATTTGTTTTATCCAAAGAAGTTGTGTGCAATAATTTTCTACTACAATGTACTTGGGTTCTGCAGTTAAAAGTGAAATGCACTTCTTCTTCTTGCTAAACCAAGACGCTAAATTGTGACCAATATAAAAACAATCACCAGAAGTGCTTTTGCTATCATCCCCATTTCTAGCTCAATTAGCATCACAATATGATATAAGCATAGAACTAGTGTCCTTGGTAAAATAAATTTTATAATTTGTGGTGGAATTTAAATACCTTAATATCATTTTCACAATTTTGAGATGAGATTCTTTAGGATTTGATTGGTAGCGAGCAAAAATACCAAACTCACTTGAATATCTAGTCTACTGACTATAAGATACAACCCTCTAATCATATTTCTATACATATGATGATCAAAATCTTTTCCTTTCTCATATTTGTTTAGTTTTTCATTTATGCTCATCGGATTTTTAACTAATTTGCTCAGTTCCAATCAGAATTTCTTGACCAGATTAGTTGTATATTTTGTTTGAGATACAAACATGCCAACATCCATCTGTTTTACTTGCAAACTGAGGAAAAACGTTAGATCTCCAACCATGTTCATCTCGAACTCAATCTGCATAGCATAAACGAAGTCAGTCAATAATTCATTTGAAGTGGATCCAAACACAATTTTGTCCACATATATAGATTTGAGCCACAAAGATATCAACTCATTATTTTCTGATAAAAAGAGTTTTATCAGCACCAATTTTTTTGTAACATTTCTACAATAGATGACTTGTAAGCTTTTCGTACCATGCCCTAGGTGCTTGCTTTAGACCGTATAAAGCTTTCCTCAACTTATAAACACGATTAGGGAATTCCAGATTTATGAATCCCTTTGGCTACTCAACATATGCTTATTCATTTATGTACCTATTTAGAAATGCACTTTTTATATCCATTTGTTTCAAGGTGAACCCCTTGGCACAGACAACTGCAATGAGTAATTGGATAGATTCCAATCTTGCCACCGGACTAAATGTCTCATCAAAATCTATTCCTTCAACTTGAGTATAGCCTTGAGCAATCAATCTTGTCTTATTGTGTGTGATGTTTCCTAGCTCATCAGTTTTGTTCCTGAAGATCCAATTAGTGCCAATCACATTTGTTTCCACTGGTCTTGAAACCAATTCCTATACTTCATTCCTTTCAAATTTCTCCAATTCTTCTTGCATAACTGCAATCCAAAATTCATATCCCAAAGCTTCATCAACTTTCTTTGGTTCAATTGTTGAAGTAAACAAGAAAATTGAACTATTTATCTGTAGTTCAACTTTGGTTTATCTCTGGTTCGGACCATGTCATCCAAATCTCCAATTATTGCATCTTGTAGATGATTTTTTTGAATTCTAGGGCTTAACTCGAGTTTCAACCGAGATTGGTTGAAATTGAGGATTCTCAATTGTAGTTGTCTTTACAGAACAAGTTTGAGGGTGTTTATCAATGTCTTCTTCATCTTAATCTATGGTTTTTTCTGTGGTCTTTTCTTCATAATACTTGACAACAACATTAATAATTTCCTTTCTAAATATCATAAGATGTTTTCTTTGTATGTGGGCGTAAGTATGTTCTATTGATGATATATGTAGCTGTGCTAACAATATTTGCCCAAAATTAATGAGGCACCTTATTCGAATTCATTAAAACTCTTGCCATTTCTTGTATGGTTTGATTCTTCCTTTCAACTACTCCATTTTGCTATGGAGTTTTTGTAGTAGAAAATTCATGTTTGATGCCATGTTCCTCACAAAAATCATTGAAATATTTGTTCTCAAATGCTCTTCTATGGAAGGCTAATAAAAGCCCTAAAGCTTTTAATGTCTTAATTTTGATTAATGAAAAACATTGATGATGACTAATGTCTTAATTGCATAAGTGTTGGTCTTTTACGATTCATATGTCTAATCCATGCAAGATCGAAGTTTCAAGTTTTCAGGAAAGATCGTATGTTATCAAGCGTTGAAGATAAATGATTTATGGATTAGATATGATCTAGAGGTATAGTGTTACTTTTCACTTAGATACTCTAGGTCTACCTCTGTGAGTAACAATTTCTATAGGTTGCTCAATTAAAGTAAAACGTTTTTCAAAATGCACTTTATAAAGATAAAACATGAGTTGAGTATTTGAAATGATTTTCAAAATACATGCATATACTTAAAATTCTATAAAATATATTCCACAAACTCTTAGAGTTGATTGTAATATTTTATTGCATGATTTGGATGCATGTGCGGTCGACCTGACTGCATGTGTGGTCGATCATAGATCATGCGGTCGACCAGACTACTTAGCTCATTGTCTGCTGAATGTCCATAGCTCTCTGGTACACTTGCAGATGATGGTGCGGTTGACCGGACTACTCAGCTCATCGTCCACAAAATGTCCAGAGTTCTCTAGAACAGTTGCGGATGACCCGTCTGATATGCGGTCGACCGCACTTCTCCTGAGTGAGATTCAAAAAACTATTTTTATGACCGTTGATGCATATATATAAATACCCAATTGTTTAAAAAACTTAATATCTCAGTTTTTTGAGCAAAAATTTGATTCTTACTTTATATAAAACATCTTGAAATCATTTTGAAACACTTTCATAACATTTACATTGTGAAAATCATCCAATAAAGGTTTTTACTAAATCATTGGTGTTCTTGAAGCAATCTAGAGGAACATATTACTCAAGGAGGTGTTTATGATTCAAATTGATATATCATATTAAGGTGATATCTATATCAAACTCTTCTTATTCTTATCTTGTAAGTTTTAATCAAGGTTGCGTTGAACTTAAAACTCTAAGGGTTAGAGTGAGCCTTGAATTATAGATAATTGTGATTATCTTAAGTATATTTATTTCATTAATTGTTGTATTATATATTAGTGTATAATCAAGGTTGTATTGTAAAACTCAAAGAGTTGGGTGAACCTTAATTGGGTAAGAGGTTTGTGTTGTAAAACCCTAATATGAATTGGGAAAGCCTCTTTTGTAATCTCTTGTGTTAAATTAGTGAAATGTTTTGTGAAATCCTTGAGTGGATTAGGTTTTGTTGGATAAATTGAACCACTATAAATTGTTGTGTTCTTTGCTAATTTTTCTTGAACACATTATTTCACATATTGTTTGAGTACCAAGTGTTTGTTATTTGTTGTCTTAGAAAACATTGCTAGAATTAAAGTAAAAAAAATTGGATAAAATCTAATTCATCACTTCTCTTAGGTTTTTCAGCTAGGTATTTTAAAAATGTTGGTTTCATGGAAGTTAGTGAGGATCATAATTGTAGTTTCATGTGGCGACTTATCTTGGTAGGCTAGGACATCCTATCTCTTGGTCTTTGATAGTGAATCGGATCATGGCATTCTATCAAGATTTGGGAAGATAATTGGCTACCTTGTAGTGGTAACTTTAGGTCTCTCATCAACAAAAGCTTAACCTTTGGAATTAGTCATGTTAACTCCTAACAAGCTTGCTAGAAATCCGAGCTCATGCAAGAACTCTGTCTACCTTTTGAAGTGTCGACAATTATATCTATTACACTATTTCCAGTTGATAGGCTTGATAAATTGGTTTGACATTATACTAAAGATGGTGTTTATACTCTTTTCACCAGAATCTCTTGATATCTAGGACTAATTCGGAATTTGGCCCGATGAGAGCATGCATAATTTGACTCTTACTCGTAGGTGAAGGCTTGATCTAGAGTTTTTTCAAGCATTGCGCCCCAACTAAGAGTCAAACTCGTGATTTTACTTATGTATTAAGAAGTCTCTTACCACTTGTCCTAAGCTACATGATTGGTGTTTATATTTTATACATTCCTATGCGCCTATTATTTTTTTATGTTGGGTAGAGATGCATGTATAAGGTCTTCTTCTGTATTGACTTTTGGAGGTTTCTATGGAAGATTTATGTTCTATCAAAGACAGAATTTTCTTAGGTGTGCTTTCTATGATACGATGCCCACTAATTCAAATTTGTGCAAACATATAGGGATATCTCCCTCATGTACTTTCTACGGTTGTTCAGAGGAAATTGACTGGCATTGCTTATGTGACTATCAATTTCCTCCGAGAGTTTGGAGTCAAATTGTATTTTGGAGAATCAATATTGCAGGTTCATGTTTAATCTTTTCCTGATCTTTTGCACTATGTACTTCGAATGCTTTCTGATGGGGATTTTGCTTTGTTTGCCATAATCCTTTGGTATCGAGCAAGGTAGAAGAGAATCAAACTTCACTTTCCTCTCTCAAAGCTTCTAGGTCTATTTTTAGGTCTTGTTTCTAAATGGTTATGCCCCACTATGCCGTTTGCGAAGATCAATTTTGATGGTGCTTTAAGTCACACTCATACTGCAGTTGGAGTTATAATTCGAAATTCTTTAGGCTCTATTATTTGTGCCTACTCTTCTTTGTATTTCGATGGGATAATGTTGAATATGTTGAAGTTATTGATCTTCTCCATGCAATTCGTTTTGTGGTTATCAATAAATTCTCTCATGAATGCCTTTGTCTTTTAATTTTTTTCCGTTGCTCATATTCGTACAAAAGGACATAAAGGGGCCCATATTTTGGCTAATTTAGGTCTTTCTTCTCCACTCTAGAATGGTATTCAAATTTTCCCAATGATGTACTTTTAGATACCCTAGTTAATTAGCTGATATTTCTTCTTCTTAATGAAATTCTTTTTTTTTCCTCAAAGAAAAAAAAAAGAGAAAAGAATTCAAGAACATATCTGATCATGAGTAAGTTATAAAATTATCCTTATCTTTAATACAATTAGTTATGAAATTAAGGTTGTTTAGATTTTAGATGGAATATGCTTAATTTAGGAAAATAAATATCAATTTTAATCATTTTAAAAAAGAAACATGGACATTTTAATTTTTTACAGACTAAATCACAATAGCATGTTGATAGCTATGTCAAATATTGCAAACATCAAATGGAGTAGCTTATTCACAAATGAAGTGATTTTTAAATTCTACATATGGCAGCATACGTAAAAGTTGATAGTGCATTTCATATAGATTGCCTTACTTCCTAAGGAGTGATGTTAAACAATACATCATGCATTTTTGCTCAAAGACCGTTTGTAAAGTTCAAATAGTTGAGCCTCATATATCATTTATCGCATTGGTAGTTAAAACAACTTGAATGCTTAATATTTTAAATGGTATTTTTTTTTAAAAATCATTTGGAGTACCCAATTTATTGAAAGCTCAATTCAATCGTGTTTTCTTTTTCATTACAATAATAGCTACAGTATAGAGTATATTATTAATTGGAATTTCAATTTTATTGATATTTTATAATTTTTGTTGTAATCTCTCTTTGGTAAGAATTTTTTCTTTTTCTAAATTTTTTTTTTGAATTTTTGATTTTGTTCAGTAAAATTTTATTATTCCAACTAGAAAACAACGAAATAAAATTTGTCTCTAAATTTTGATTTTTCTCAACATTTTATTCTTTCCAAAATAAAAGAGAGATGACAAAAACTCTAAAAACTCAATTCTTTTTTAATAGAAAGATAGAATAAAATATCTTAAAATTAGTTTTTTTTAATTTTTTATTTCAGAAACATACGCATAATTGTTTACCTTGTGCAATTTTGATAAAAAAAAACCTCTAATAAATTGAATAATTTGAAGAGAATTTGGAAGAATTATGCAAGTACAAACCAAGCATATGAAAGATACACAAATGTGCACATTAAATTCATTCACTTCTTTACGTATAGTGGCCAACTTTCTTATCTCTAGCAGCCAAATACAAAATTTAGTATTTTTGTGGTTTTTTCTTTCTTAACATAATTTTCCTCTTTCCTTTTTTTTTTCTTTTGTCCACATATTAGTACTACACGTTTATTTTTTGTGTCCTTATCCCATATTTATTACAAAGCTTTTTGTTATCTTGTGGCCGACGCTTGAGACCTAACAGCAAAAAACATGGGATTTGTTAAGCTTGAGGTATGATTTCACATGTGTTTTCTTAGAATCTTTCTTGCTGAAGCTTTTAACTGCCATTGCAAATCTAAACCAAATAAAATCTTAAGTAAAAGCTAATTAAGTTTGTTCTTAATTTGAGTTTGAGTCAATCTTGTGTTTAGCATTAATACAACCAACGAGCTGAGCTTAATCATTATTTCTTTTTCGGGAATTGTATAATTATAGAAAACAAATCTTTAATAGCACAAAAGGACTCCAAGCTGTGCTTAAAATTTTTAAATCAAATTTTTAAGTATGAGTTTTATTTTATTAATTTTTTGATGGAATGGAGGGGCTTATTTTTTATGCAAAACTTTATAAGTTCGCCGCTATTTCTTTGTTTTGCCGTGTTGTTTTAGTTTTGAAGGTTTAAAAAGCATTGTGAAACATGAAAAACAAGATTTTGGAATGAAATTTGTTTACTTAATTACTGGATTACTGGATATCAAGGACATAAAAAGAGAAAGATATGTTTGTGTTCCTATCAATTATATATCCTTGTTGATATTAGCAAATGACAAGTTAATTACTACAAAAAAAAAGTGAAAATAATCTCCAATCAAAAGAGGAATTATTAAATCTTCAACTCAAGCCATATTCATGAAATTTTTATTCAAATCTACTAGGAGACAAGAATATTTATTTTGTAAATTATATTACTCATATATAGTAATTACAAATTTTCTTATCATTTATTTAAAAAATTGCAGGCACCGAGTTTCATTGTTAACCTACATGACAGTAGCTTAAAAAAAAAAAACAAAAAACTTACATGACACTACTCAATTTTTTTTTTTTTTTTTTGTCTATTAGCTCTGCATGACATCTATATACTATACCTTTTAATGGCCTTCAATCTCTCTATGAATTAATACTTACGTTCCAACTAAGGTACCTAAATTCAGTTAGCGGCCATGACGAATTCCTTTTCTATAAAGGAATCAAGTAGTCATCTAAATCATGCAAAAAAAGAAAAAATTGTCATGCTTCTCTTCCTCCCCTGATTATTATCTTTCTCTTATTAGCTAATTATTATAAAGTATATATTATTGTAACCAAACAACTATAAAAAGGTGACGACCAAAGATAGAAATCTTATTACACATTCATTATATTACATTACCTCTTTCATAGAAAGCCACCTCTTACACCATTTTAGCCTTAAACCTAGCAAACCTATTGGGCAAGTTTCTCCCTGGAAGTCTATCCTATAGTATAACCCCCACCCCCAACAAAATAGATATTGAGATGAGAATAGATGACATGGCAGAATCTTGAAATATTTATATGGTAGATAACGTGAAATACACAATCTTAAATTTCGAACTGTATTTTTGTGCTAGTGGCTTTAAAAGGTTCACTGGCCTAACAGACAACCCCTACTAAATACAGGTGTTAATTGCCCCTTGGCTCTTCATTTTTCATTTCCATTTCTGAAGCTTCAGAAGAAGAAGAAACTCTTTACTTGACCATCACAAACACTTAACTCCTAACATTCTTTTCATGGAAGCCACGAAAACCTCTACATATATATCTCATAGTAGTTAAATTAATACCTCAAACTACTTAGCTGCTTTTGGTGCGTAAGGAAATTAATTTGTTGCAAGATGTTATTGGCAAGATTCAGATCAAAGAACAAAGTCCAAGGTTTGTCTTTAATTTTCTCCTGAAGCCTAGATTTTTATTTTAGCTTCTTTTAGTAAATTTGTTTAATATATTAGTATCGTTTTTTCATTTGGGTGTTTGTAAAAACAGTGGAGAAAATTATTATTATGATTTTGTTTATGCCACATGATGTTTTCTCTAATTTCTTGTTTTTCTTTAGCACCCGTTAATTTTATTTGCTTTGAAGTTGAAAATATCTTCGTTGCTCTTGGTTTCAGAGGGTAACTTCTGAAAAGAAAATGAGAAAATAGAAGCACAAGAATTGCTTTAATTTCCTGATCATCTTACTTATTTCCATTCCTTTCAATTGCTTTGTTGTAACAAATGTATAACATTGAACTTCAAAAGAGTGTTCAATAATGTTCTCAAATATATTGCCCTTGTTTGGAATTTAAAATTTAATGAGTTCATAAAAAAAGATCAAAATCGATTGTTTATATTTATTCTCGTTTTTTACTTTTGTCTCTGTGTGCTAGCTTTCGTGAAATGTGGAAACAACTCTCTAGCTTGCTAGTTTTTCTAATTGGAATTGTTTTTCTTTGGGGGAGGCGTGGGTTAATTTCTTTTGGCGAAGTGCCTTGCCTTTCAGGTTGTCTTATTCATAGAACTCTTTTTTTTTTATATATTTTTGTTTTCAGGTGGTAAGATGGAAATGATGAGAGAATCTCAAAGTCTGAACGTTAATGAGGAGTATTTTGGAGCACTAAGAACAAAGTCATATGTTGAATTTTTCTCAAAAGTTCAATCACTAGTCGATGAACCCTCATCTCTAAATTTCTGCCATCAAAGATTCTCTGATGTTCTTCTTGAACCTAAACAAGATTTCATTCAATCCCTTCTTGAATCATCATCTTTTCTTTCAAGAAAATCCGATTTCAAAGCCCTTTTCATCAATTATTTCGATATTAGTGCTGAGGCCTCAAAAGTTTGTAGCCATCTTCTTAGAGGAATTAATGAACTTCAATCCAACAACCATCTAATTAACCAAATACTATTTGATCAGACCATTGATAATCACTCTCCTGATCAACTCGTTTCACAACTTCATTCGATCATTTTCCACGGAAATCCCTTATCTGATCTCAACCAAAAGGATTTCATTCGTATACATGACGAATACTCATCTGTCTTGCAACACTTAAAATCGAAAAGTAAAAGAATTGCACGTAAAATTAAGTTGATAAAATTCTTCAATAAGGCTTCCGGGATCGCGATATGTGTGACAGCAGCCTGTAGTGCTATTGGTATAGCAGCCATGGTCCTAGCAGCACATACACTTGTTGCATTAGTCATGGGACCTGCCCTATTCAGTGTACCTATGAAGCCAATATTAAAGAAGAAATTTCTAAGCATTAGGTTTCTGAAATGTGGATTTTTGAGAAAAGTTGGAGAACAACTTGATGTGGCAGCAAAAGGGACATACATTGTGAATAGGGATTTTGATACCATGAGCAGACTTGTTACAAGGCTACATGATGAGATTGAGCATAACAAGGAAATGATGAAAATGTGTTTGGATAGAAGAGAAGATAGATTTTCTTTGCAGATTTTGAAGGAACTAAAGAAGAGTGATTTTGGTTTCAGAAAACAAGTTGAAGAGCTTGAAGAGCATGTTTATTTGTGCCTTGTGACAATTAATAGAGCTAGAGCTTTGGTTGTCAAGGAAATTGCAAAATCTTGCAAGGAAAAAACAGTATGAGAAGAAAAAGCACCAATCATATTTGTATAGTTCTATTCTTTAGATGTGTGAATAGGGTCTCATATTTATATTTATATTTATATTCTAGATGAAGTTCATGTACAGGCCTATTCTTTGATTTATTTAAATTTTTGAGATAACAATTCCATCGATGGATGATAATGTTAATAGGAGAATAAAATTTCAGGTTTATTTTGGTTTTTGATTTCTTTTGCATCCATATCTGCAGAAGGCAAAATATAAATTTTGTTATGAAATAAGTGAAAATAATGGCATTGTAGTTATTTCATTTCTCTCAGTGGCTAATATAGTCTTTTAACAACTATTTACATTTTGTTTTTGACTAAATACTATTGTTTAGCCTCTCTTGATCTTTTCTATCTGTGGAATTTTACTCTTCTGAAATCTGCTGTGGGTTTCAGAACATAGAGGAAAACAGTGATTGTAAACCGAAAGCCAGCAACTTTTCTTAGAGTATTACTCCTATTTTTGTGATTGGTACTTGGCAGGTTGAATTCTTCGATTTTAGTGCTACTACCAATTTTCATCAATTTGGGCATAATTATTTTGGGAATTGTTAGTAATTTGAATGAATCAAGTTAAATCATACTCCCTCTATCCCAAAATATAAAATACTTTGGACATTTCACACACATTAAAGAAATATTCTAGTTTTCTAAAATACTCTAATTTATTATATCGTACTTTCTAAAATTTTTTTTGAAGATATAATATTGAAATAAACATACAAAATAACTTTAAAGTCTTAAAGTATCTTATATTTTGAAATAAAGAATTTGCTCAAAATATCTTATATTTGGATTTTGGATTAGAAATACAGGTACGATAGTATAATTGTCCTTCATTTTAATGAAAGACTTTTCTTAAGTTTCAAAAAGAATGTGAAACAAATAATGCAAAAATTCTAGGTTGGATAAATAATTTGGTAAAATTAACCAACTATTGCTACACATTTTTATGCATTTTTCAATGCTAGATTATTAGTTGATGGTGTATATGCAATCAAACTTTATTCATCAGTTTGAGTTACGGAATATGACACACACGAGAGAAAAAAGAACAGAAAAAATTGTACAAGAATCAAGATGACATGTGTATCATACACGAATATGAAACACATGGAAATAAATAAGCCCTTAGTTCATTTTCATATAATGTTTTAAGAAATTTTACACAATCAAAAAATTATTTTACTTCTCCTTATATCTTTATTTATTTTAGTCTTTCTTGAAAATGAGTATTTCTTCTATATTTCTTTCTCTCAATAAAGTAAGAGTGAATTTAGAAATAACATACAATTGTAGACATGAGAGTTTGCTTAATGCATTTTATAAAAAAGGAACAAAGGGAATAATAGATAATTCAAGTCAACTTGAGACATTAATTGAAAGTATTGAAGTTATTAATTAATGACATTTGAAGATAATTATCTTAACATAAAATTGGAGTGAAACTTGGATCAAAATTAAACTAACATAACCAAAGACCAGATCTACCTCCCTAACATCAAACAATTACTTCCCACAATTTAAATATTGTCATATACTTTCTATAATTTATTTACCAGAGTAGTGATGGGTAAATATCGTCAAATTTGCTTATCGTAATTTAATTAAATAATGTATATGTGGAGAATAAAAATCTTACATTTTACTATAAAAATTCTCTATTTTTACTATTTATAGGCATTAAAACCGTCTAATCCCTATCTCTTTTATATAAATATAAATATATAATTGTGTAATCATTTTCTTTTCTTTTGTAGGTTTAACTGTCCAAATTAATTTAGTCACGTTTCATATAAATATTTTGTTGTGTAGTTATATAATTTCTACTATTAGTCTATATAACTGTGTTCATTAATTGAATTGACACCCTAGTTAATTTACATGATTATAATGCTAGAATTTTTAATCTTGCATTAATAATTTAGTGACATCTATTAGTTTAATTAGGATCTATCTCTTGACTTAATTAAATTAATAGAGAATTATATATTTTAAATTGCATATAATTAAAACTCATTTGTTACATATGATATTTAATATTAGTGATGCTTTTTTAATTCTATACACGCTCAGTTATAGGATTTTTAATTAAAGTAGTAGGTTAATTTATGGAGCTCATCGAAATTAACATAATATGTAAGGGTATGAATTTAGAATTTTAAAATCAAACACAACATATCTAGGATAAATATCATTCAATGATAACTTGATATTAGTTCCTTGCTAAGATTTGTTCTCATTAAATTTTTTTAAGCAAAAAAAAAATCTTTTTTTAATTTGTTAAAACTAGTTTTTAAAACCAAACAAAACCCCTCAAAATTGCTTATATATATAAACTTAAATTAAAAGAATGTTAAGAAGTTTTTGTGGAATCGACCTTTATTTGTCCTAATTACCTAGTTAGAGTTTGTTAGGAAATAAATTGAATTGTACGATTGTGACAACTTCTAAAATCACTTACATTGTTCTATAGAAGCTACTAATAGATAGTTTAAGTCAATTCGAGACATCAATTCAAAGTGGGAGAAAAAGAAATAGGGGGGGGGGACTTAGAATAACTCAATTATAACAATGTTCAGCCAAAAAACAAAAATCATTTAACAATAAGTTCTTGAATAGCAAACATTACAAGAAATCTCTATTTGTTTAATATTTTGATTCATAAATTGTGCTTCTTTCCTCCACACAAATCTATATAATTTACTTTCTCCTTTTACTGATTCGATGTTTTCTTCCATCATGGTATCATTAAATAAATCTGTGATAGACTCCCATAAGATAATTCACCAGCCTTCAAAAATTATCCCAATGTGATAGGTAAATGGATTTGGACATTGAGGAGAATCCATTTACAATGATGATTTGATGAAAGATGTAGTTCCGAGTACATCTCGAAATGGTAGCGTAGGACATCTATGGCATCAATAATCAAAATTGTAAAAACAAATAGATAAAATCTCATCAAATTCTCACTTAAGGTCGATTAAGAACATGCAATAACGAACACTTTGCATGCCACATATACACATGACATCAAAAGCATGATTGATTTGTAATCCAACAATTAATAACATTTAACAACTATCCAAATCCAGCATAAGACCTATAAAAAATAAATTTCATCAAGAGTTTTGGAAATATACCATATAGAAAACTTTAATAGTATTCCAATACAATGTCAAAAAGTTCAATCCTATGGACATGGATAAAACAAATCTAAGTAAAATTGGTTTAAATGATCAGTAGAGTTTAGCTTTGTTCTTAAAGGAAACAAAATTGCAATAGTAATTTTACCAACCTATTGACTATTGGCATTATTTTTACATTTTCCTTTTGAGCGCCTCTACTATCCATTCTAATGCATTAATACTCGCCTAATTAACAATAGAAAAAAGATGAATTAAAGGAAGTATTTATAAAAGTCAGAAGTAAAAACAACATAAGCCTCAACAAGTTCCAAGTTGAAAATAGAGATAGACGGAATACTATATACAATAAAATAAGAAATTTAGCTTATAAAAAGACTAAGAAAATCAAGAATCAGTATGGGGAATACTAGCAACCAAGAAAGTAAATCAAAAGCTATGTATATAGTATAGGAAGATTGGTGGTTTTCGTCTCTAACGTTTTTACTTTTGGCATAATTGGTCTTCAACATTTATTTTTATCTTTTTTGATCCTCAACTTTTTTACGGTTTACACACTTGGTTCTTTTGGGAGGATTTTATAAAAAATCCAGCAAGGTCAACTTAGAAGTCATTACTAGCAATTGGAATATGGACAAAAGCAGAATAACACATTTTTCTATCATTTCATACTACAAAAACATATGAATCCCAAATTTTTCTTGGTTCATATGTGTTTATGTAGTAGAAAATGAGGAAAACTTTAAGGAAAATTTGGAATTCAGAGGCATTTTGTAGTAGGGAATGAAGCAAAAGTTTATTATTTCGTTTTTGCCCCTACTTCAATTTTTAATGTTGACTCTTTAAAATTGAAATGTCGGATTTTGTACAAAATCCAGCCAAAAGGCCCAAGTGTATAAAACTTAAAACGTTGAGGACAAAAAAAATTCAGGATCAAGTGTACCAAAAGTAAAAAAATTAGAGACAATAACCACCAATCTTCTGCTACATATATTTACCTTGTGACCAACATAATTAGCTTGTCGT
This sequence comes from Apocynum venetum, assembly GCA_019593545.1. Lineage (NCBI taxonomy): Eukaryota > Viridiplantae > Streptophyta > Magnoliopsida > Gentianales > Apocynaceae > Apocynum > Apocynum venetum. The sequence continues at coordinate 1,640,965 of SRSM01000133.1, forward strand.
AGAAATTCTAGCTAAATCTACATAAAATGAAAATTAGAACACTTGAACAAAATTGAGTAATATACACAAACATAGAACACAACCATGAGTAGTTTGAGAAAAAAGTTATTTGATACTAAAACAAACAACATCGTTGGCAAGCTCAGGTGGAAGTGATGACCATAGATATGACATTTTCCTTTTGCCCCTATAGTTAACTATTTATTCTTAATGATATTGTCGTCAAAAGCAAATAAAATTGTATACATCTGTAGAATTATTGCAAAAAAGGAAAAAAAAAAGTTCAAGATGTTTGTGTGATCCTTCACTGATAAAACTCATGCTAATATATTTATACCAAGGAAAGAAGAGGAAGGGGAAATCATTTAAAATTATTGATGAGTGAGTTTTTTCACTCACAAAATTAAATACTTATAAGCTTCTTATTAAGTTAGTTATCAAGTTTTTTGTGGGTTTTATGTGTTTTTATGTTGATTTTGCAAATAAGGCGTAGTTTCTTAAAAAGGAGGATTGAAAGAAAATTTTGAGAAAATTGAAGGCATTAAATTGAACATCTTGAGGAGGTCGTGCTCAATAGCTCCAGTATTGTGCCTAGGTGCAACAGGAACGCCTATAATATAACTAAATCTAAAGTTTTGAATAGACCCTTATGGATTGAAGAATGAAAATCTGTTCTTTTATGTTAGAAGAGCCTGCTGGATAGAGACGAGAGAACATAAAAAAACACTAATTTCAAGGAGAAGAAGAAACTTTAAAACAAAATCGAATTTTTCAACAAAAAAAAATAGTTTATCTTCTTTTCTATTCTATATGTGTTTAAGAATCTTGTAATGATGTTTGCTTTTGAGACCATGGATAAACTAAGTTTCTCTTCTAGGGTTACTTTGTAACTGGATGATGATGATTATTGTTTTCACAATTTAATAGATTGATATTTATTCCAATAATATGCTGATATTTTGATTTATTCTTACTGATTGTAAAAGTCTAATAAACTTTTGCACGATTTAGAGATTCAATTTGAAACTGAGAGGAGGTAATTGAATTTGTCATAATCAGAATACCACGAGTTTTATGGGATAAAAATGCACATGTTTAACTTGTGTAATATTAGGAATCTTCTGTGCTTAAAGACTTTGGTGGGCTTAATTTATCACGGATATGTACAGAAAATGCCCATTAAGAAGGTTTGTTTATTCTTCAGAAAAATTAATAAATATTTAGAAATATTCTCTAGCATCATAGGAATAACACGTTAGCTTATTAAATTGGAAAATCATAATTGGATTTGTCTTGATGAAATAGAAAACCTTAGGTCTAATCATATTGAGTCATACTTGCTTGGCTTGAGTTTTTTGTTTTCTAGTTTAAATTCTTATTAGCTAGAAATCACTCTTTGAAGATAATTGTTCAAATAAAATTAGAGTTAATATAATTTCAGTAATTAATAACAATCAATCTTCATGGAACAATACTTGAATAATCACTTTATATTTTTTATTTGATAATGTGTACTTGCATTTAGAAATCTCACAACAATTATACAAATACACACATGCCAAGATACATAAATAAACAATTACACTTACAAAAACCCTTGCATATTAAAACTAAAGACGAATAAAAATACAATAGCTTTAATTCACAATAAAAATAGCATACCCACAACCTTTAAACCTCTAAAAATTAAGTCCTTCTACGGGTTTCACCCTACTTTCCAACTTCTCAAAACCCCTTTACTACACCAAGATATCCATGCATGTACTCAAGTATTTGTGCTAAGAAACCTATATATCAAATTTTGTAACTTGGTTCACTTAATCCTGAATGGGTGTACATCAAAATGTTCAAATATATTATAAAAAAAAAAACCCTGAATTCATCATTCCATCACTCAACCATTGATGTATTTAAATAAACACTCAAAATTTCATTTCCCAACTAAAAAGACAAGAAGAATTTCTAGAAAACATCTCAAATAACAAAAAAAAAAAAAAAACAGACAATAGAAATTCTCGAATACCTTAGTCTTTCTCCTACCACCTTTGCATGGATGAATAACATTGTTGGCAAACTCAGGTGACAGTGTTGACAGTAGAAATGCCATTTTCCTTTTGCTTGGAAAATTCTAATTTACTATATTCTTATAAATAATGTTGTTGCTAAAAGCAAAGAAACAAATAAATTAAGTAATTTTCTTTGTGTAAATCTATAGCATTATTTGATAATCAAATTGCTACACATTGCACACAATATTAACTCAACTCCCAAATTTGAACATGGCTCACAAACATAGCAAACTAATTGAACATAGGGATTCATAATTATAGTAAAACGTCTCAATTGTAGCTAATCAAATAAATTTGGACAAGGGAATGAGAACAAAATGGCTAAGCATAGCGGTCTTCAAGAATGCACATGAAAAAGTGACAAACTTTATAATCAATCATCTTGTGTTCAATGGAAAAAAATGCACATTTAAAAGGAACGTGGTTAAAGAAAAAAAAGAAATATGGGATCAATACATATTGCGGCCTCGCAACATCTCCAAGTTGAAATGCTTTGCTAGTGATTCATGATCATTTTTTTTTTGTTTTTTGAAGCACCATCTTTAACCCAATTAAAATAATATTCATCATTCCAAAAGTACAAATCAATTACTGTCACAACTAAATGTGCATTTATCATCATCTTCAATTTTTAAAAATAGTTAATCAAGTAGCTAAAAAGGATGAAAAAAAGATTGCGTGATAAAATGCGTTTAAACAAATTTAGTTAAATTTCAAGGGGTCTAATCAAATTTTGATTGAGACACATAACAAAATTGAAACATAAACTTTAAAGACCTTTGCTCATGTCTAATAAAGTCCAATTGAATCATATCTAATCAAATTCAATTGAGGTACTTAATGGGAAACTTCAAATAGTTTCCTTTCAAAGCTAATTAAATTCAAGTTCAATTGTGAAACATGTAAGATGTCAAAAGAGATACTATAAAATGCTTTACACTTGGATCTAATCAAATTTCATCTATAGACTTGTTTTACAAGAATCATCTTCAATCCTAGTAGTACATTTAATGATTGAAATGTCGACTACATATAGGTTCCCACCTTTCTATTCAATATTTTCGAGGAGGGGGATGTGTTTTAGACACATTCAGGTAAATGAATTGAAAACTCTAAATTTTTTAATGTCTTAATTTTGATTAATGACAAACATTAATAAATACTAATTGTTTGATTTGTGCAAGTGATATCATTTTTTTTATTAATACGTCTAATCCATCTGTGATGAAACATTCAAGCCTTCAAGGAAGTTTACTCGGTATCAAGGGTAGAAGACAAGCATTTATTGAATTAGATAAGAAATAGATGTATAATTTTAGATTTTGATATAGATATCTCTAATTTACCTCTAATTGAGTAATGGGTTCTAAAGATTGTTCTATAAACGTAAAACATTTTGTTTTTCAAAATGGTTTTAATATGATAAAATATGTTTTATGAAAACCTTGCATCTTGATTTTTATGCTAAAATGTTTTATAAACCTTTGTTGATCGATACCATAACTTGTATAGCTAATTAAAATAATCATTTGTATGTTAAAATGTTGAGGAAGCACAAATGACAACTTTTGATCCACCTAAAGTTGTTTAGGCATTGTCCACAATGTGGTTCATCTTGTGAATACATGTTTTGTTTTGTTTCGAGCTACCCGAGTTGTGTTTCGGTCAACTAGATAGGTCATCCTAAAGCTTCCAGTGAATTTAGAAAACTTGCGGACGATGGTTGAGACGATCAACCATGTTATCGATCGCAAGTCCTCTAAGTGGAATTTTAACAGTTGTGATGCTTTATAGATATCCAAACCTTTTGAAAAATTTATTACTATCGACGTTTTAGCAAAACATTGATATGCATTCAATTTATAACATCTTGGAAACATTCTTAAACCATTTTTAAACATATGCATTGTTGAAATTATTCAAGAAAAGTTTTTCATATTCAAAGGTTTCTCTAGCAATCTTATCAAGCAATTACTTAAAAATGTGATTGTATTGCAATTTGATATATCTTCACAATAAAGTGTTATCTATAAAAAGAACTCTCTCATTATAATCTACTTGTACTTTGTATTCAAGGTTACATATAGTTTAAAACCTTATGTGTTAGGGTGAACCTTGGATTGAAGATATTTTTAATTATCTTGTTATGTGATTCACTATTTGTTACGTTATCAAGATTGTGTGGTAAAACTCATTAGTTGAGTGAGTTTTGATTGTTTGAAAGGTTTTGTAAAACCCTAAAGTTAAGTCTTGATCATTTTGTGTAATCTCTTGTATTTGAATTAGTAAACCCATTTGGGAAATCCTTAAGTAGATAATTTAAGGTAGTGTAGTAGGTTTGTTTGGATAAATCGAACCACTATAAATCATTGTGTTCATTGATTTAATTTCTGCAATTTACTTGAACATTTATTACACATACAACATATACATCAAGTGTTTGGTATGTGCTGTCAAATAAATGCATAATCGAATTATGTTTGCAAAAATCGGATAAGCCCCTAAAAGAAAACAAAGGTGCAAGAAAGTGGTTTGATCAAAGTAAAGAATGAAAAAATATTAAGAATGTTCAGTAAATCAAATTGAGGACTATGGACTTCTTAAGCAACCTTAGACAAAGCTCCCTTGTCACATTAATAAGAATTTTAGATTGCTTAACCAACCTTGGGCAAGTAAATTATATAAAAACTTAACTGCAACTCTAACAATCATCACTAGGGAAAAAATAATAAAAAGTGGTATAATTAAAGATTGACTCTAGGTAAATTAAGAGCTAAAGACCAAGAAAAGTTAGCATTTGTTACTAAGAGGCAAGTGAATTAGCTTTATCCTTTTTTTATTTGAAGAATTCAGGGAGAAGACATGATAAAATGACAACATATATAAAGCTAAAACAAAAACATATTTTTCCATTGGGGGAAAGAACAACAAGATCTATATGAAAACCAAAATAATAATTTTACGTAGTCATAGTTCTCAGAAATTTTATGCAAGTAAATTCTAATTTTGTGGGAACAATCGAAATGTCAAATAATACTAATTTTGGAATTGCCAAAAAATAAGTGACTTTTTGTGACATACAAGAAATTGCATCAATCATTCAATAAGTTGAATCAAATAATTTGTAGGAGGTTTAATCACACTTCTTATACGTATGTTATACCATTTTGAATACTTCTTAACTTTAAACCACTTATCAATAATTACAATTTTGTTTTTCAGGATAGAATTAAACTTTTTATATAATAATACATATGAGTTGGTACATCCTTATCACTTCATGAAGAACTAATTGCTCTAATAGTAAAGCTACAATCCCAATACTCCAAAACAATCCCCTATTAAGTATTTAAATATTGAGGTCAAGTCACATACTAATTCCATATGTTGATATGTTAGGCGTATGTATTATTATATGTTTGTAATTCATCTAAGCACACAAAAGGGCTTCATTGTCATTCTATGTGTATTTATGCATTATATTAAAGTTTACATTCTATAGATAGGGATTATATATATATATATATATATATATATATTTGACAAGTTATTATTCAAATTAACTCAAGACATAAGATTCTTGCAATGTCTTTGATTGTGTTATATTATCGTGACTTCACTAGGGCAACAAGCTAAGAAAATGAAACCCAGAGTGCCGCATCAATTGTTGGGACTTCTTCTGCTCCATTAACACTCATAGAGGTTTTTATGTCTTCCCCTAATACGTGCACACCTAGAAAGCGGCTAGTGCATTTTTTGTTTCTCAATCACTTAATAGTAAAATAGATAACTATTGTATTTGGTGATTGGTTGTGCTCATGGTACTTGGTGCAAAAAAGTAAGTATCTTTATTGATGACTCAATTGATGAGTCAACCGTGGGTAGTACCCAATCTGTTTTAATTTCTTTTGCTCCTCTTCCTACCTTCTCCCCTTAAAATTTTTAAGGCACCAGTCACTAAGATGTTCAACCTGAGTCATATGTTATGTACTTGGTGGTTAATGTTGTTTTGTCCGGATTGATTGTCCGGATAAACTCATTTCGTCCGAATAAACTTACTTTGTTCGAATTGGTCATGCGGAAAGTCATTTTACTTTAAATGCGTAAATGCAAGATAAATACTTTAAATGCGTAAATACAAAATAAATATATGAAAAATATATTATTTATCTTCGATGTATGAATCGAAATTAAAATTAGTTTCTAAATTTTCCATTTATCTTAAATGTGTTGAGGAAGTTTCTTTTAAAGTGAGGTATAAGGGGCAAAATTGGTAGATGAGGTTGCAATTTATTAATTTCGGGTGTGTTTAGTAATTCTCATCTCCAATTCATAGTCTAAAAAAAAAAAATCTCGAATTGATAGGCTCAACAGTTCCAAACACTTGATTGCGCGGCTTGCGCCAACTAGATGCAATGCTGTAACATAAATTTGGTTGTGTACGATTTTCTAGAAGAATCAACCATCATTGTACAATCAACACAGGGTAAAGCTCCATTCTTTTCCTCAAACCATCTGCAAAATTTTCAATTTTTTCAAATGTGTACAACAGCTTTAAAAATTTCTACTTTTTGCACTACTTTTAATCTTGCTTTGTTGGGTTTTCCGTTCTTACATCATCAATCATGGTACTATTCTTTAATCGGTTAAATATGTTCCCTAATAACTTTTTCATCCAAAGCCCAATAAAGATGGAATCTTGCTCTGTTCAGCTTCCCTCCAAGCCGTTTCATAAGTTGCTGCTCAGTTATGATGGTAACCAAGTCTCCTGTTTTTTTTTCATTTTATTTATTTAAAATTTGGGTAGCATTATATGCTAATTTGGTCTATCTAAATCGGGGGTTGATTGGTAGTTGAGAGTTTATTAGGATTGTCCGTTTCTCACTTTCTCTTTGGTGTGTAGTTGAATGTTGATTGAATAATTCTGGGGCTCCTTCGCTTCCGCCGCAAAGAATTAATCTTGTCTGAAACCTGTTTCTCCGTTCACTTTTGCTATTGTCTGCTGTAGTATCTTTCTTGCTCTGTTTGATGCATTGGCTTGCCAAGTGTGAACATTCACTTGGATTCGTTGAACTGGGTCGGGTTTACTAATGCTTTTCAATTTTCCACACCAAACGTTCTACGCGGGGCATTGACTGTTAGGCTTCTCTTGCTAAAGTTTGTTTATTTGTGAAAGTTCCGATTAGATTTTGCTTTTATTTGTGGGGTTTTTATTTTGTCTTGCTTGACTTTGTTATGTTCTTTTTCACAACTTCAGCTTCAGTCTGGCAGATTCAAGAACTTTGATCATCAAGACTTGTGTTGCAGTGGTTTTGAAATTTGGTTTCCTTGAGTTTTAATTGCTTTCTTCTGCTTGTGTTTTGATTTGGGGGTTAATAACTGATTTTAGTTTGCACGTGAATAAGTGTTGTTGAAGGTTTTAGAATTTTTGTTTGGTGAGTTTCAAGAGAACTTGGAACTCATCAGATGAAATGGATGCTGATGGGACTGGTAAAACACCTGTCTATTTGGAAAATGGGGGAAGAAGTGGCGAGAAGGTGCAGAAAGATTTAGATCATACTAACGGTGTCAGTCACTCAGTTGAATTGGAAAAACGGCCCCCCTATGAGCAATTTAACCCTGAATCCTCAAGCTCAACACAGAATGAAAGAAAAAATTTGTTGGAAGTGGGTCATAGTTCTGCAAGCTGGAAGTTCAATACTGGATTATCTGATGAATTCATCCATCATGGGTCAAGTTTATCATCTGGAGTGGAGAAGATGACTTCAAATGAGCAGTATGAAGCATGTACTACTCCTAAAAGAACATACATGGTACATCATTCATCGGCTATTGAGATTTCTCATTCCAGAGGGTCAAGTATGAGCCCATTGCCTTGGGCAAAGAGAGGTTTGTGCTTAAACGGTTCTTTACATGTTTATTGATATCTGTACACAGTGTTGATTCCCTTTTAACTTATGCTTTCATTTACAACACTGAAGTATTCTGGCAAGCTTCATATAGCTGGAGAATCAAGCATTATCAATCTTCTTATTGCTTTAGGATGAAATATCCGTCCTCCAGTTTCATGTTACCACCTTAGATAAATGTTTGTGATCTCTATGAATATGATTCGCAGCATAATTATTAGGAATTGCAAGAATAATTTTAAATAGTTATATCTATGTGGTTAGATGTACAAAGCATAATAGAGAGAAAAGGGATTGCTGCCCCTTGAAAAATGAAAATGACTTGTTTAGTTATGTTTATGCGAAAGGACTGGAAAATTTGTTTATTTTTTTGTTTCTTTTTCTGTTATCACTGTTCAGAGGAAGAGTAGAGGGAATACATATATAATTCATTATATTCCATGATAAAAATGACAAGAAGATTGCTGGATGTGTATCTTTGTCTCTTTGTTTTTTGTTATGCCACTTCCATTCTCTTTCCAATTTCTGATTTCCATGTTTTTTGTAGGATGGTATTTTTAACTTCTTTTGCTCCTCTTCCTACCTTCTCCCCTTAAAATTTTTAAGGCACCACTCACTAAGATGTTCAACCTGAGTCATATGTTATGTACTTGGTGCTTAATGTTGTTTCTTGAGTCGGTCTGTGCCTTGATGGATGGAAATTTTAAGGGAAATGACAAGGAATCACCCATGGAAGTTTTGGAGAATCTAGCTTTGCCTGTCTTTATCATTATTTGGACCAATAACAATTAAGTAGAGGGGCAAAGATGTTTGTTTTAAATTCTATAAAAACTGATGGTTTTGGCTCTTGTTTGCCTCCCTTCTATTTTCTTCCATTTTTCTATTGATATCAATGAAATTAGTTCTTTCACCGAGACCTGAGATATTTTGCAGAACATCTCTATATATACAAGTTCTTGGAGCCCATGAACCAGAAATGTTTTTTGTGAGGTATTGTGCCGCTAGAATCTCCATGAAAGAATGAGAAGAAAAAACAAGGGAAGTCCAATCCTGAAAGCTATAACTGTTTTTGATTTCATGGCTTTCAAGTAACATGTACTTCAGAAAGTCCTGCAGAAAGAATTTGAATAAATTCCATGTTCCCTTTGTTCTTAGTCCTTGCTGGTTCATTATATAATTTTGTTACACAGTTTCTAGAGGTTCCATCTGTACAATCTTTTCCTTTCAAGCTTGGTGCTACCTCTCCCTGTGTTAAGGCAATGCCAACATTAAATCTTTGTATACTTTTTGGATGATTTTCTCACAGAGCAATTCTCACCATGCCAAACCTTGACATATGCTAAGTCTTGTGATCGAGCTTTAGGATGTATTAGTTTCTATTAGAATAGCATTATCAGATCTGAGATTAGATCTGTCAAACTTAGCAATTTATAATCTTATTTATGCTATGATTGTGAACAAATTTCCCAGTTTGACTTTCTAGAGTAATTGTGCTTGTTCTGTTTCTCTTTTAAATGTTCTGTAGGTTTGGACCATTGTGTTACTTCTCCTTTGGGAAGTCACAGAAATCTCTTCCTTGAAGGCCATGAAGTTTCATTTTCAAGATCACTGACTGAGAAGACGGGGAGTCCAATATATGACCTAAAACTGGACAAGCTATCAAAGCGTGAGAAGGTAAACTTTGATATTTGTTGCATCTTGCTGTTCAGTTATTAACTTCTATATTTTCCATTTTTTAGCTCAGTACCAATTGCACAGGGTTGAAGTTTCTTTTATGTGCAAGCATGTTCCATGCACTATCTACTTTTCCTTGCCGTTTTATAAGGTTTAACTTTTCAAGTTATCCATCTTTTAGAGAGTGACACTTCTATGTCATATGCTGTCTCCTGAATTTTCTTAAAGTGCAATAAGGTTAATTGCTGCCAGAAATTCTATACTATTATTGATTCTATGATGACATGTATTGTATGCTGGAATAGAATGGAATGAAATGCCTTTACACTCAGAATCCCATCGCACCCATAAGGGTTGGAATCATCTTCCATTTCATTGTTTGATAGAAAAAGTCATGAGGGAATGGTAATTCTTTCATGCATTTGGTATAATTATTTCCTTGGTGTCAAAATGAAATAAAATTTAATGTAATTAGACTTGAGTCCCCTTCTTAACATTATTCAATTATGATCTTTTCAACTAAAGATTAAATGATTATATAGCCAAATTCTGGACTTATTCTAAAATATGAGGAATATATGATACAAAAATGGCCATTTTTCTTCTTTTAATTAGTAAATACCCTTGTAAACATATACAGGAAATTCAACACAAACTAGTGAACATTGCAAGGCTAAGCCCAAACCTCATCTCACGAATTTTTTATTTGAATGACACATACTACTAGAACCTAGAACATCAGACTTTCCTTCAAAGTATTAGGAAAGATAATTTAAGTATAAGACAGAACATAGTAAAACAAGCTAAAATTTTAAAAACAGACAAAGAAATTCCTCTTTCTGGAACAAATATAAGGAGTAAATAATATGAGAAATCAAACATTTATGAAATAATCATCTCACCTATTCAGTTGAAAGAAATAAAAGGGGCTTTCATTTTTACTCCTTTTTCTCTTGATGTAACTCTCAAAAGTAAGGTTGAAAAGGGCCACTTTATATATATATTCTCCTAGAGTGGCCTTTCCTAGTTTTTGAGTAGAAAGGCCTACTTAAATTTTACAAACCAAAGGTTGGAACGGAATCAGAACCATTCCATTTGATTTCACTGTAGCAAACATGCCCCAAAGGTACTGTTCAATATTAAATCATCTAACCATTGAATTTTACAATTGCAAGTTGAATCTGTTTCATCATACTTGCAAAAGTTTTCAATTGACAGATTCCTGCAATACATTTCCCTTGCAAGAATAATGGGGGATACATTTAGATTCAATAAAAGGAAGAAGATATTGATGAAATTTGGTTCTAAAACTAGTAATAAAACAAAGTTAACAAATTATAAAGCTATTGTATTTCGTAAGTCTGTAGCCATTTTCTTTTATTTAGCTTACATATTTGTAGCTCAATTCTCCTGCCTCAGAAGTGCTAACTAATTGGAGTTATTAAGAAATAACTAGTTTCCACACGGTATCTCCTTCATGTGAAATTGCAATCTTGAAATTTGACATTCATGTGAATTAGATGGTCTTCAAAACTTCCTTGAAATTGATTAATGCTCTGAATCATGTATAAGAAGAAAGTAGTAGTTCCAATTCTTGCATAGATCATTTGAAATATTTATCATACATATTGAAGTTTGGGTCTTGTTGTAATTGCCAAGCACCTAAAGTTCCCAATTGCTGATGAAAAATTCCACATGAAAGCCCTTCATGTTTAGGTAGTTGTTTGCCAAGTTTGCAGCATGGAACTTTCAAACACTTATGCTTGTCCTCTTAGATACAGTGTTTTGTATTTGTTCTTTCAGGAAAAACTCATTATGGACCTAGTAAAGATCCAAGGGGATGGAACAGTGGAGGTTGATATATCAAAGAGTACACCTCTAGCTTCTGAATTGTTAGAACTTCATTCGGTCGAAGGGCCTCCTCCTACAATAGATCAGATTATTGATGATTACAACAAATCAATTCCCAAATTGAAGATAGCGGTGCTTGTGGTTGGAACAAGAGGAGATGTTCAACCTTTTCTAGCTATGGCTAAGAGATTACAGGTATTTTAACTGCTGGCTTCCATCTAGCCTAACTGAAGTTCTAATTTCTCATTGTACTTTTAGTCCCCCCCCCCACCCTCTTCCATTGCTGCTTGTGTTTAAGTCAGAAGCTGAAACTTCTCTGTCTGTAGTTTGCAAAATATAAAGTTATCTTAACTGGAGTTTGATGCACACAAATATATAATGTTTAAGGAAATTAAGTGCAAGTATCTCTATGTTTTGCAGGGTGATGATGTGTTCTTTGCAGAAATGCTGCTCCAAAAATTAAATCTCTTTTGAATTTTTATGTTTGTGCTATCTGAACTTTGTAATACATCTTTGTTGTCTTGTCAATTTAAATCTGTATCATCTTGTCAACAAACATGTAGAGTACATTTTGTCTTGTGAAGTCCTGTTGATAAATTACCATGCTCCTCTTCCTTCACGAAGGAACTCGGTTTAAACCTCACTTGTTCTATGTGTATTGAATGTTTACAGGAGTTTGGTCATCAAGTTAGGCTGGCAACGCATTCTAACTTCCGTGATTTTGTGAAGTCAGCTGGTATTGATTTTTTCCCCCTGGGTGGCGATCCTCGGATTTTGGCAGGATGTAAGAGGTCTTTGACATGCAAATATTTCATTTCTTTTTTGCATGAAGAGGATTTCTCTCTCCCCTCTCTCTCTCTCACTCACCCCCCATTCTGTCGTTTTTTGTATTCTACTACTACTTTTACCTTCTGTGTTCCAATCATTAGGTGTCAGCTTTAATTTCACATTAAAACTGAATTACCACTTGGTAGAACTTCAAGTGCTACCCAAATTAGTAGCTCACTGGTAGTTGGATTCCTTGGAAACACAAGTTCTTTATCTTTTATAAACCAACTGCATGAACTTTAATTTTAGTTTCTGTAGTTGTTTAGTTCATGATGCAAGCAATCTGTGATCTAACAGAAGCCATCATGTCTTCTTGTTATTGTAGATATGGCTCGGAATAAAGGTCTGATTCCATCTTCACCAGCAGAAATATCTAATCAGCGGAAACAGCTTAAGGCCATTATTGAGTCACTTCTTCCAGCTTGTACTGAACCAGATTTTGAAACGGGTGCACCATTCAGGGCTCAGGCAATCATTGCTAACCCTCCTGCTTACGGTTAGTATATTGACGCATATCACACCTCTGCCACCAGTCCAGCAAAATAGTGGATAGTGAAAATTAAAAAAATAATAATAATGAAGAAAAGATGCTTGGAGAGGTATGTGTGTGTGTATCCTGTTCTCGTGTATATATGCATACTTGAGTATTCATGTACGTTTTCTTGTTTTTATAGTAAATTGTGGTCATTATATCTTATTGAATGATAATTAGTTATTTTCTTACTTTGTCGCTTGAAATCATTGCATCTTATGCAGCTTAGATTGTTGAATTTGAGTAGATTTAAAGAGGTATCTTATACTGATTGTGGGTGCAAGGTGATCTGGACATTTTGCTTGTGATCATCTATTTGATTTGGTCTTGATGCCTCAAGAATGTCAGGCATATCTTGGAAACATGTTTATGGCTGCTTCATGTCTAGCTAACACATATTCATTGGTTGCATATATGGGAAATCTTCTGATAGAATAGCTTTTAGGCGCTGGCAAAATGTACGTAATAAGTGAGCTTTGAGTTTGAGCTGTTATCCACTTTGTAATCTAGAATATGACTTGTCTACTGTCTCAGTTTATATTTATTGACGAACTCTACTATGTGATATTGTATTGTGTTTGAAAAATGTCCTTTTGGCAGGACATGTACATGTTGCTGAAGCTCTTGGTGTACCCCTGCACATATTTTTTACAATGCCTTGGACGTGAGTATCGTGATATTTCCTCAAATCTTTATCCTATGATAAATTTCGTCATTGACATGCTTATCAACCTGCTTAGCATCAGGCTACAAGACCTAGTTTATAAATTTGGCATGAAATTGAATATGAATTTATTTTATTTTTTTTACTCTTGAATTTGTAGGTCAAATGAGCAATATGATTACATGTAACAATCTTCCTCTAGATACCTTGATGGACATGCTTTACTTTACTAATAAATTTAAAAGGAATTCTCTCAAGAGGTCCAGGCTAGCATTTTTCAAACTGTATTAATCTATTAACTCATGGTGGAAATTTGTATAAAATATATCTTTATAATGCTTTCTCATAGTTGATTGTGATGGACAGGCCCACATATGAATTTCCACACCCATTAGCACGCGTTCCTCAAAGTGCTGGTTACTGGGTATGTTCTAAGCTGTCTTCCTACTTTTCAGTTTATCAAGTTAGTTTCAGTAATAATATTGCTTCTTATGTGCTTTTGGTCTATCCAGCTTTCATATTTGATCGTGGATTTAATAGTATGGTGGGGCATAAGAGCATATATCAACGATTTCAGGAAAAAAAAGTTGAAGCTGTCTCCAATTGCATACTTCAGTATGTATCGTGGTTCAATTTCCCATCTGCCAACAGGCTATATGTGGAGTCCCCATGTTGTGTCCAAGCCAAAGGGTATGCCTGGTTACATGTGAAAATGCATTCAGTAAGGATGTATCCATTTCTTTTCTAATTATATATTCTCTTCAATTTTGATTTCCGGTACATCGAATTTCTTCTATTGACAATATTCCTTTCTTATAAAACTCTTGAAAAGACAGGTGGCTGTTAATCTTGTTACTATATGTTGCACTTAAATTTTGAGTCAGGAAAAGAAAGACGTTTTAAAAAGTAATATCTATAAGACCTTATGGTAGGTTGTCCTTTTCAAATGTGGCATTGGACGTTGCTTGGTGATTAAGGAGTTCTGCAAAGATAGAAAATGCCCTTAACTAGACTTATTAAGTGATTCAAGTTTTGATTAAGGTAAAAATTTTGGGTATAAGTAAAAGCAATGTTTATAAAACAGTTGGAGTTTGCACATTAAGGTAAAGCAGAGGGGGAAGATTGTAAGTACTAAGACAATGAATTCAAAAATTTAAGACATTCCAAAATAAAGAGAATTCCATTTAAGAGTTGTGAAACAATATACAGGGGAGTGTTATGTGAAACAATATTGAGAAAAAAATTGGAGTTTGCACATGAAGGTAAAGCAGACAGGGAAGAGTGTAAATACAAAGACAATGGATTCAAACATTTAAGAGATTCCAAAATAAAGAGTATGCCATGCAAGAGTTATGAAACAATATACAGAAGGCAACGAAGCAACTCACTAAACCTGGATAGGCCTTGTTTTCATTTTTCCATATTTCTTCTACTTGGGCTCAAGTGCTCTTTCACATTGTTTGGACAAATTTGAATTGTTGATGTTGGGTTTCTTTTTTAGTTAATGGTTCACCATATCATTTCTTATGGAAGATGTCACATGTACAGATTGGGGCCCTCTGGTTGATGTTGTTGGTTATTGTTTCCTTAATCATGGATCAAACTATCGACCTCCAGAGGACTTTGTTCAGTGGATGCAAACCGGGCCTAAACCTATATATATTGGGTTTGGAAGCATGGTATGGTCTTTGATCTATATTTTGGTTCATCTCCTTAGATCCCTCCAATACTTGGTTTAATTATTTTACTTTCTGCAATTAAATTCTTGATTCTGTTGTTTTATATATGTGTAGCCTCTTGAGGATTCCAAGAAAACTACAGATATTATCTTGGAGACGCTGAAGAATACAGGACAGAGGGGAATAATTGATCGTGGCTGGGGAGATCTTGGTGCTTGTATGTTCAGTTTTTTGGCTCTGTCATTTATGATCTTTGTTGTTATTGTTTTTTATTTTGGAAAAGAAGAATTATCCTATAGCTATTGTGAGGCTGATTCAATAGGTTGATTCCTGTACCTTCCTTCCCCGGAAATAAAAAAACAGAAGCACCAAAAGACCTTGGAATATTACTACCTGGAAGGAGAGGGGGAGCATGGGGAGGGGGGGTTCAATAAAGTAATTGTCCCTCTTATAGTATGCCTCTTTAGATTTCTGGCAAACAAGGACTCAATACAAAAGGGAACTAGTCTTGTTAAATTGCAGCCGGCTCTGCATTCCTGCACTGTTGTTGCAATAACTTTTGTATCCAGTTAATAATGCTTTCAAAAATAAATTGTTCATAGAACCTATAGAAACTCAACTGTTTGTACGTGTGTTATTCAAGTTTGTGATAGGAACTTATTTTCCAGTTTTGTGTTCAGTTCCAGAGATTCCTGACAATGTTTTCCTCCTCATCGATTGCCCTCATGATTGGCTATTTCCTCAATGTTCAGCTGTGGTAAGTTTTCTTTGACTACCCCACAGAAAGAAGTTTTTTGACCTATCACCTTATCTAGTGGTCTGTTGTTTGGGCTAGGGATAGCACGAGAGGCAATTCCGTATTTCTCCTCTTAGTAAATGCTAAAATGGAATTATCACATTGGAGACCTTTTCATCTTTTATATGCCAGCCGTTATGGTGAAGCAGAAGTTCATTTTCGTTATGCTCATCAATATATGAAACATTCTTATGCAGGTTCATCATGGTGGTGCAGGAACCACAGCCACGGGACTGAGGGCTGGGGTACGTTCTTTGTCAGTTTTATTCTTCTTTTTTGCAAATGTACTCACATCTTTGACTATTCCATTTGAATTTCTTGTATATGATTTTCCTCTAATAGGAGTCATGATCAAGTGCTAAAATTTTGTTGTTTTTGAGAAATCTCTTTCCATTTCTTTATAGGTTACTCCCTCCGTCCAGAATGTCCACATTTCTATTTTAGTTCAAAATTGAATATTTACTTTCCTTAAATAAACATATTTTTATTCAAAATTTCATTAATAATCTCTTTAATTTAAGGGATTTATGTCTCGCTAACTCATGATCTTCATTACACATTACCCTAATTTAAAAGATATACATTTTACTAACTAATGGGTCCCACAATCCATTATATTAATATCAAGAATAATTTGATAAGTTAAATAAAGTTAAAGATATTTCTTAATTTTTTAACCAAAATAAAAAGTGTGCATTCAATTTCGGACATAGAATATATTTTATTTAATACTTGGCTTGATGTAAGAAACAAAATTTGCTTGCAGTGCCCAACAACTATTGTACCATTCTTCGGGGATCAGTATTTCTGGGGTGATAGAATCTATGAAAAAGGACTCGGACCTGCTCCAATTCCTATTTCTGAGCTGACTGTTGAAGCTCTTTCAGATGCCATAAAGTTTATGCTCCAGCCTGAGGCAAGTGTTCTATGCACTTAACTCTCCTTTTGCTCTTAATATTCTCTCTTTATTCATCTTGTTGGTTACTTTATGTATGGACCAAGTAGTACTAAGATGAGGTGAGGCAGAGTCCTTTTCCTTTTGGTTCTGTCTGTAGATCAAAATATGAGACAACCTATCTGAAAAAGTTGCAGTTTCCAAAAATATCCTTATTTTAGGCAATAAGGGGAACCATATCCTGAGTAAAATCCTTTCTTTTCTTTTTTATAAAAAAAATATATTTGAATTTTATAGAAATTCTCACTTTTCTTTGGTGTGGAAAAATTTATTAATGAACAAAACTTAGTGGTTTTTTGTTTGAAGAGTATCTTGGGAACTCCATGACAGTAATTTGGTTGATTTAGATGCTTAATCGCCTATATGTGAACTTAGAACTTTATCCACTTCCCCTTGATTTAGAAATTAGAAAGCATCTCCAAGCTGCTAAATATAAGTTCGTGACATGAGCAAGGTTGCAAAACTGAGCATGGCCTACCTGAAGCTCCTCTATACTGGGAGTTGGCCTCCCATGACACCTAACTAAAAGTTGAATTTGGAAGCAAGTTCACAAAGAGCACTATATTTATCGTTGAATCTAGGTTGACAAATCCTATTCATTCTGATCTCAGCTTTGATGCATACTTTATTAGTACCAAATATTATTATTATTATTATTTTATGACATTGGTATCCGAATACACAGTATGCCTAATCCAGTAAGGATCCGGCGAAAACATCTCCTCAGGAGCAATGGCATTATAGCTGATGAGAACATAAGGTTGCTCCAGGTGACTCGAACCTGCGACCTCCACTTGGCAAGCTAGGTGAAAAGGTCGTCGGTGGTGGATCAATTGGTCTACACTCACTTGTTTACCAAATATTATTTATCCAAAATTTTATTAATAACCTCCTTAGTTTAAGGGATTTATATCCCACTAATTCATGAGTTGATCTATTAATATAATATGAAGGATAATTTGATAATTTAATTAAAGTTAAATAATTTCTTTAATTTTTAACTAAAGTTAAAAGTGGATATTTAATTCTGGTCGGAGGGGCATATGTACTATCGGAATGATGATTGCTATATTTTAGATGGATATAATATTTTTCTTGAACATCTGATTTTCCCCCAGTATCTACAGTTTGCTGAGAAATTGAGAATGTTGTTTTGATGAAATATCCTGCAGGTAAAGTCTCAAGTGACAGAACTTGCAAAGTTATTAGAACATGAAGATGGTGTTGCAGCAGCAGTTGATGTATTTCACCGGCATTTGCCTCCTAAACTACCATTGCCTTCTGCATCTAGAAAGGTTGAAGATGATCTGAATCCCTTGCAGTGGCTGTTCATTCAGATAGGCAGAATCTGCTGCTTGCCTTGTGGTTCTTAGGTTGATTACAGAATAGAATTGTTGTAGCTCTGTATAGAATCCATTTTTGTTAGTCCATATTTTAGCATTCATTCATTTTATTCTTACACCCTTTTTTCACGGGTTGGGCAGCCATAGCATGTGTAGTTTCCTCATCTTTTTGTTTAGGCATATTTAGTGTGTGGGTTTGAGGTTTCTTCAAGAGAATTTTCATAGGGATATAGAATAAGAAGTTAGTTTCTCTTTAACCAGTTGGCTCTAGGAGAGAGTTTTGATCTTTACACTATAGTGCAGTCCATTAATTGATTGTAATGTCACCATATGTATCATATGATCTGTTCTTTATTGGCTTGATTCCTGGATTAGGGACTATCTGATTTAATGTACCCTGCTGTTTCTGGACATCTTCCACGGAGATCGAATATCTTTAACATAAAAGTTTAGAAGTTTTAACTGTTGATACTTTGGTGTTAATGTATTTAGGTTGTTAGCCTAACTCTCCTTTATAAATCAAGTACTCCCTATGTTCTTTTTATAAGTTCTCACATATCAAGCTGGTTTTTATTATTATTATTTTTAACATGTTTTTATTTATCTCTAAAAAAATCGTAAAATGATTTATAATTTATAATTAAGGATAAAAAGAAAAATGTCTTCAATGGTTTTGAAAAAAGGACGAATGATGCTTTGGTATTAGCGTATCTGAGTAGTTGGCCTCGTTCTTTTCAATAAATCACGGTTAAATTAGTTTAATAATTAATGCATTTATTCATTGGTTCAATAAAGAAATCTTTGTTCGATTTGATAGCAAGATGCAAGCATTTTTCACTCTTACAAGTTAGGAAATTAGCAAATTTGAAATTTATACTATTTTACTTTTTCAGATTTGATATAATTTCTTCAATTTTGAATTTTATTGTAATAATATTTTTTAAATTTTTTATCTTGGTTGGTCCAGTCATTTTTTTTATTGTTTTCTAGTAAAATCCATACCAAATAAGTGACATTTCTTTTAGAGGTAAAATTATCTTTTCAACTTTTCCTTTAAAAAAACTTCAGAAAATTAGCAGGATCTGTACTATTTTACTTTTTCAAATTTAATAACATATCTTCTATTTTTAATTTTATAGTATCCAGTACTTTTATACATTTTTCAACTTTAGTAATATATTTTCTATTTTAAATTTTACATTTTTCGACCATTTTTTTCGGCCAACACTATGTCAAATCAATAACTCACATTTTTTATCAGAGTTATATATGTTATTTTCATGAACAAATTTGATCATTTGTTAATTTTCACTCATTTCCTTTTCTCTTTTCTCCTCCTTTCTTCATCTTTTTATTCTTCAAATTAAAGTTTGTTGCAAACTCATGATCATTTATTAATTCCATCCATTTTCTCCTCATTCCTTCCACATTTTCTTCTTCATATTGAAGTTTGTTGTAGACCTATGATAATTTGTTAATTCCATCCACTTTTCCCTTTTTCTCCTCATTCCTTCCACTTTTTCTTCTTCAAATTGAAATTTGATATAGCTGCATACTCAGAAAAATGACATATATACCCTTATAAAAACGGTTAGCCATCAGTTTTGTATAATGTTGACCCAAAAAAAATAGTCAGATTGATCAAATATGAAAAAATAAAAAATAATTGGTACTGTAAAATTTAAAATAGAAGATATCTTATCAAAGTTGAAAAGATATAAAAGTACTGACAATGTAAAATTCAAAATATAAGATATTTACTAAATTTGAAAAAGTACATATCCTTAATTTACTAATTTTCTGAAGTTTTTTTAGAGAAAGTTGAAAAGACAATTTTGCCCCTAAATAAAAGTGTATCACTGATTTTGTATGAATTTCGCTGGAAAATGGTCAAAAAATGGTCGGACTGACCAAAGTTAAAAAATTTTAAAAAAAGTATTGTTACGATATAATTCAAAATTGAAAAAATGATACCAAACCGGAAAAAGTAAAATAGTATAAATCACAAATTTACTAATTTCCTACAAGTAACAACTCCAACATACAATGTATAAATATAAAATACAATCTATAACATCATTTCTTGTATATTTTGATGTCTCTCCATCTAGATTCCATGTAGTTGCTAGAGCCAGCAGGTGCAGCATAAACCCCACATTTGAAGTAGAGATCTCCTGGCCCTTGATCATTTACAACAAACTTCTGAACGGCATCGATGAAAACGGTAATTTTCCCTTCGTCTACGTTGTGAATTACATTTAATCGGAACCATTTGTCGTATAAATTTGTATCCACAACGTTAAATTTGTAGTATTTCATGTCTCCATCATAAATACGTAGCTGAAGGGTTGTAGCTCCTACTCTTGCCCCATGAATTTGCATTATTGTTACCCCAGAAGTACCCTTTGGAACATAGGCATAGCCTTCAAATTGCCATATTCCAGAAGAGTAATCAAGTCCCTACATTAAGATTCATATGAGTTATTTGTAATTTTATCAAAGATTATGATATTCATGCAAACATGCTCATAAAAAGTGTATACAATGACAGCGCACAAAATTTCAAAGGAACATGACCTAATCCAAGTAGTGTAGTTGGAAAAAGTCATTTGAAATTTTGTGTGACAAATATTCTTTCTGTTCAAAATTAAATATTCGAATGTCTAGAATTGAATGTCAATTTTTTTAAAATAAACATATTTTTCATTTAAAATTTCATTAACAATATTTTTAATGTAAGAGATATACATCTCAATTAATGGCTCAACTACTAACTAAATTAATAATAATAATAATGTGTGAATTTCATTAAAATCAAATTCTCTAATTATTTTTTAAATTAAGTCAAATGTAAATATTCAAAATTTGATAGAAAAAGTACTAAATTTGACACACGAAGGAAGAGGGGAAGGTAACCATAATGGGTCATGTAGATTATAAATTAGACAGAGTCAAGAAAATAACATCTATATGCATAAGGTATAGAAGAAAACACTATCTAACCCAACTTTTTTAATTGGAAAACTTGTCGGGATTCTAAAATTTGATCCCCAAAAAAGAAAATGTTCCTTAACATTCGAGATAATGTATCATAAAAATTTATGGTATCAATTATAAATTAAACGAATCAAATAATCTTTAATATGTATTTATTGACGTTTATAATTCAGTGCAGGACAAAGATAAAATAAATTGGGACCTTAATGCGGACTTCTGTACGCGGCCTAGTACCACTACTAGGCTTGAAGGGCTTGTCATTGGTGTAAACCCAAAATCTTCTAACTCCATCTTCATCCCTGTATCGATCATCAAGTGGCATATTGAATGGCTTCTCCAGCACATAATTTGCCTGAGTTAGCGGCACTTCAGTGAAGCCATCCGTCGGATCGGCACCGGAAATGCTGCTGATCATCATCGTCACCACCAGAAAAATGATAGTAAAAAGCCAATTAGAAAAATCCATGTTGGAGAGGATTTGATGAGAGAGACAATGAAAAACTACTAGTGGGATAGTCAATCTTCGTCTTTTACCATGTGCTCGTTGATGGGGATTTATAGGATTTGGACAAAGTACGTGGTCAAGAGTGTGGAATGAGGTTAATCAAGTTGAGTTTGAGATTCCCATTTCCTATTCACACTTGGTTTGAGATTATTGAAGTCAATTTTAATTATTATAACTTGATATAAGTTAAAAATATAATTAGCTCAGAGGAAGAAAGAAGAAGAGATTTGAGCTTTTCATGAGACAATAATGTATATGAACTGGATTCTTCTTTGTTTACTTTTCATTCTCTGTAGTGGATTAGCATTTCTGGCACGGCAATTTTAGTTAAATGCACACCAAATTTGTAGTTGCATGGAACGGACGGCATTGGTTGTTTATATATATATTGCACAAGTAATGGTTGCCATAATTGTTGGTCTATGGTGAAAACTAAGTTGTTTTGATCATTTACAAGAAGACAAATTAATACACAGTAGTAAAAATTAAAGGAGGGTTCTCGTAGATACTAAATAGGATGCATTCAAAAGAATTTATCTGGCTTTAAAATTACCCATCTAGACAAAGAATAACATTGTCTATTTTTGAACAATATATTATATATGTAGCAAGTTTTCAATAGAGATACGCGTGTATGAGTTGATAATTCAATAGTTAAATACTTGATTTCATGTTGAAAAATAGCATTGCATATTTGGATGTATGTGTGTATGTAATATATATATATTGTGTGTGGTTCCAAATTTTTTTCTAAGATTTCTAACACCTAAAATTAGATGTAAGGAAAATAACTAAACAGCCTTTCGAAATAGCTTTGCACTCAAAAAGTATATTGAAGGAAACAAGAACAAGTATATGTGTAACCTTGAGAAGCAACAAAGGGAAAATATATACTTTTGAAACTGTTTTTCTGATCAGAGAATCTTATATCTTGTCATTCGGCAATCAACATGAATAGAATAAACTCGTTTCTTGTGATTCTCTCAGTTTCTGTCATAGGAATCTCCAAGTAATTCATTAATTTGCTTCAGTGAATAAAATACTAATTATATAGTGATTTCACCGAAGAAAAAAAGAAAGAAAAAAAAAACAAGAAACTAGAAATGAGATCTGATCGTTGATTTAAAGATAGAAAAATTGCGGTTGCAGAGTTCAATTCCTATGTTCTTCTCTTAATTAAAATGAAAAGAAAATTTAGAGATATCGAAAGATTAAAAATTAGAAATTTCACCACCATGGTCAAATACATACTCAAGACTTAATAAGTTTGATGTTCATATCCTCTCTTCTTCGATTTATGATAAATAGAAAATTGAGAAATAAAAATGCTGGTTCTTATATTTTGACAATAATCAGTTAATCAAGTAAGGTTGTTTTAACTTTCATATGGAATTTTAAGACAGCTTCTGCCTTGAAAAATAAGAAGAAATATCAAATTTCAGGATTAATTTCTTTCCTCAATATCCTAAATGTTTGAGAATTTTCAAATAGAGAGATCTGTACCGAAGAATGTTCTAATTACTACTAAAGCAGCTTCAGCCAAAGATGGGATTGAGATATATCTTTCAATATAGTATAATTTAATTACCAAACTTCAGTTACATAACAAACCAAAATAATTTCAATTGCACAATCTTTTATACTTTTTTCACAATTATATATTAACAGCCTAATTTTCATCACTTCTTGTAAATCTTGATATCTCTCCACCTTGATTCCATATAATAGCTGATCTCTTTAAGTGCTGCATAAACTCCACATTTGAAGTAGAACTGTGCTTTCCCTCTATCATCTGTCTCAAATTTTTGCTCACCATCAACATAAACAGTCACTTTCCCAGCATCAACATCATGGATTAAATTAACTCTAAACCATCTGTCGTACATATTTGTTGTTATCACTTCACCACTGTAATACCTCATGTCACCATTGTAGATTCTCAATATTATCGTTGACGAATCGTGGGACGCACCATGGATTTGCACCACCGTGGCTCCTGAGGTCCCGTTAGGCACAAAACCATATCCCTCAAATTGCCATACTCCTGATGTATAATCAAGTCCCTGCATGGAAATGAAATTCATAATTAGCTTTTTAAATGTTACTGATATCATACACGCTAAATTTCAACCCATCTAAAAGGTTAAACTGACAGAAAGGGATACAATTTAAATATTTATCAACGATCTTATGATGTAAGGAATTTGGGAAGTGAATACATGAATGCGAACTTCAGTACGAGGTTGTGTCTCGCTGTTAGGGTCGTGGGGCTCATCATCAGCATAAACCCAGAGCTTTCGGATGCCATTTTGGAAGATGTATCGTTCTTCAAGTGGCACATTGTATGGCTTCTGGATTTCAATGTTGGCTTCTGTTAGAGGCACATTGGTGAATCCATCAATAGGATCAGCAATGTTTAGAGCTGCGCAATTAATCAGCAAGAACCATACTAAGGAAACCAATTTTTTTAAGGGTATCTGCATTCTTTCAACTGTTTTTTTTCCCAAGTGTTGTGATAATAATGTGGCTATGTGAGATGGAGTATTTATAGATGCAATTATAGTTTTTTTTTTCCAGTTGGACATATGTTGGTATCTTCTTACAGGAGAAAAATGCCGTGTTGTGGAATCAGGAGTCACATAATAGTACAACGTTGTCATCTTTGATGGTGACATGGTTGGAGAATTATGAGCATTTTAGAGAATAATAAGAGTGGAAAATTATTCCTTTTCCATTATGTTTCCACATGAAGGATATGTAATCTTTCCAATCACACAAGAGTATATATGTAGCCCTAAGATGATCATTGGCTGCTCTTTATATATATATATATATATATATATATATATATACATTGTACTTTCCTTTCCAAATTATTGGTCTACATCTTGTGTGAAGTCTCTCTTTTTTACCCCTAATTTTCTCGAGACCCTAATCGTCAATGGATTTCATCTCTTCTTCTCCATACATTTTATTTCTTCTTCTCTACATCTTTTCTTGTGATTACTAGGGGGTGATAATGAGGAGTGGGAGGAAATGGAGATAGATATGAAATCCCTCTTGCAAAAATTGTAGTGAAAAAAAAAAAGATTGAAAAAACATGTAAATAAATTTATAGCCATGAAATTATGTTCTATAAAAAGTGTTGCTAATAATGCCACCCTCTTAAAATATCTTTCTTAATCTTTTAAAAAGGATAAATTTGATCTTTAGGTTATGGGACCTTTCAAAGTGATTGATCAACCAATACAACACTGGGCAGTAAATTTTCACATTAAAAAAAGGTTAGCATAGATTTTTACAAGAAACGGTTGATTCTTTGCTGGGAGAAACAGTACCCAAAATTGTTTTTATCAAAATCAAAGGTGAAAAGGAAAAAAAGATTTTGGAAAAATTAATTAAGGAACCGAATTACAAGTTTTATTCAAGAGAACATTAAGAGTAACTACTTTGATGTTTGCAATTTATCTCAGCGTACGCGCGCCTTCCATAACATCTCTATGTGCTTCAACTTTGGAACTCTTTTCTGTTTTAGCCGAATAGCAGATGCTTGCCGTCACTATTAAGCCAGTGCTCGGAGATACCGTCGTTCCATGAACAAAACTATAGTAGTACCAAACAAAAATATATAGTATTATAGCAAGTGGCGGACGCAGGAATTTGGAGTTGGGGCACATGAATTATAAGTCTAGAAACCCGACAATACTCATGTATTAAGTATTACGGATTATCTTAATTGTTTTTTTATAATTAATCAATTAGGGTTATACAGAATTATTTGTTAATAATCAATAGTAGTAACTATTAATTTATCTAAACTGGAGTTTGATTAATTAATAGTGAATTATATGAAACAAATTATATGATTTTAATTGACCATTAATTTTGTGTGATTTGTGTAAATATTGTCTTTCTTCTTATGCAACTTAATTGACTATTTTATACTAATAGAATAAAGTGGATTACTAACCCAGACAGTGCTACTTGAAATTTTGCAAATGCATCCTCTAAATTGAGGATTAGTTCTAGGAGTTCTTTTAAAATTCTTACGGAATGGAATGGTCTTGCAGATTGCTATGCTAAAGATAGAGCGGAGAGATCAACTTGTTACTTATTACTCGAGGGTCTTATGGTGGTTTAGTTTTAAATACAAAAAGTATAGATATTAATGTCGAATAAAATTTATGGTCTTGACTAAAGCTCGAACTAAAACTCATATTTTTTTCTAAGTTGAGATCTATTGAGCTCGACTTATAATCTTTTTGTCCTCCTTAATATCTTTAGCAAATATCACACTCATAAAAATACATGAAAATAATTTAATAAAGGACAAAGTATCTAAATCACAGTTAAACTTTTCGAAATTTTATAATTTGCACTTAAACTTTTTTTCCATAACTTGCACAAAATCATGCTTTTGTCAAAACATTACATTTTTATTACTATCATTCTTTATTCACATCTTTATGTTGTAATTCATGTGCAGTGCAATGACGTTCAACGAAGATTTTTTTGTATATTTATCAATTTTTTCGAAATGTAAAAAAAACAATTATTCAATAAAATTCACCCATCAGTAAATTAAAGTGGATGGAGTATTAATGGGTACAATATTAAGTTTTTTTCTTCTTGAGGAAGTAAAATATTGAGTTTATTACCTATCAAAATTACTTTTAAGTTAAGAAAAAAAACATTATTAAAGAGCTTTAAGATCAAAATAATACTAATTTAGTGTTTTTTATTTGTTACTAGAACTTGTTTTAGTTATTCAAGAATAGAATTTAAATATTATTTTAAACCTTGTTATAAAATTTAAGCAACGTCAAATTATTAATAATTAAAAATACTTCGAAAAGTATTTTTAAATGAATTGTTTGGATTTTTTAAAAATCTATATTTAATATGAAAAAAGATAAATGAAATGATTCTAAAGGGAAAATAAAAGAAAAAAATGGATATTTTTAGGACAGGAGAGTTTTCTTTTTTCATATTGGAAAAAATTGATAAGATGTAAAAATAAAAGCCATCATTAAATGTCATGTGCACTGCACATGACGGATTAAAAGAAAGTTTTTGGAGAATTTAATTTTTATTGTCTATATATATCGGATTCATGTAAGAATTTTATTTAATTAATATATCTTCAACTAATGAATTGACTTTAGGGATATGTCCACAACCCCAAAAATGAAGTCAGAAAGGGAAGATCCCAAAATTGAAGAGACTAAAACAATCAAGAAAACATGTTAAACTTTATTAGGAATTCTAAATTTTCTTGATTTTATATTCTCATCCTTTTTTTTTTCTATTTACTTTTTGTAAAATTTGATATCTCTCCACCTTGATTCCATATAATAACTAATATTTGCTGGTGCAGCATAGACTCCACATTTGAAGTACAAGTCTCCAGGCCCCTGATCTTTTGTCTCAAATTTTTGTTCACCATCAATGTAAACTGTGACTTTTCCTCCATCAACATCATGGATTAGGTTTACCCTAAACCACTTATCATAGAGATCTCTGGCCACAACATGATCTTTAGAACTATAATATCTCATCTCACCATCATAGATTCTTAGTATTATAGTTGTTGCTCCATGAGCTGCACCATGGATTTGAACTATGGTTGCACCAGAAGTTCCGTTTGGTACAAATCCATATCCTTCAAATTGCCATACTCCTGATGAGTAGTCAAGCCCCTGCATGAATATATGTGTGTTGTATATCAAATTGTTAGACATCATGCAATGGGTTTATAATATTATGGAAAAATTCAACTTTATACACAATATTGTTAGTTGCAAAATTATAACTATAAAAACGTGAATATTTAATTTTAAATAAAGAATTAGTTATAAAATCATAGCTAAGGACGTGTATATTTAATTTTAAACAGAAAATTATTAATATTAAAGGAAGAAGTACGACATACCTGAAACCGGATCTCGGTGCGGGGCTGCGTATGGCTATTGGGATCATGTGGCTTATCGTCAGCATATACCCATAACCGGTGAGTTCCATTTTCGAAATTGTATCGCTCTTCCAGCGGTACATCATATGGTTTCTGAATTTCAAAGTTTGCTTCTGTTAGTGGGATATTAGTGAATCCATCAGTAGGATCAGCATCACATAGAAGAAATAGATTATTCAGTACAATTAGGCTTATCAAAGCTATGGAACAACCCACATTCCCAGTTGAGAAATTCATGACTTTTGACATGGAAAAGAACTTGTGATCGAAGATGAGATTGAGTCAAGGCATTGGGTACGTTATATATATAGTTGAACCAGAACTTGACCCTTGGTTTAATTATTAGTACCGTCAAAGAAGTAGCATACTTGCTTTTAGTCCTCCAATTAATGTTGTGGAAAAGCTTTTTTCTTTTTAAATTCACAAACTATTAAGTGTTCAAACTAATTCACTCGAGGCACTCAATTGCATAATACTCGATGAAAAATCTTCAAAATGAATTGAACCAGCAATAATTCACTTGGCAAGCAAGATGAAGGGCAGATCGAGGTAGCCCTTGCCATTTGGACAAGATGCATTCCTCAATGTTGTGGAGTAACTTAGAAATTTGAGAAGAATTTTTGGTTTTTTTGAAAAGCAAAAATATTATTAAAGGAATTTAAGAAGATATGCAGCACTCTTTTGAATTCATTTTCGATGTGAAGATATAGTATAAAGAAAACCTTAAATTTAACGCAAAAGAAAAAACCTCCAAATCTTTTTGGCTTATAGGGTTTTAACCGTATGCTTGCATAAAATAGAGATGATTTAAATTGCTGAAAAATTTTAGGAATTTTTATGTGAATTTTTGTTAAGATCATACTTGTATTGTTATAGCTTCACTTTAAGTATGATAAAAAAATTTGATATCTCATGCTTTTCACCCACTTTTTTCTAATTTCGTCTTCAACTTCAAACTTTTCTTCTTCTTTTTTTTAAAACATGGTTTACTCTGCTTGAAATTAATCTATGTTTCTCTTAGAAAATAGTTAACTTATAATCCTAAGATTATATTATATACAAAATTAATTTTAAAGAAGGTTAAATTTTCTAAAGTGATTAGCTTTTATTGTCATCAAAATTTTAATAAAAATATTATTTTCACCTATAAATTTTTATTTCATTCAATTTCATGAATATACTTTTTCAAAGTGCCGAAGTAGTCATGAAGGTCATCTTTGTTGTATCTTTGAATTGTATAATTCTCTTCTTAGTTTATAATTTCCTTCATTTCGTCCTGCTTTGAGTATTATTTTGCCCCTTTTTTTCCTTCAAAATTACAAATAAAAAGCCTTTTGTCTATATATATTCATTATTGGTTATTCTACATGGGATTAGGTAGAAATTCCTGCATTTTTATGAGTGAGGGTGGGTTGTTGTTTGGATTTACTTGTTTGTCTCCTAATTAAGTATACCTAATCTGATAATTTATTATCTTAATTTCTCCACTATTTTGGAGTCAAACAATGCTCCAGTGAGGCCGTGACGAAATATAGTAGAAAGCCACCATTCAAAACATCGAGCAAAGAAATTTGCATTTGTCTACAAATGCAAGATGATAATTTAATCGGAATTTTTAATATGTTGAAGCAACAACCTCTTACAAAAGGACTACATATGACCAAACAGTGTAATGCCTAGTGTTTTTACTTTTATATTAAGCGTATGTTAATGGTTCTTTTTAAAGTGATTAGTAGGTCTAATGTCTTGATGTCAAGCATCCGTATTTTTTGTTTCAGTGTTTTTCTTTTCGTGTTGTTAGACGCCAAATAACTAATCTTATATTAATAAAGAAAATTATTTAAATGAAAAGTAAGAGAATTAAACACAAATTTAATGTGGGTTAATTAACATGCCTTAGATTTACAAGCACAAAAGGAGCAAGTTTTATTGACCGACCAAAATAGAGAAATGTATAGAAGTTTCTAAGTGCTCTTAATGAACAAAAAAAACCCACAGTAAATTGAAAACAAAAATCAACAACAAGAAGTAGCTAAATCGTAAAGAAGCATGCATTACTATGAGCAGAGACACCTTTGTACTGGATTTTATAATTAAAAAAAGAACGTGGTATACGATTTATGGGAGTAATTTTTAAAGGGTCGTAATTACTCTTCAAGATATAATCGAATGTAAATTCGGAATCTAAAAAAAAAAAAAAGAATGTGAAACAAAGACTAAAAGACAAACTTTGAACAAATATTAACTGGATCGTGTTCAGTGATCGACCTTGCTCCACTCAAGATTAAAAAAAAATGGCCCTTATAATAATAAATAATGACTTATTATTACAAAAAAACATATAAATGCAAAACATCATAATATATCAAAAAATAAATTTAAAAAAAAAACAAAAAAGGCATATTCTAAAAAATTACTATATTATTAAAATTTTATTTAAACATCAAGCACCCTTGCATTTTTTGAGACAAAAACATTAATCTAATACTAATAATTCAACAATTTCTTTTTAATATGTCAAACCATTTAGGCTTTAAAAATGAAGTCTAATAATATTTAAAACCTTGAAAAAAAATTATTTATTTGAATTGCTTCCAAAAACATTAGGCCCCAAACTTCATGGGCTTCTGCATTGGTCTCACTTACCTCAAAGAAAAACCGATCATGCTACTATTAAACGAAACCTTAGAACCTAATAATTAATATACAAAGTAATATGAAAACAAACTAATATTCTTAAATCTTTGAAGGATTAGAATAATGCGCAAATTCATCAATTTGTTCAACTCAATCAAAATTTCAAGTTTTTTATTTATTTTAGAGGAAATAATTTAACCTTTGTTAAATATAAGATAAATTATTTTTGAAAAGAGCTAGCACTCGAAAAGTAAAAGAGATATAGAAATGATTTTGGAAAATTTGCCAAATTCATTATTTAATCATTTTTTATTCATTGAAAATACTCATATTTTTTCTTATATGTATAAACAATGGTCGAATTATATATAAAGGTTCATTTGGCTCTTAGATATTTCATTATGTTTGCTCTTCAATTCCTCTTAGTTCAACCTTGCCCCAATAGGATGCGCCCATGTGGATAAACTCTAAAATGATATATTAATTGTGTTTCTCCATAAACTAATGACTAGTGACTAATTTTGACCCCTGAGTGGAAATGGGCACTCATAGTTCTTCCTTCTCGTGAACTGTGTGCATTCACATTAAGGTTAACACGAGTGGAACTCTTCTTGTACCAGCCAGAATGCTCACATGCGATATGCACCATCTTCTCTTTCTCTTGGACCTTTCTATTATGAGAACAACGTTTTATGCTTTTTCAATACTTCAAGTCCATCGCACCATATCCTCCTTAGACGAAATCGTTTAGTTGATGACAAATTTTGCAAACATGTCTATAGGGTCGTTAGGAAACTCCTCAAGATAAATTTTTGTTTTTTTAAATAACATATATAGTAAGACTTTCAATTACATTTAGTAAATAATACAAAGAATATGAGACTGCAAAAAAAAAAGTTATATGGCTCGATGGCTTTTTGATCGCACAACCTGGACCCACATATCTGTCTAGTTCCATTTCAAACAAATTTTGAATTTCAACCAAAATAATGCAAATTTGAATGTCAAAGTATAAAAATTATCTCTATTTGAACATCATATGAATCAAAATCTCTCCTTTTTATATTTTTTATGTTCTGTCAACCGATTGACACAATTTTTCTCTTGAAAATAGAAAGTATAGAGAGAGAAGGCTAAATGTAAGGGACTTGCTAAACGCAGCACCTCAATTTACTTTTCTACGCTCACCTCTCTTTTCTTAAAACAAATTCTCTTAGTGAGTTAGTGGGGACTAGTACAAAATGTCTACCGAAAATGATTTTAGTTCATGTGACAACAATAGAGGTAAATTTAATGTTTTTACACTAAAATTTGCGTTAAATCTTGTATCAAATGGTAAATCTGAACGCCCTAACCTGATAGTGGGTCGGATGGAGTGCATTCTCAGAAGGTCAAATAGGCTTCAACCGTCCAGGAAAATAGGTCCTAAGTAGATGTGCCTCTAGAAAGTGGGCAAGGCCCCGACTCTTTTGATCGAAAGGTCGACTATTCGTAGACCTACCAAGCCCAAAGGACTTGAGTTGTGTGTAAACTAACGGCAACAAGAACCTATGGAAATATTTTGGAAGGGGAAAAATAGTGGGGGGAAAAAGAGTGAATGGGCGTAACAAACCTATTTTCCAGGAGTATAAAAATCTCATAAAATTTAAGAGAATCAAGGGAGAAGCCTTAAACATTATCAAGGCCCTTCTGTCGCCTGCGACATATAGACTATGGAGTGACATGAACAAGAATTGGTGGAAATATAAGTTAGAGCAATGTGTAGAGTTTCAGCATGTAGTCTTCACAACTTAGGGCAATCGGAAGGGTTTGTGGGGGGAAGAGGAGAAAAAAGAGTGAATGGGCATATTAAGGAACTAAGTACTTGATAATAGAAAACTTGTTGTGCATGAGAAAGAAATATCATAGGTTCAAACTTGTGGAATATATGTATTTGTCAAAATATAAGAAAAGATTTGTTCATCATTGGAGGGATCGACATATGCATCTTAGTTACGCCATGCTTAATAGAATGGAAAGTCAACATTCAGTGTTGAAGAAGTGTCCAATATATTCTTATTATCAATTCCTTTTGTTTCATTAATAAACATTTCATATTAACTCATAATAGAATTCTAACTTGAAATGCAACTACTTGGAAATGAAGAAAGCAATGATGATTATTTGCATTCTTTAGACATGTCTAACCTCTTATATTCATCAAAAAAGTGTATAAATTCCATATTTTACCTATTCCTCAAGGATAATATGATTTTCTTGGAATATTTTCCCAATCACCCAACAAATATAATGATACTTAAACCGATGATCAAGAATTACAACATACAATATTAGTAGATTCAATCATTCATTATTCCCCAATATTTATTGTACTTTTCTTTCATCTTTTTTGTCAATTGCTCAACTCAAAGTCACTACTTTTTGTCCAAGTGTTCAACAATCTAACCACATCGTTGAGTTCATGAAGCACTTGATTAGTAGTTACATATAATGAGTCAAAAACTCTCAATGTGAGAGAATAAAATTATTTCAAAAATTTCGCAAATCATGCAATTTCTCTCCAATTATCCTAACATCGTGGCCCACCACCTTCTAATTGCATAAGGTCAAATTTATAATTTGAATCCAAATATTCAAGTCTTTCAAAAGATTTGACAAGTCCTAAAGTTGTATTCAACATCAAATAAGTTGAATTCCACCTAATTGGGCCATTCAAACACAATAAATATTGTGGGTACATTTCAGGTTTTTGGTTCACCAAAAAAAGTGTAAAATTAGAACCGAACACTGAATCGTACTTTTGGAAAATTTTGATTAACCGAACCGAATAAACCGAAATATCATAAAATCAATCCATTTTTAAAATTTTGATTCAGTTCAATTTGGTTTTTGCACACCCCTAAATGTATTTTAAGTTTATTTTTATTTTATATGTGTATTTTATGTACATTTTTCATTTTTAAATAACTAAATTATATAAATCTAATTCAATCTTTATTTATACCAATAATTCAAAAAAGGAAATAATTAGATCAATTAAAATACATAGAAGACAACTTATCGTCTTCTTCATCTCACATTCCCATTAGATTCATCATCTCGCATGCCCATCAAATTACTCAAAGCAACATTGCAAATTGGAATTTTGTACATACTTAGTCACCACTGCTCGATAACTCATATCATCAAATGTGATCGTCAATTTGAATATCACATCAACAGCCACCATCATAATTGATTGGAATGCATCTGCACAAACAAGTATGAGACTGTACTAAATTCAAGCTTTATAGTTTAATTCACTTCAGATTTGCTTAATTGTGTTTTGTAGCCATTATAAATAAGTGGATCTGCCATGGTAACTGAGATCAATAATTCATTTTTTTTATATATAGTGTATGATTGGCGTTTTTTGGTGATGGTTTTTCTGAAAGCATATGTTTTAATTTTTCCATATTAAGAGTCACATAAGCTTTATTATATCTTGTTTGTCTTAAGGAATTTATACGCAATTTATAGATTAGGGAATTCATATCGATTTAAACTTGAATTATATATTTGCATCCATTTTTTACATTGGGCACATTCTATGTTTATTAAACCCATAACAAAGAAATAATTTTGAGTGGAATAAGCACAAATTGATAATCGCTTGTGTAGGTGAGTAAAACTAGGGCATGCTTTGTTGCGAACGGGGATGGGGCATCTAAATGCCCATGGAGACATGGTGGATATACCTGACAAAGTTTATTTGGAGATGGGGAAGGGAACCGATACATTATTTCAAATTGGAAGCAGGATTGGAGATAGGGGTCTCTAACACCACCCATCTGTTATGTCATCCCTAAAACTAACTCAACATCACAAAAATTCAAAAAGGGTGCGATCCGAATAGGGCTACACTAATTCGATCGCTCCAAATTTAGGTCCACTCTAATCCGATCCATTGCGTCGGAAGGACAATAAATCGGTGACACATGACAACTTCTTCTTTTTCCACTATTTTTCAACCAAATTACACTATTTTAATCCAATTGAAACATAATCAAACATATATCCAGTAAATCCCAACATATAAGAATGACAAAAACATGTTTTATATGCACTAAATTCATGAATTAAAGTCCCAAATTTCAAAATATATTTTTCTCAATTTTGCAACAAGAACTTAACATAATTGAGACAAAAACAATATAAACATTCATGGATCATAGTAAACTAACATGTTTTGGAGTTTGTTTCATAAAAAATGACATTAATTTAAATTTATTTTTTTTAATTTGGTTTGAGATAGTTTTGGTTTAGAGAGAAACTAGAGAGAGAGGTGAGGGGTAAAAATGTAAATGGGGTGGTGGTGCTGCTTTTAGCAATTGAAAGGTAAAAATGTAAAATGGGTTTAGCATTAGGGTGCAAACTAACTTATATCAGTCATATCATGTATCCGATCGGTTGAAATAGATCCTTGAGCTAACCGCAGTTCCACTCATACCCAAACCACCGGGAATTCTTGAACTTATTACTGCTTAAAATGAATCCGGCGCCACCGTGGCCGGGGGCGATCTGGAAGAACAGACGAACGGGTTTAGGCCTCGCAGCAATAGCCTACGTGGGTGTGGATTATCTCCGTCACATATCTCCGGAGTGGCACGAGAGGCTGCAGCCAGTTTTGTGGATTGGATTAGCCATTGCTGCAATTATTCGTGTTCCATTCTATAAGCACTGGTCTGCTGAGCTTCGATCAGCTCTACCCTTCGTCTTTTCGTTGCTCTTTATGCTTTCTGCTTTACTCTTCGAAGCCATTTCCGTTCGCTCTGTAACTGCTGTCCTTGGACTCGATTGGCACAAGTACGTATTCTGTCACGGTGAATTATGAAGTCCACCTATCTGTTTGAGATGATAATTTATGGGTTTTGGTGGAATTTTAGTTTGGATGCGTTTGTAATTGGTGTTGCCTTCGTGCTTTCCGAGTTTTAGCAATATGGATTTTGCTTATAGCGAAGTTTTTGGCTGAAATGAATTAATCTGATGCTATATTTAACCACAAACAGAAAATGTGTTTGAAACTCTTTATTTTCAACTTCTAAGATCTGTCTTTTGGTGAGTGCCATATTACTTGATTTATGATTAGCGAAGCTAGACTTTTAATCATAAATCAAGTAAATTTTTTGGAAATGTTGAGCCTATCGATCACATTATTTGGATTGGGTTAGGCTAGTAACGATAGAACATGCATATGAACATTGTGTTGCGGATTCTTGCACCTTTTATCCTTTTCCCCTGGATAATTCTTGTCGTGTGACTTGCATTCTGCGCTGGAGAAGTTTGTTGTTCACTGCATTTCTTTCAAATTTAATTAGTGATATGAGAATATACATTATAACTTTGCACCCTATGATTGCGATTTGGTTCTCTTGAATGTCAGTTGTGAAACACTTCACTTTAACTGGGTGACAAGGTACGAGAGCAAAGCAACAGAGAAGCTGCTTAAGCTTGGAAATTAATTTGAACTTTACTGAACTAAAACAAATACTCTCTCGTCCAGAATTCTATTTTAGTTTGTTCAGATTTTACTTTCATTTATGTAAAGTTCCATTAATAACCTCAATAATTTAATAGATTTATATCCAATTAACTCATTTAATAGATTTATATTCAACTAACTCATGTTCTCCACCACTACTAATGTAAAGGATAATTTGGTAACATTCCTTAATTTTTAACACCAAAGTCAAAAGTGAAATTCAATTCCTGATGGAGGGAGAAATAGATTTTTCTGGACTATGTTATGCATTAAATCAGCACTTCATTTGTTAATTGATGTGATCGCTTGTCAAAGGTTGGAGTTGAACTGTTCTTAGATAGATTGGAAACTAATTTATGTAGATTACAATGGAAGTTGTTTGATCAAGATATTTAAGGATTCTTGCCGGTGAGGGGTGAAAGAAAGCCGCTAGTGCTGCTTATCCTGTTTAGTGGTTAAGATAAATCATTTAAGGATGGAAGCCATGACTCTGTTTTGTTGATGACATGACTCATTTATTCTTAATTCAGGCTGAGTTGCAGAGCCATATTTCATGTCTCGCAGAATGGTGCATCCCAAAATGTTGATGTCCTTAAGTACATTGATATATATTTGACTGGGAGAAACTATAGAAAGATATCTTGGGAGCTCAAGGAAACATTTATATAACCCATAATAATATTCTTCAGTTACTCCTTGGGCTGTATCAGCAGGTATAAATGGAATGCTTAGCTTATTTCTTTCTTTTTCTTTTTGGGCATTAACATAAGTCAGTAGCAGTTTCTTGTCAATACCTCAGAGTTGGTATGTGCCTGTGTTCAGTAGGAATGAGAATCACATGCACTTACATAGAGGAACCAAAAAGAGAATCAAACACTAGAGCAGCTCTACCTTTACCCTGTATCACATATGAGATTGCTTCAACAAGATGACAAACTCACCACATACTTTTCATTGTCCTAAATAGCATCACTATCATTCCAGAAATACTATAACTGCATCTGTGAGGTTGGAATATTTTTTGTTGGCACAATTTCTAATTCAACTCACTAGCTTGAGCATGCTATATAATCGGCTTTATAATGTTTGACAGTGATACACCACCTCTTCCAGATGTTGGCCAATGGTTGCTATTGGCATTGAATGAGAAGTTGCCCTCAGTAGCGGTCAATATTTTGAGAGCTCGCATAATTGGACTACATCACTACCTTATGTTGTTTATCATGCTTGCTTTTTCAGTATTATTTGATTCCATTGAAGCTCCTGGTCTTGGGCTTGGTGCAAGATACATGTTTACCATGGGTGTTGGACGGATTCTTCGAGCCCTAGCTTTTGTATCTACAATTTTGCCATCAGCTCGACCCTGGTGTGCATCAGCGCGCTTCCAAGTCCCTTCATATCCTCATCATTGGGTTCAAAAATATTATGTTCCGTATGCAAAAGATCCAAATGCTATACGTTGGGTTCTTCACCATGATATTGCTTATGGTATTACTTTATTTTAACATCTCCTATCTTATAAGTCATCTTCTTTAACACATTTTCTGCTCAAAATGATGGGGATGTGCTGATCGGATGAAGGACCATGAAAAGAGATTTACTTTTCTGCGAATATGGCTAGCATATAAAGACAGATTCTCGTTTAGGAGCTGTCATGCATATTTAGTTTGTGATTGAGGATCAACTTTTAGCTGATGCACAAAATGTTGTCTTTTGAAGTATAGATTTTTCCTGCATTTTCACTGCCAGTGCCCAGTGTACCGGTTTATTTACAAGGGCATGTTCCCACAGGAAATTCATGCTTTATTTACACAAGCAAAATTACATTTATCTTGGTGAAGCTAATCTTAATATATTCTATTCTATTGCTGCAGCTGATCCTGGGGAATACAATGTTGATCTGCATCCTGATTGGGGCTTCATGAGCTTTCTCAGTGACTTTCTGCGACCCACAGCTGCTGAAGGTTCCACTCCATGGTACCATCTGCTAAAGAAAGCCAGTGGCGGCTGCAATGACCTTATATACAGCGGACATATGCTTGTATCCGTACTTACAGCTATGGCTTGGACGGTAAAGTAAAATATGCATTTTCTGTTCTCCTTAGCTAAGGATTTACGTGATAATTGACTTGTCAAACTCATCAATGAGCAAGTCTGAAATGCCTTTATTTCACATATGCAGGAAGCATATGGAGGTTTTAGCTCCATCCTTATCTGGTTGCTTGTACTGCATAGTGCTCAGAGAGAAATTCGAGAACGCCACCATTATAGTGTTGACTGTATTCTTGCCATCTACATGGGGATTTTTCTGTGGAAGATGATTGGCCTGTTCTGGCCAACTAAAGATGCATCCAGAAGTAGAAGGCTGAAAACACTTGAAAAGATTCAAGGCAGACTGATTCAAGCTGCCAAAGACTCTGATTTGGGCAAAGTGAAACAACTTCTGAAAGAAGTAGAGTCAAGCAGTCAGGTAAAGCAGAATACAAAAAGTAGCATTATGTGGTTGTTTGCAGGTGCTACAATTTTCTTTACTCTTACCATGGTCCTTCTTGCTTTCACGTTAACAAGTGACGGATAATTTTGTGTTTCCTCATGCAACCTGCCACGATTCCCATAAGCTGGTCAATATTTCTATTGATGTTTCTGTGGTGATTGAGATTTCTCTATTTGGGCATCTGTGTCATGAATTGGCTGCAGAAGGTTTTGAACCCGTGGACGACTGAAACTTTCCATAAATGAGGATGGGGTCTATCTGCTGAACTCTGTAATGGCTGATTATTGATATGCTGTTGTTGAACATAACTGTCCTTCTTTTCCCCTTAGCTACTAAGGTAGCTCTTTCTTTACTTAGTATATCCTTTGAACACTTCTTTGTTACAATTCATGTGTTGATTTCCAATTGCATCGGACTGTAAAAAAACAGAGAAGTTACAATTGTTTGACTACCACAATCTTTTGTTCGACTATTGACTAAGGATTGGATTTTGGATCTATAAATATCAGCAATTGAAAATCTAAGATGATGTATTTGTAATTTGATTGTTCTTTGAAGGCTGGGTAACCCCATTTAAACGTAGGTAGCTAAGGTCAGTCTTCTTTCTTTCTTTCTTTCTCCCTTTTTTTTAAAAAATTTATTTTAGGGAAAGACAGAATATATAAATGGAAAATTCGCATAAATGGCCCCTGAACTTTGAGGCCTTGGCTGTTAAGGCTCTTATTCTATTTTTATTCACCAACAAAGACCCTTATATTTATTCTTTTGACCGTCATGACCCTTTTGTTCAGAAAATGTGTCTAAAGCCGGCTAACATTCTCACATGACTACTTAAAGGAGGATATAATTGGAATTAAAATTTTCAATGGTGTAAAAGGGGGAAAATTCCTGATTTTTAGTACCTTCATTCAATATTCGATATTCCTTACAAAAATGCTATTTTAGCACTTGGTATGGAGGGTAGGGACCAAAAGACTACATGCATGAATGTTACACCATAGCCATAGGGGCATTCAAGCATGCATTTGTAAGGAATATCGGAAATGAGATTGGAGAATTTTCCCCCTTTTACACTGTTGTCCTTTTACACCATTGGAAATTTGATTCCAATTATGTCCTCTTTTAAGTTGTCACATGATAGTGTTGGTAGGCTTCCGACGTATTTTCTGGTTAAAAGGACTAGGGGTGACTATCGTGTCGTATTCGGGTTGACTCGTGTCAGCTTATCATGTTCGTGTCAACTCGCGTGTCAACCCGTTTATATTACGGGAAAATTATCAATTCAAATAAAACACAATTAATAAGTGAAAAACATCAAAAATAATTTAAACACTCAAATTATAATTTTTACAATTAAACATAACTAAATCTTAATAAAATTCTAATATTTTTAAATTTAATTTAAAAGTTCAGTGTAAGTAAGGACGGAATGGTTAAATTTACTATTCAAATTTTATAAAGTTAAAAGAAAATTTTGTTTTCTTTTGGAAAGTTAAAGACAAAAAAACTTTTTCATAAGTTAAACAAGTTGAAATTTAGTCTTTAAATGCTCAATTTGATTTGAACGAAAATCGTTTGCCAATAAACGTGTCTTGTCGTGTCGTGTCATGTCAACCCTAACCCGTTATAATCGTGTCGTGTCGTGTCGTGTTGGCGAATAAAGGACCATGAAGGCCTAAAGAAAAATAAATATAAGGGTCTTTGTTGGCAAAGAAATAGAAGAAGGGCCTAAGGCCAAGGCCTCAAAGTTCAGGGGCCATTTAGGCGAATTTTCCTATATTAGTTCATAATAAGAGCTAATAAAATTTGGTATTTACTAATATAAACATGTAGATTATGTGTAATGAATGAGTAGCCAACGTTTGAGCTGGAAAATTATAAAAAAAATTGTAAGGGTAAAAAATGGCAAATACTTATAAACTTTCATAAATTTTGATTTTAGCACTCAAACTTTTTTTTTTATTAATGCATACACTCAAACTTTTTAAAAACTATTAAAAAGTACACTTAAACTTTTTTGTTACCAATACATGTATTTAAACTTTACAAAATTATTAAAAAGTGCACTTATGTACATCTAATTAAGGGGCATTTTTGTCATTCTTAATAATAATCTAAATTCATTGTTTCTAGTTGAATTATTTCCAGTAATTAGGCAATTTGTACTTGTTATTTTGTTGATACACTCAAATTTTAATTAGAACTTTCTAGTTCAATTTAACGAATTTTCATTTATATTCTTGCATTGTCTCAGATTTCCTTTTTTGTTTTGATTAAGTTATTTTTTGTGTATGTTTTCTTTTTAAGTTATTTCATTGTATCATTTTTTTACCTTATATAAACTTTTTTTCTTTTAATAAAATTTCTTGACTTTAGAAAAAAAAATTTTAGAAAGATATGGATTTGTAGAGAATCTAAATGGAGAAAATGAGTTTCTATGGATTAGAGAATAATAAGTTTAGATTCTTGTTAAGAATGATGAAAATGACCCTTAATTAGATGGATAAGAATGT
The DNA here is from genome assembly GCA_019593545.1 of Apocynum venetum. Lineage (NCBI taxonomy): Eukaryota > Viridiplantae > Streptophyta > Magnoliopsida > Gentianales > Apocynaceae > Apocynum > Apocynum venetum. Next base: position 1,681,903 of record SRSM01000133.1, read on the forward strand.
AATTTTTATAATTTTGTAAAGTTTGAATGCATGTTTTGATAATAAAAAAGTTTGAGTGCATTTTTTGAAATTTTGAATGAATAGATTAATAAAAAAAATTCAAATGCTAAAACAAAAATTTAAGAGCACGGAAGACACTTTTTATCCTTTTTTGTAACTATATATCCCACACTTTCCTCCCTTCCAAAATTCCCCAAATTTCGAAGGTGAAATATAGGATGAGGAGAAAAAGTTATAAAAATTTTCTTTCTCCTCTCCCCTTACTTCCCTAAGCATTTTTTTTTTCTAAAAATGACTACGAATAGACTTACAAAAATGTTCCAGAAAAAAAAAACTATAGATGGATTATCAACAATCTCTAAACAATCACTCTCAAAATCAAGTTGTTGTAGCCATGACTCTGGAGAATCTTCAGACTATCATAGTTTGCTTTAATTTTGAAATGTGTAGAATTAAAAATTTGGGAATAGAACTTGCCATAATGGGGATTAGTGTCTTAGTTCAGTCTTGGTTTTAATAGAATAAATAATAGTTAATATTACGTTCACGTATAAAATAAATAATTAATATTATCTTAATTTTTTTAATGTTTTAAATAAAAAATTATGATTTCAATTTTTTTGGATATTTTTATATAATTGGAAGGTTATATTTTTTTGATAAATAATTGGAAAATTATATTAAACCAAATCAAAATAAAATTAAATAAAATGAATTGCTCATGACAACTTCATCCTATCATTTATCATAAATATGTCTTCTAAAATGTTTTTATGAAGATTTATTTACTTCTTTTTAGGGAAAATATTTACCCAGAATTAGGAATTTAATTGAAAGAGTGACAAAAAACAAAAGAAAAAAAGAATCTGTCTAGCCGGAACAACCTGATAAAAATATCTTTCTGTCACAACGATTCTTGTAAACGACATTTTTAGCAGTGTTATCATCCCCCAGCTTCTGGGCTTCCATTTTGCAGGCCAGAAATGGCGATTTCGATAGCTGCAGCTACACTTCGTCACTCTTTGAATGCAGACCATCCTACTTCATCCTTAGCTTCAACTTCAAATTTGACCAAGCTTTCCTACTTGTCTTCTCTGCAATTCCTTAGAGACCTGCGTCGTCTCCGGATCGGAAACCAGGGGTTTAAATCTGTGATGCGACCTCGAGTTCTTCCTCTGGTATAATTCTTCCACCCCATTTACTTTCCATCCCCAAAGAAACGGAAACAGAAGAAGATGGGCTTCTTTTTTTGTGTTTTTTTCTCTTTGATTGGCCTAATTTTATGGGTTTTGCTGTATTTTATGTATAGTTCTTCATTACTTTGATTAAAGTTTATGTAATCCATTTTCTCACATTATAGCAGTTGAAACTGCATTCCCATAAAGGGGGGGGGGGATTGTTCGATTAGGTAACATTGTTTAATTAGGTGGTGGGAGAAGGGGAAATTGAGTTTGGGATTCTGAGAGATTGAGACTTCATTCTCTAGAGGATTAGGTTCTCTGTCGATATATAGATTCATTGATTAATGGAACTAGTAAGAGCATTTAAACTTCCGGCATATGAAAGGGGACTGATGGAGGAGTAGATTATGGGACAATAGAAGTTGAATTCCTCCTTTCTCTATTGTAGACAGTTGGAGCTTTAGCTAGAAAGAGGACATCTTCGTGTTCTTTGACCAACTAATGCAGAAATATTAAAGAGCTCGATCAATAATCCACCATACATGTGTATGTCATGATTGTAAAATATAGGAGACACTGTTGAACCTGCAAAAAAATGAAGCATTTATGCACTGAAAGGCAAAGGAGTACAATGAAATGCATCATGTCTTAATGTAGTAAAATTTTAAACCAGCTATGTTGATGATAATTTTAAGGAGAAAGCAACTTGCAATGTATCTTATTTGTTACGAAAAATGTGGAACTTTAACAAGGTGTACAAGGCATTTGTATTTCTTGATTTTTTAACATGCTCTGTTATTTATTAACAATTTGCATATTTGGAAAGATTTCTGAGAATTGTATTGGACAGAGGAGAATCTGTGGGGTTTCAAACATTGATACACCTTTATAACGAGAAGTGTAATAATAGGTTTATGATTTCTACTAAACTTTTTTTTTTCTTCGTGTGCAATTTATGTTTTCTCGTGGTCAATCCTGATTATATTGGACTAGATTTAAGACACTGGAACTATGAAGGGTCAAGTGAGTCTTCAATCCTTTCTCTCATGTTCTGTATGGTGAAGTTTGGGACCTATAGGGAGATAATTTATCTTGGATCAGAAGGTGAAGTTGTTTTGTGTAACCATTATAAATCATCTGATCAGCCATTAGTTCAAACTGTAGAATGTAAGCTACTATTTCTTTCATGCTTCACGTTTTATAATATCATCATATTTCAAGAAAAGTTATTCTACCCTTTTGTCCTCTAAAGTCAAAACAATACTATGTGAGCAAATTTGACAATGTGATGATCACCATAATTTGGTTTGACGTTTACAGAAAGATTGCGTTCACAAATTTGCCAATAATTTGAACTTATGAGAAGGCAACTGATTTTCATAATTCATTTGAAGATTCTTATGTTCCATTTGTAAAGCATATCATGGGAGGGCAGTGGAGTGTGAGAATTATAAATTGAAATACCAATTTCCAGTGAGAATCCTGTTTCCAATAACAGACATCAGCCTAAGGGTTGAAATAAAGTTTCAAAATCATTAGTGGTGGCTAATCGTTTGTTTGCCAACTAGGTGGAGGCAAAGAAGCAAACATTTAATTCCTTTGATGATCTGCTGGCAAATTCTGACAAACCAGTGTTGGTCGATTTCTATGCTACCTGGTAATTGGTTAACCATTTCTTTTGTCCTTGTAAATACCAGTTTTCAGCTTTAAATTTGAATTGCAAAAGCAAATAACAGGTTTTATGATATGCCTTATGTTTTAGTAAAGAGGATGACAGTAGGAACTGGAACTCTGATGGATGCGTCCTTTGTAACTCCAAGCATTTTCTTTTCTTGTGTCTTATTTTCCAGTGTTGGATGCTGCTTTCTGTCTGATAGAGCATGTTTAGGACATTGACTCTTGTAACTACTTTTCTGCAGCTGTGGAATACATAAAGTTTAGATTGGTTATTGGGGCTAAGCTATTTCATATTCAAAAGAACTAATTGGAGATATGGGGTTGCAGGTGTGGTCCTTGCCAGTTAATGGTTCCCATACTTGAAGAAGTCAGTGCCTCAATGAAAGATAAAATCCAGGTGGTGAAAATTGACACTGAAAAGTATCCAAGCATTGCAGATAAGTACAAGATTGAGGCTCTTCCAACTTTTATACTATTCAAAGATGGAAAGCCATGTGATCGTTTTGTAAGTGGACTATTTTATTATACATGTTTTCATTCTGACTTGCATTAGAAATATTGCATCTTGCTTGTTTGGAGCACATCAAAACCTGTTCAGGGTTTACGATCTAATGATTTCTGTTAGCATGCATAATGGTTCATCCTGATTGTGAAACCTATTAAAGCATAGAATGACCTGTGGAATGATAGCTCTGCCTGGGGTTTCAGATCTTCATAGCCAAAGGTTAAGATTTCTCTTGGTAGTTTCTTTCCTGCATGCCACTTGAAAAGAAAGGGGAAAGAAACAAGAAAGAACAAATGGAATACTGACAAATGATTTTTGTCTTCTGTAAGGTTGAGAGATAGTTGATGTCAGTAAAATGAAATTGGGTTTCCTAATTCATGTTTTTGACTTTTTGATTACTTGATTGATTATTATTTATGAGCAGTTATGGGAGAGGAAATCGAGTGTGGAAATTACCAGGCATCATGCTTCTTAAATCAGAAAACCCATCTTTTGAAAGTTATAGTTCCTTTATATCATTCCGTTCAGCTGGGTTACAGAGCTTGAAGCACTGGCATGATAGTTTCCTGACTCAATTTATACTTGTAGAACTAAAAGATTTTGTTTCTTGTATTTCCAGGAGGGCGCATTTACTGCAAAACGACTAATTGAGCGCATTGAGACTTCATTGCAAGTCAAGCAGTAGCAGTAAGTAGGGAGCTTTTCTTGTTTCTCTCCCTCCGTATTTGAATCCATAAAGTTCTGGAATTGATGTTGGTGTAATCGAATATATTCTTGTGGTGATGCAGGAATCGTGCCAATGCTTTTTCTGTGTTCCTGAAAACATGTTAAACAGAGGATAGCTTCCATTTTGCACAGTTTGCTGCTGCAGATTCATTGTTTTGTATTTTAGAAAACATGTTAAAAAGGGAACTGGTTTTCGTTACCCAATTTCTGGTGCAGATAGACGAAAAAAATTGTTCATTTTGTTGATGCATTTTGAAGTCCTTAAATAGCATATATTTTGAAAGATATTTTCCCTCATCTGCAATTTTTGATATCCTTATTAATTCTTAATCAGGATTTGGAAATTCCATTTGTATAGTCGAAGTTTGGAAGCTCAATCTACAAAGAAATTCCTTAAAGATCCCCTCTATGGAAACAAGAGGGTTTTAAGGTATTTGGAGAACGGCGACTCAGAGATGGTCATTTTCTTTTCTGGCATTTTTTTGGGCTTAATAAATTTCGACAATACACTATACAAATGGGCAAAAATGTAAAAGGCTGTGGTTATTAAAAATAAGTTATACCTTAAAAATTCCAGCTAGGTAAAATACCATACACATCAAATCATAGGAAAACACAATTACATGAGAGATTTTACAGTTTCATATGATTTTTCCTTTTATTTTATTTCTAATAAGACAAGGAATAAAAAGACAACTAAATTAGAGTAGTACTTTTATTAGTATTAAGTGATTCACAAATGATATTTTTCATCAATCCAGAGTAATGAAATGATCTGCATTCGTGCCAAGAGTTCAAGTGAAGATGGAGATGAGAGCAGTGGAAGATATAGCCATTGCTCAAGACCTCACTCCTCCTCTTCCACCCCTCTCTTTCTCTCTTTACGATTCCTTTCTCTCCTCCCACTGCGCCTCCTGTTCTCTTCCTCTCCCTACTCCTCCTTTTACCCCTATCTTTCCTCCTAATTACTCTCATGTCCCCATCCCCTCCCTCCTCTACTGTTCTTCTCTTTGCTCCTCCCTCGACTCCCCTCTCCACTTCTCGTCCGCCGAACACCACCTCTTCTTTCAATGCCTTTCCCCCTCTGGTTCTCATCCCGACTCCGCCAACCTCCGCGTCTCCCTCCGTCTCCTCCATCTTTTTGAAAACGAAAACGTCTTCTCTCGAGAGAGGATGGGAGGACTTGTCACGAATTATCAGAATGTAATTATGGCTGAGGGAGATGAAAATGGGGATGATGAATTTTGGAGAATGGTTAAAGAGGGTGCCAGGGATATGGGTTTGGCGAGAAGATTGCGAGACGGGTCAGATTTGGGTTCGGTAATGGCGGAGGCGGTTATGTGTCTGGTGATGATGAATGCGGTTGAAGTGCAGGAAAAGAATGGACGTCCAATTGGGATTGCGGTTTATAATACTTCCTTTTCGTGGATTAATCACAGTTGTTCTCCCAATTCTTGCTATCGATTTTCAACTGGGAAGCCTGAAACTGGAGGTAAATTGCAGTTCCTCATTTCCCCGGCCACCACCGGTACTGACGGATGTGGAGCTGAATCGCTCGGTAATACTCTTACCCACCACAAGTCCAAATTTTTTGAAGGTACATTTCACTTCCCTTTTTTCTTTTTTTTTTCCCCTAAGATAATATGATAGGCACTGGACATCGGCAAGTAGTTCATAAGGATTAGCTAGTGAGAATGGAGTAAGCTCTAAGTTTAGAAAATACATTTTTGAATGATAAAGGATAGGTTGTCTCCAGCTTTTTGGCATCTTTTCTTATTTTCTCTGTTTTTACCATGATTGTTAGGAAATGGTCCGAGGATAATAGTTCGGAGTATAAAAGGGATAAAGAAAGGGGAGGAGGTTACAATTGCATACACCGACTTGTTACAGCCAAAGGTGGATATTTTATTGAAAACCATTTTGGCCTTTGTTATGCTTATTCCTGGAGTAGTTGTTAAGGCCGTCGCTCTTTTTTCTTTTTAATCTGTTAGATATTTATTGCACAGCATTATCTTTTCCAAATGTTTGTTTGTTTTTTGTAAACTTGATGCACACTGAGATTGATTGCTTAGGTGAAAAGAATGACTCAGATAACCTCTGTTCAAAATAATTTTCTTCTGTTTCTATTCTAAGGTAAGTAGAGACTTACTAACACAATATTATATCAATGCCTTAGCAAACTGGCTAGTCCTTGATAGGTTACAACATTAGGGATTCTCTTCAGAATTTGCCATGATACTTGAGCTGTTATTGTCATCAACTATACTAGACATTATCGATGAGGGTAACTTCATGGAAATTATTTTGGTTCTCCTGGCCAATGATGAGAATGATTAGTAGATCCTAACACCTCAAAAGCCTCATACTTGTATATATGCGCTATGATAGCTTCGCTGGAATCATGTAAAGGTATAATCAGTTTGTCTAACTTCACCTTTAACATAGTACTGTATTAAAAAGTATGCTCATATTGAACATGGGTTGCCAACTTTGTTATATATTACTATGGTGATGAAAAGATAGCCATAGGATCCACCAAATTATTTTAGCCAAAATGCTTCGAGTCTCAAGTAAAATATGTTAATTAAGACAAGTTATTCTTTTTCTTTTCTTTTTTTTTTGCAGGGGGGGGGGGGAGGTGGAGAGGGACTGTTATTTTATTGGTTGAATGACCTGGGAAAAAGAAATCACAATGTATGCACCCTTTGATGCTGCTGCTATGAGTATCCAGTATGTAGCGCAGAAATACATATTGACTTGGAATGAACTTGAAAACCATCTAACCGAAGGGCATCCTTGTTGTAGGATTTGGTTTGTCTTTTACATTTCATTTCACAGGAAATACCTAAAAAAACTAATATTATCAGTTTCGCTATGTTTTGTCTTTCTGATTATGACTAATTACAATCTGTGCATGTCCTTTTCTTGTGATGGTTTTCCTGAAACAGAATATTCAGTCACCATTCTTGTTATGTACCTTTCTCTATCAGGCAACAAGGCAATCAGAATTATGGTTGAAGTATCGGTTCAACTGTTGCTGTGAGCGATGCAGAGCAATGCCTGCCACTTATGTGGATAGTGTCTTGCAAGTAAGAACTTAGTGAAACCAAAGTTTGGGGTTAGAATTTAAATGAAAAATGTGTCAATAAGTAAAAACTTTTTTTCCTTGCTACTGATTGTGCTGATAATATATTGAAGGTATCAGTGAAGCTTTCTTTCTTTTGTGGATGGGAGTGGGGAGAGAGTGGATGGTGATTAGGAAATGCATGTAAAAATTTTCAGGTTTTTATCCTTGTACGTTGGATTTGATGGGTAAAATAACAAGTTTTTCATGTTTGTTATCCTCACTTCTCAAATTTATTTCCATAAACCTAGAGCTCCTTAAAGGCCTGTTTGTTGTCCTTTTCTTCCCTTGGAAGAGTTTATGATTCTTGCATCCGAATTTCTATCTGAAGCATTTGAAATGAGTCAGTAATTTCTTGTTATGCTTTCACCATGGATTGAATTGTGAACTTCCCTACATTTATTTTAGCTAGTTCTCTGATCTCAACTGTTGCAGCCTGCTGATCAAACCTTGGTCTTTCCTCACCATTTATTTGTTATTTTTAACTTTTTGGTAGGAAACATCTATTCTCAAGGAAGAGGAGATTGAGAAGTTGAAGGATTGCTTTGACGATGCTATAGCTGAATATCTATCATTTAGTAACCCTGAATCTTGCTGTGAGAAGCTTGAGAAACTGCTTATTCATTGTGACATGAATGAGCAGTCTGCACTGAAAGATCATGAATTATGGTTTCATCTTCTTCACCATTTATCTCTAGATGCATACATGACACTGGCTTCAGCATATAAAGTCCGCGCACGTGACTTGCTGGCCCTCGATCTTGAAAACAGCAGACATCAAGTGGGAAGTTTTAACAACAGCAGAGCTGGTGCAGCTTATTCTTTGTTGCTTGCGGTATTGACTCATCATCTTTTCCTTTCTGAATCTTCTCTCATTGCATCTGCTGCCAATTATTGGGGAAGTGCTGGAGAGTCCATATTATCTGTTGCTAGAAGCTCAGTCTGGGAGTCTAGTTTTGCATTGGGGCCAGCATTTTCAGAAACTTCATCTTTTCTAGATCACAAATGCTACAGTGGTCCCCAGTTGAAGAGATTTTCAGCCAATTTGTTATGCAGTCAAGATCCAACTATGGAGTTTGAAGAAGCAAGCAAGCAGTTCCAGAATTGTATTGCCAATAGCATAACTAAAACATGGAGCTTTCTTACTCACGAAGTAAGCTTCCTAAAGCAGATTAATGATATTGACTTTAGTCATCTTTTGACTATGGAAGCACCCTCTGATTCTGAAACAATTCTTGCCATCATCAATCAAAAGAGAAAAAGAAATGTTTCTGGATCTGAATTAGATTGTAGCAATCAGTTGAGAGGAAACCTTTTTCAGCTTGGCATGCACTGCTTACTTTATGGAGCACTCTTATCCAGCATCTGTTATGGCCAACATTCAGAATTGGTGAGAAATGCTACGAACATCTTAAATTCTGAAGGTATATTGACTGAATCTCTTAATCTACAAGCTCGAGTTATTAACAAGATCTAAGCATTTTCAAGGTGCAGTTTGTTTTTCTTTCTGCAGGAATTTTCGAACTTCTCTGTCAGACATCATAACAACTTTATGCATTATTCGGCTTAAGAATCTGCATTACTGTCATGACTTTGTTTGGTTACATTAGACTGGAGCGCTGAAAACAGGCCAGAGTTGGTTAACTTGGCGTTTAGGATTTACTTGGCAATGACATTGATGATAGCACTGTCCTGGCAGTGATTACATTGGGATGAAGTTGGAGAAGAGAGATGTATTGTGGCAAAAGGGAATGCATTTGTACCCTGATCTGTTTACTTTGCCTAATTTGTTAAAACGACAGTTTAGTGGGATGATAGAATTTCATGATGGGGCACTCATCTTGAGCTTCTTCGTTCTTCAATGGACGGTTTAGCATTGTCTCCTAATTGGAAGAGTATAGAAATTTTATCTACTGATTTATTGAGGGAATTTCTTATTTATTTCTGGAAAATCTTTGCTATCTCGCTGGATCCCATGATCAAAGGGTCACAAATTTTTATTTATTTATTATAAGTGTATACATATTTAAATATTTTATTATTAAAAAAATATTTTAAAGAGCACCATATTTACTCAATTATGGAGTGAAAAATACTATTTTTAATATTATTAATACTATTGAAAACCCCAAATTTAAAACATTAATTTTAAAGGCTAAATCTTCTTTTTGTAAAGAAAAAGTGAAAAAAATATTCAAATGTAAATTTTTAAGGGTCAAAAAATAAAAAGTCTAAAACTCTGCCCATTAAGATCTTTTAAGTTTCTTATCTATTTCCTCACTATTATAATAATTATTAGTATATATATATATTTTTTCAGAATTAAGATTATCGCTAGCGAATTTTCAGATGTATCCAGTAAGTTTGTATTGAAAATCATAGTCAATTAATTTTTCTTTGGTCCCAAATGAAATTCTCGTTAGTATAACTTTTTTATTTTCTTCCAAATAAGAGGTACTTATTATTTATTTTTCAATTTTAGTCTTATTAATTTACACAACTATTTTAATTGACTTTTACGTTTTCAAGGTCTAGCACAACTGCATAAGATATTTTAGTTGTCTTTTTTTTTTTTTTAACTACTAATTAAGACACAAATAATTTAATCATTTTATACTCTCTCTAGTAGTGAATGAATGTTGATCCCTTGCAGAGTTATGATTTTTTTTTTTAAAAAATGAGATATATATATATATATATATATATATATATAAACCGTATTAATCCCTCCAAAATTTTCTTTAAAATCTTCAGGTATTCATTTAGAATAATGTTTTTAGACAACAACTTTTTTTGAGGAAATTTTTTAAGGAACATTTAGAATAAATTTTTATTTTTTTTTATTTTTCAAAAAATTATGTTATGCCAATATTCTTTTATTCTATGTTCTCTTTTATTGTATTACTATTATATAAAAATATTATATTTATTTACACAGAGACATTTAAATCTTTGTTTCTTTGAGTATATAAATGTTTTTGTTTTTTTGGAAAGGAGATAAATCTTATGAATAGGCCAAAATAGATTGTAAAAATGAATTAATGAGAAAAGTTTATTAGTAATATAAAATAAATATTTTTTTAAAGGAAAAAATCATTTAAATTGCTCTAGCATTAGCTATATGTAGATATTTTGAAAAGCAGACATTAACTATATAAGATTCAATTATTAAAAAGACGTTCCACTTCCTAATCGTATAATGGTAATGAGTTATCGATCACATTATTCCAGATTTTTAATTCTTTTACAATTCTTAAATCTTTAAACTTTAATTTATATTCAAATTTGAATGCAAGATTAATTTATATTCAAATAAGTAAATAAATATTGTTAAATGTCAAAACAAAGTTTTGAGTTTTTTTTTAACTGATTTTGAGCTTCTTTTGCTTGTATTTTTAGGGCATGCTAGAGATATTGAAATGTTATATTCTTGCATTTTTTTTCCAATGTTTAATCTTATTAATTTAAATAAATCAGTTATTTTTTGTCTAAATAAAAGAGGGGTATTATTTCAAGTTGTCGTACAGGGAACCAAAACTATCATGACTGGCTCTGTTCCTTTCCAAGGACTATATAGAATAATATGTTGCCAATTTACTGGGGTTTCTTTTATCATTGTGATTAAAAAATAAAAATTGAACCGAGATTGGAATGTTTATATTTGATATAGCTTAAAATCTTGAAAGAACGTTCAATGTATAAGTAATTGTTATCTTACTCTTGTTAAGTAAGGAGGTTAAGATGAGACTTACTATGGGCATCTTCATAAGATGATGTACTTAGATTCTAAAATGTCCAAGCCATGTGCAGAAGCCTCTCAATCCTTGAATACATAACGTAGTTTTCAACTGCAATTGGATAACGAACCTTCCTTCCACTGACCATGGCTTCTTAATCACAAAGAAACCATTATTGTAATCTTTCCACGATAACTTTTTCTTCATTGACTTGTTCCGCTCACGTTGTTCAATGGCCCATTGAAATCTAACCAAAGGGGGAAAGAGAAAATAATAAGGCTACAAATTAAATTCATTGATCATGACAAGATGAGAAAGAATAAACACAACTTAAAGGTCATATGTTAGGTTTTTTTTTTCTGATAAAAAATTAAATAGCAAAATCCTTTTACGTGTATACATATATATATATATATATATATGTATATGTATAGATTAATTTGAAGTGCAATGAACAATGTGTAAAAAAATTGATCCTATATTAAATATTACTTATTTTTTTATTGAAAGGAAAAAAGAAAAAGAAAAGAAAGATAATTTGTGGAAATTTTGAATAGGGATGTACAAATAGGATATGATCATTTATAATGTTATTAACAAGTCAACAGCAGGGGCTCATTAAGAGATTAGCTAGACAGGTGTTTTCGAAAAGATTCAATGGGTTGAAAAAATGTGAAACAAACTTGAAATAAAGATGTATGAACACGCTTTGGAGTGGTACAGGCTTTATCCATCATGGTACTTATGTGGGTTAGAACCTATTCATATTGTTTATCATGATTGCAACATTTGATCAAGTACAATTAATCATGTATATCACGCAAAAATGTAAGAACATGATTGCAAAAATGTAAAAAATCAAAGTGAAGTTGGAACCAATCTTATTTTTTAGTTTTTAGATTTTTACACAAAGAAAAAGTTAAAATATTTGAATATTTGATGTCGTTTTAAAATTTGAACATTCGACATGGTGTTAAATAAGGATAAAACACAAATATTATGGCATCAATGGCTCTAACAGATCACATGCTTTGGAAAAAAGGGGGATAAAAAAATAAAACTAGCCTGCTTTTGCCTAACATTTCATAGAAAACTGGTGGTAAAACTGATTTAATTGAGCTAGAAAATTGTAATTGTTGGGGAATAATAATCAAGAGATGGGAAAAGAATAAAAATAAATATCCCTTCAGATAACAACTGCCCAAGTAAATGTTGAAATTTTAATTCAAACTGGAAGTAAGTAAAAATATTTCAAGAAATCATCCCATTCATCCATTATAAATAGTGTTCTAAATCCAAATACCAAACCAAACCATCACCAATATTTTGAGAAAAACAAAACATTGCATCATATATTCTCTCATTAGATTACTCTAAGCTCTCCTATCATGGCTGAAGAGAAGCACCACCACCATTTCTTCCACCACGATAAGGAAGGAAAGCCAGTTGAGGAAGTCGGCTACTCGGAAACTGCCTACTCCTCCGATGGTATGGGTGGTGATGCTGCAGCAAGTGAAACTATTATCGTGACAGGGGAGTCATCTCCTGATTATGAGAAAGAAAAAAAGCACCACAAGCATCTTGAGCACCTTGGAGAGCTTGGTGCTGTTACTGCTGCTGGCTTTGCCATGGTAATTAAATTTTTGCACTAAGTTAACATGCTTATATGGTTGCTAGTGATATATTTGCACCTAAACTTTGAAATAGGGCTTCATCATATTCAATCATGAGGTTGTTCGTTTCAATTTTTACCAAGACTGACTTGTACGTGTCAGATCAATTACAACAACAATAATAATGATAAGATTATTGTTAGACACCCCTGATCTTTCATAGTTAACACTAAGATTTTGCAAGATAATTTTAATTGCTTCTAAACCTTAGCTCTTGAATATAGAATTACAATAGTGATTATTTATTTCACAATGAACCAAATACTCTTTCTTTCATTGCATAACTACAATAAAATTGGCTGTTGTAGAATTGGCCATGCTCTTTTAATTTACCACCAGTGCATTTTCGATGCATACTTTATATTTTAGATGGGGATGAACTAATACAAAGAAAACAAAAATATTTCTTTGTTCTATTAATGCTAATTATTTTTCTTGATTAAAATTTCATCGAAATCGATCATCAGCATGAGAAGCACAAGTCAAAGAAAGACCCAGAGCATGCCCACAGGCACAAGATAGAAGAGGAGATTGCTGCAGCAGCTGCAGTTGGTGCTGGTGGATTTGCATTTCATGAGCATCATGAGAAGAAGGAAGCCAAAGAGGAACAAGAAGAGGCTGAGGGAAAACACCACCATCATCATCTGCTTTGAAATTTTACTTCATCAAAATCACTTGGTTTATTTCCTTTGCTGATGATCATAATCTACCAGAAAATAATCATGCATGTTTGTGCAAGACAATGTGAGCCAGACTTAATTACTTAGTGTGTTTATTAATTAATGTTGTATCATTTCTTTAAAGCAAATACTTTTGAATAATCAATGCCGTATTAATTAATTTTATTATGTCCATTCTTTTCTCCGATTGTTGATTATGCACTAGGAAAGATTTTAATTTCAATTTTTTAAACAGTTCATAGATAGAAAATTCAGAAAATAAGAGTAAGTTCTCTATTTAGTACTCTTTTTTTTTGATAGTTTGACCGTAGATGATTATTTTAAAGTAATTTTTTACAACTTAAAATGAGGCTGAAAATGATGTGGCCTTTCTCTGCATTTGCATCACGTCCTTCCGCAAACAACTAAACAAAATTAGATGCTACAACCACAAGTGTAGATGCCGCCCAATAGGTTTACCTTTTTTTAAACTAATTGTTAATGCATTTTTTATTTTATGTATAACTATTGTGAATTTGTTAGAACGAGACTTCGATTTGTAAAATAAAATAATAATATTCTAAAGAAATAAGTAAGAAAACAAGATAAAGAGAAACAAGAGGAGATAATTTAGAGTATTATATTCACTATTTTGATGTGTTTCACATGGCTTCCGTATATAGATAGCTCTCTATATTTATAGGGCCATAGTTCTTGATTTCCAATATTTTAGCAAAATTTTTTATTATTAATTTTTACATTATTCTAATGTGATACTATGTTAAGCTTGTTGAATTGAAATCAACACAGATAATAAAATTGTGAACAAATTTAATCACATGTTCCTCAAAAGATGAATTATAAAAATTATTGTTTTGTATTTTCCTACGTCTTCTTTTCTCAATTTAGGACAATGCAAAAAAAAAAAAGTAGCCATTTATTTTTTTAATGTATATATTATTAGCTTGAATGATATACATATTATATAAGTTAATGTATATATGTGTGTGTGTGTGAGGATGAGCTTAAAATATCAATAAATAATTGTTAGGGATTTAACAAGTTAAAAAATTCATTAAAAAATAAAATGGTTAAAATTATAAACTTAAGGGATCAAAGCAATTAAAAGTGCAAACATAAGGATCAAAATGGTTAAAATGAAAACTTAGATGACTAACTTGGCGTATTATTAAAATTTCTTAAGTGAATATGCATTGATCGGCTAAATTTCGACTACTTTTTAGTTAGAAGTACAAAAATGGAAAAAATGTCAAACTTGAGGAATAAACTAGCTAATTTGTCATATAATAGTGCATGAGGAGATTCATGAGGCTTTTATTTTTGTGGATAAACTTTTTTGGATAGTTAGACTCATTTTAACATGAGTTGTATGCTAACTCAATGCACACACTAGCTAACTCCTACGTAGTAAGATCTCTTTTGTAACAAGTGTACTTTGTATAGATATTTTGACTACTAATACATAATCCCTTTTTTGATAAAAAGGAAAATTATTAAATCTCACACTACATGCACTATTTCATTTAAATTTGGACATTTTTACCTTTTTAGAAATTCCTTCCTAATATAATCAATTCGGACAAATTTTGATCACAATTGTTTTCATAAAAATGAAAGATTCTACGATAATGGACAATTTATGTAAGTTTATGTCATCAAACAATAATGATTTTAAGGTAAACATCATCCAAAGCATTAACAACTCATTATAGAGCTTTTTACTCACATTCTGACAAAGTTCCGATTAAAAGAATATGGAACTCTTTCAAAATATCCATGTATACACTTACAGAACTTTAGGAGTTCCGTGCAACAGTATACATGACATATGAATGAGTTCCCTTAGGAGTTATAAAAGTATGTATATGGAATTCCTTCATACATTTTGTGATTAAATTTGACATTTTGATAAGAATTGCAGTAGATGGATGCTATAAAACTATGATTCAATGAACTAAAACTATGTTTACTGGCTTTGTATTGAAAGAAACAAAAGAAGTTTGGGCTTTATTTGTGTTTCGAAGGTTTTCCATTAAAACCACAAAAATACAATTTTGATACTTTGTGATTATTGTTTATGTTATGTTATTCATGAGTTTTTATGTATATGCTATGGATTCTGATGGCTTGTGTTAATTTTGTGTGATTTGAACTAGATTTTTTTTCTCTCTTTCTTTTTTTCTGGAAAAACTTAGTGTTCCGTGAAACACCAAGCGAAAGTAAAGGCAGGGTTTTGAAGCAATATAAATAATACACAGTACTCAAGTAGGACATTCAGTGCCTGTGTCATGCATGCCTGTTGCACGGTTGTGGGTGACCAAATGCGGGGTTCGCACATGGGTACATGAGCTTGCATCAGAGATGATCCAAAATTGAAAGGCTTTTTTTCTTCATCATCCACCGAACTAAAACACTTCTCCTCTTAGTCCCACTATCAGTACTATGTCCAATTGCTTTGCACCAATATTTCAGTGTTTGTTTGGTCTTTTGATTGAGTTTATCAATATCTCTTCTTTGGATTTGATCTGCTTACTAAGAAGAATTTCCTTTCATATGTCAAATGTGTTGTAGATGTATTTCCAATAAGGGACGTTATGCAATACTTTCTCTTATTTCTAATTTGATAGGTTTGTTTAGTTTTTGACACAAATTAAGAAAACATAATTAATGTGTTTGAAAATATATACTTCTCATAAAGTATTAATTTAGCATTCCTTATTATTTATCATTATAAAATAAATTTAATAAATATTTTAGATACAAGTAATTTCACTTTAAATATATATATTTTGATCAACTAAAAGTAAATTATTTTTAATAAGAAAATTGATCTATAATTTGAGAAAAAATAAAAAATAAAAACAAATTTATCAAAGTGTGACTGACATAAGGAATATCGTTAGCATTTCATATTGATAGGTCATAGGTGTAATGGTATTGGTGAAATTAGTGAAATGGGGGCATTTTGGTCCATAAAAATGTGAGATTTAATAATTTGTTGTAGGATTTAACATTTGTTTTTTCGCTTCATAAAAAAGACTTTTTTTTTTTTAAGTATCACACTTTAGTAGGAATCTTTTCCTTCTAGATTCTAGCAAAAGAAAAAGCTCGTCGTCCCGCTGGAGGCTAGTCTTTATTCCCAAATGCTAAGCCCTAATCGACTGTACTCTTACGCCAGCGCCAACCTCTGCTTTGCTTGTCAGATTCCGACCGGCGCGGGGAATTTTCATCGTCAGCAGTCATCACCGGTGCTCTATCTATCTATTAACCTTCCTCGCCCGAGGAGATACTGCCACAGCACAATTCACACTCAAAACCTCAATTCTTGTAGCTCTCTATTCTTCCATTATTTTCTTCCTTTGTTACCAAATTAATTCTTTGTTGTTTTCATTGTCTAGTGACTGCAGTGTTTTTCTTACGCTGCTATTGAAGGAAGAAGGACATTAAAATATTGGTAATTGTTTGTATATTTATTTATTTTTAACTCTCTTTCCTTGTAATTTCTGGCTTTTAGCTATTTTGATACTGAAAGCTGCTGTAAATGTCAGTTATCAGATGGGCAAATACCATGGAAACTGAAAGCTGAGCTATATAACTCCCCCCCCCCCCCAAAAAAAAAATCTCTGTGTCATTTTTCTTCCTACACATGTCTATGGTGGGTTGCAATTTATTTTTCTCGCTGAAATCTTATTATGCCAGTTATTGAAGTAAGATGGAACCATCAAACTATCGTAATCAATGTGTATTATGTAAAATGTATTATGTTCTCTTCTTGTGCGGATGGCTGATAATCTTCAATCTTTCCTCATTCTTCTGGCTAATATATGAAAAGTTCTGCTTTTTTACTCATTTGTACTAGATACATGTAATCGTAACACACTGCTGGTGCTGATGTGTGCATAATAATTTTAAGCTCAATACTAAATTGCTGATGTGAACATAATAATTTTGAGCTCAAAACTGAATCCTAGATGACTTCTATGGTCTTTGGAGCGTTACTATTGAAGTTTCTATACATTCAAATCGAAGAAAGGGCTAAAGTAGAGAAGACTAATATAGTGTAGATCTTCATCAAAATTCTTTACTTCTCTATCTCTTCTTTTTGTATTTAATTTACATCTTATGGAGCTTTATGACAATTAATGTGTTATTGGTCTTCTGTAGATATTTAATACTTTTGAATTCATATTTATTGGTCTTTCATGAATAAAACAACCATGTAATACAACATATATCAGTAAATATGATAAGAAATGATAAGTAATTGGCTGCATGGGTTTTTGAGGTTTATTAGCTAGGGTGAATGCACTGATTTCATTTAGTTGTACTCCTGCAGCTGCAGACTTGGAGTGAGAAGAGGGTGTGGAACAGTGAGCAAGATGCAATCTAGTGGCTTAGACTCTGATGGACGTGAGTTCAAAAGTTCCGAAGAAATGTGGAACGAAGAGGTTGGCAATAAAAATAAGAAGTCTGAATGGTACCGACAAGGAGTGAGCTATTGGCAAGGTGTCGAGGCATCTGTGGATGGGGTGCTGGGGGGATATGGACATGTGAATGATGCAGATATAAAAGAGAGCGAAGCATTTCTAAATTCTCTTTTAGCTGAGAAGTTTCCTGATGCTGGCAGAGGTCAAAATCTTGTTGCTCTTGATTGTGGTTCAGGCATTGGGAGGGTGACCAACAATCTTCTTATACGATATTTTCATGAAGTTGACCTTCTCGAGCCTGTATCACATTTTCTAGATGTTGCTCGTGTAAATTTGTCTCCAGAAAATTTGATAGTCTCAGACTGTCACAAGGCTGCCAATTTTTATTGCCTTCCACTTCAGGATTTCACTCCTGAGGTAGAAAGATATGATTGTATATGGATTCAGTGGTGTATTGGACATCTTGCAGATGATGATCTAGTAGCATTCTTTAAGCGAGCAAAAGCTGGCCTCAAATCTGGTGGTTTCATTGTTTTGAAGGAGAATATTGCGAGAACTGGATTTGTGCTGGACAAAGAAGATAAAAGTGTTACAAGATCTGATTCATACTTCAAGGAGCTCTTCGATCAATCTGGGCTGCATATTTATAAAATGAAGAATCAAAAGGATTTTCCCAAGGAATTATTTGCTGTGAAGTTGTATGCATTAACAACTGAGCTGCCAAGGAGAGTTGGATCCAGAACTAGGCGGTCAACTAATCAACCAGGCATCATCAAGTGAGCATTACTCCCCTGAAATCTGTGAAATGTGTCGGCTGAGATCTTGCTTCTAGTGTAGCCAATCTTTTCTATTTGTTGCTTTGCTGAGTGTCAATGCGTTGCTCAGTAATGTTGAGCTAGAAATTGTCTAATTTACATGAACTTAGGGTTCAAATTCTGAGCTTAACATGGAGTTATTTGAACAACAAATGCTATAAGTGGCTAGGTCGATATCCTACACCGTGAGATTTGGCATTCAAATTCTATGCATAAGATGTGTAATTTGTCTTGCAATTACTATGAGTTGTGTTACTCTCACTAGCTATGCAAATTAATATGTTCTCCAGTTGTAGAAACACTAGTAGAAACATACATCAAGTTCCATTTCATTAACCTCTTATGACTATGCAATTTCATACACCAAGTTCCATTTCATTTACCTCTCATCCACATAGATTTGACTATTTGAGTAATCATCATGTCTTGTGCAACCATGATGAATAGTGTTTTACCAGCTCACCTCGATTATTTCTTTCTACAAATAAGACGTAAGTCGATCATACCATGATCGGTAAGCTTGTTTCATACTGTAAAGAGCTTGTACACACAATTTGGAAATTTTGGATTCACAAATCTTTTACATCATTCAAAAGTAGCCATTTTAAAATGCACTTTTATCATCTTTTGTTGCAACCTTAATCCCTTAACACATGCAACTTTCCATAATATTCTTTTTTTTTTTTTTTATCTCAAGGCAAAGGATTACATTAATAGGATAAAATGCAACAGAGAAACAGTCTACAAGGCCAGCGAATGCTCACCAAACAACAGCAACATGGCAAGGGGAATACATAGGCCATTGGAGGCTAAGTTGTTCACTTCAAAAAGAACTGAAGGAAACAAACTAGCATCCAAAACCATCAACCAAAAAGGAATAACAGCAGAACAAAGACGACAGACAACTTGTCATCACTACCGATCCTCAAACAGGATTAAAGCCTTGCAACAAGTGCAAAGGTTTTTTCAAAACTTTCAACTTGTGTAAAGCCTTGTGCCATCAATCTTCCCTTGTTTCAATCGGCTGATATTTCCCAATTCATCAGTTTTATTCTTGAACATCCACTTGATTCCAACTAAATTGATGTTTTTTGGGCATTTACCAAGGTCTAAACTTCATTCCATTCTAATCGTGACAATTCCTCCTTTGTTGCATCAATACAAAATTCATCTTCCAATGCCTCTTCACATTTTTGGGTTCAGGGGAAGATGTGTAACATGCATACCACACAATGCAAAATCACACTGAGGCAGATTATGTGTAACCAGATCACAAAAATTGAGCTACCCCTTATTTCTGGATCTTCGAAAGTTTATTTTCTGTCCACAGTCATCTAAAACAAGTGATCCAAAACTTAGTAAGTTCACAATCACCAAAACTTACAGAACTTAGATGGTGTTCCCCCCATACGAACCAGTTGAAGAAGTGTTCGAAAATAGCTAGACTCCAAACTCTTGAGAAATATCATTGTAAATTTGGTTAAATTACCTAGTGATACAGGAATTGAACTGTTAAAGCTATTATAAAACAATCCTAGATGCTCCAGATTATTGAGATTACCTAATTCTATTGGAATTGATCCAGAAAGTCTATTTCTGCGAAGATCCAAGCCAATTAATTTGGTTAAATTACCTAGTGATGCAGGAATCGAGCTACTAAGGCTGTTACTAGATAAGTCGAGATATTCAAGTTTACGGAGATTGCCTAACTCTATTGGAATAGGAGAAGAATGTTGATTCATTTGGAGATAAAGAATGGTTAAATTGGTCAAATCACATATTTGAGAAGGGATGGATCCAAAGAGTTGGTTTTCACTGAGATCTAAGTATTGAAGATTTGGGAGGGATGAACATGGAAAGTTGTGTAGTGTACCCTTAAGATTTGAATATGTGAGGTTCAAACCCCATATCCTTCCATTGATGCATGAAACACCATACCAAGCACATGGATTTGCACCATATGTGGAATTAGCTCCATTTTTAGGTTGAATAGTCCAGGAAGAGAGGAAGAGAGTTGGGGATTATTGTGGTTTAGAAGACTAGCTTTCCATTTGAGAAGAGCTCGAGTACGTTATGGTAGCTCAAACTCGAGCTCGATCGAGTTTAAAAATTTGAGTTCGAGCTCAGCTTGTCAAAATTTTAAAAAGTTTAAATTTGAATAAATGATAGGTTTCGAGTCGACTTCGAGTTTGAATTTTTTAAAAATATATTTTTAATTTAAAATTTTTAAAAAAATTTTAAAAGTAAAAATTATATATATATATATATTTATGTGGCTTACGAGCGGCTCGATGAGCCACGAGCCAATTAATTTTGGGCTCGAATTCGACTTAATTTTTTAATGAGTTGGCTCGAGCTCGAGTCAAGGTTTGACCGAGTAATTCGCAATCTACTCGCAACCTTAGGAGGGACACAAGAGAGAATGAAGATGCACTTGGTGAACTGGGATGTGGTGTGCAGACCCAAGGAACAGGGGGATCTCGGAATTCCTTATTTACAAATTCATAATGCTGACTCTTTTGAATAAATGGGTTTAGAGGTTTGTTGAAAATAAGGATTCTCTTTGGAAGAAGGTTATGATTGGTAAATATGGAGGTAATCTTAGTGATTTAATTCCTTCGGTTGATCATTGGGGAGAACGGCTTCCATTTGTAAAAACACCGTTCGAACCTAATTGGTGGGAAATAGATTTTATTCATTGGCTAATGAGGGCTTGGGCTTGTCTGTGGGGAATGGTGATTCCATAAAATTTTGAGATGATTGTTGGATTGGAGATAGCAACCCGGTATCTCAATTTCCACGTATCTATGCATTGGCTTGTAATAGATAAAGAATTATAGCGGATTTCGAATGTTGGGAAAATGGTGTTTGGGTGTGGAAGATTCCATTGATTTATTAATTATATTTTATAATATTATCAATGTGGGATTCAAAATATATTATACATTTTTCAATTCTCAATAAAAATTATTATCAAATATAACTTGATTTCAAAATAAAAATAAAAACACTTTCAAAATTCAATACAAATTTCTTAAACTCCCACAATAACTTAAACAATTAGACAAGACATAAATAACCTATAGGAATATTAAATTGCATATATTAATATCTAATAGAAGTTTGTCGTCACACTACTACAAATTAAATTCTTAACTTAACCTATTAGATAGAGTAAATCAGGTCAATTCCACATAGACTCGTAAATTTTTCAATTAAGTTTATTAATTTAAAAGGGGTTCTGGAATTTTTCATATGTTATTACAAATTAATCATAAAATAAAATAAAACTAAACAAATACATTCCTAATTAAACTAAAAAAATAAAAAGAAACTACGTTAATAAAAAATATGACAAATGACTGGTACCAATTTGTATTTTCATGACATTAATTATAAAAAATTATTGAGTAGTTGGTTTTAAAATATCAATGAGCTTGAAAATTCATATCCTTTAAAATTTTGTTAATTTCATTGAGTTAAAAAATCAACCATTAATTTAATAAAAATCGAATTAAATTTAAAAGGAACAAAAGACATTCCCAGCATTAATTTGCATAAAAGAACGAGGTTTATTTTACACATATTAAATTATATAATTCCTTATTAACTTAATTAAGACTTGAGCCATTAACTTAATTAAATCCATATATGCCACTTTAATTATTAATTCTAGTTATGTAATTATGCTAAACAATTAGGTTGTCAATTTAATTAATTTAATATAGATTATTTGAATGAAAACAAGAATTATATAAGTACTCACTATATAAAATTAATGATAATATTAAAATAGATAAAATGAGGCGGGATTCCCAGCCAAAATTACATCATCTAATTACATACTCCATTAAAAAAATAGGAATTACCTAACATTTAATTCATTAAATATAGATAGCTTAGATTCCTATTAAATTTGGATTTGTTTTTGAGAAATATTACAAAGTTTTTTTAAAACCAAATATTACAAAATTAGATGATGTAATTATAATTTTGATATCAAATTGGCGGGTTCTACCATTCAATAACAAAACTTGAATTTTATATATGCCAACTACTCCATTTAAAATTATATTAGTAGTTATCCAAAATTTAATTTATTAATATAGAGAATTGAATTCTACTTAAATTTAGAATTTTTAGAAATATTAAAATGAAAGTTTTTATTTAATAAACTATATATATTTCATTATATATATATATTCAAAATCATGATGAAAATTATATAAAATCTAATTCATTGATATAGAGAGTTGAATTCTACCTAAATTAGCATAAGTAGAATCAAAATATTATTTCATTATTAATGTTAGTATAAAAGTTTATGATTTAATAAAATTTAAATATTTAAAGCTAAAAAAATGAAAAGTTAATTTTTCATATGAACGAATTTTAGGTTAAAATTATGTTTCCATCTTCAATAAAAAATTAATTTTCATGTTTTACACCGGTGCAAGAATATATTGAAAATGATATATTCCCTCCGTCCTTTTTATAAGATTTATTAAGAAAACTCTTTTGTCCCTAATTATAAAATATTTTGTTACTTTTTAGGGTTATTGTATATGTTATTTTTAAATTCATCCTTACTTTAATGAGAGAGAAAGAGAACAAATATTCATTTTTCTAAGTGTTACTAGTATATATTATAAAGTTATTACACCAAGTAATAATGAAATCCATTATGAACTTGAGCATAAATGAAAATGTTCTTGACACTTTATCTGTGGAATGTAACAATGAACTCAAACAAGCTGTCAAGGATTTATTTGCATGTCCTGTTAGTAATTCTAAAATTGCATTACCTAACTCACATGATAAAATTTTACTATCTGTTGTTTGTCCCCCTTCACTTGAACTTAAAGTTTTACCTTTTCATTTGAAATATGCTTATTTGAGTAAAGATAATGCTTTACCTGTTATTATTGTTAACAATCTCTCATCTTCGCAAGAAAAGAGGTTAGTTTTTGTGCTTAGGGACAAGAAAACTGTCATCGGCTGGACTTTAGCCGACATTAAATGTATTAGTCCAATAACATGCATACGCCGTATATTGTTAGAAGATGGAGCTAAACCAACCAGAGAGTCACAAAAGAGACTAAACCATCCTATGATGAAAGTAGTAAAAACTGAAATTCTAAAACTTCTTGATACTGGTGTCATCTACCCAATCATAGATTCACATTGGGTAAGTCTTGTACATGTTGTTCCAAAGAAAAGTGGAATAATTATTGTGGAGAACTCTGAATGTGAGAAAGTTCCTACTATAGTGCAAAATGGTTGAAGAGTCTACATATACTACAGGAAACTTAATGCATCAACTAGAAAATACCATTTTCCCCTTTATTTCATGGATCAAATGTTAGAACGTATGTCTAGTTGTTCTCATTATTGTTTCCTTGATGGTTATTCTGGTTATTTTCACATTGTTATTGCCCCATAAGACCAAGTAAGACTACTTTTACATGCTCATTCGGTACTTATGCTTATACAAGAATGTATTTTGGTCTATACAATGCACCTCCTACTTTTCAAATATGCATGATGTCCTTATTTTCTGATTTTGTCATGAATATTATTGAAATTTTCATGGATGATTTCACTGTCTATGGAAATTCATTTGACTCATGTTTAGAAAATCTAGAATTTGTGCTTAAATAGTGTATTGAAACTAACCTTGTTCTCAATTATGAAAAGTGTAATTTTATAGTAGAACAAGGAATTGTTTTAGAGCACGTAGTTTCACCAAAAAGATTGGTTGTTGACAAAGCCAATATTGATGTGATTAAATCTATTACTTATCCTTTTACGGTAATAGAGGAATTTGACCTTGTTATTAGAGATAAGAAGGGAGCAGATAATCTTGTTACTGATCATTTAAGTCTACTAACATATGACGGGGAATAATCTCCTATCTCTGATTTATTTCCTGATGAACATATTTATGCATTGCATGGAATTATACATTGGTATGCTGATATGGTTAATTATATTATTACCAAAGTATTTTCAAATCATTTATCTAAGTCTCAAAATGATAAAATTAGAAATAACTCAAAACACTACATTTGGGATGATCCCTACCTTTTCAAAAGTTGCGCAGACAATGTTATACCTAGATATGTTCCAAATAATGAAATTCAATCCATATTGAATTTTTTTTGTGATACTTTTGAATATAGAGATCATTTTGGACCAATACGAACTACTAGAAAAATTCTAGAAAGTGGATTTTTTTTGTCTACTTTTAACAAATATGCATATTACTTTGTTAAAAGATTGGTAATATATCCAAGAAAAATGAAATGTCTTTGAAGACTATATTAGTTTGTGAACTTTTTGATTTATGGAGCATTGATTTCATAGGACCTTTTCATTCATCTTTTCGAAATACTTACATCTTACTTGCAGTGAATTATGTATCCAAATGGATTGAAGCTAAGGTCACTCGAACAAATGATTCTAAAACAGTTGTGACATTTATCAAGGACAATATATTCCATAGATTTGGAATACCAAAGGTCATCATCAGTGACAGAGGTATGCATTTTTGCAACAAGGTAGTAGAAACTCTGTTTAAAAAATATTGTGTTTCACATAAGGTTTATGTTACCTATCATCCTCAAGCAAATGGACTTACTGGAATCTCTAGCAGGGAAATTAAGTTTATTCTAGTTAAAGTAGTCAATTCTAATAGGAAAGACTAGAGCTTTCAATTGGGAGATGATTTTTGGGCATATAGAATTGCATTCAAAACCCCTATTGGTATGTCACCATTTATGTTGGTTTATGGTAAATATTGTCATCTACCTGTGGAATTAGAACATAAGACATGTTGAGTCATTAAACAATGTCATCTTAATCTTGATGATACACAATCTAATCGAAAACTATAGATTCAAGAATTAGAAAATATTAGAAATGATGTCTATGTTAATTCCTGGATTGCTAAAGAAAATATGAAATATTACCATGACAAAAATCTTTCAAGGAAAAATTTCAATATTGATGATAAGGTTCTACTCTATAATTCTCGTCTGAGACTATTTTCAGGAAAGCTAAAGTCAATGTGGATTGGCTCATTTGTTAACATTAATATCTTTAATCACGGGTCAGTGGAGGTAAAAAGTCTTCAAATAGCAACAATTTTAAAGTGAACGGTCATCTCCTTAAACCTTTTCATGAATGATTTGTCGGACATATTATTGATTCCGTTGCTTTTGAAGACCCACCACTATAAAAAAAAATTAAATCTGTGTTCATTGATCTAAAACGTTAAACAAGGGCACTGTGTATGAGACAACCCATCGCTTTCTTAAATATTTTTGAATTTTTTGATTTTCTTTTTTCACTTTTTAGCTTGCAGGCTTAGCATAAATTGTTGAATATGCGTCTTCTTGGATACTGAAAGATGGCGTATTTAAGTTAATTAAACATCCAACACTGATTAAACACGGCTTTAAATAGTTTGCTTAATTGTTGAAAGAATCACCAAACGATTTATGCTAATTTCCTTTCAAGAGTAAATTCAATCTGCAAGGTATTTATTTCCTTTTTACATTTTAGTTTGTCTTTCCATCCTTCTTTCTTTTTATATCTTTGTTACAAAATGGATGATTCATTAATAAAAATGAGAATATGTTATCCATTACTCCTTATTAATTATCTGAGAAAAATCTATCTGATGAGATTGGAGCGTATGAAATTACTAGTATCCATTGAAATGCCTAAAGATATTAAGTGGATAATTGAAGCTAATGTATGAATTAATTGTGAACATCCAGTTTTTCCCAATCGTCCTCTTGGATTGAGAAAGAATAGTTATGCAAAGAAACAGATAGGTAAAAGAATAAGAGTTTGTTATAAATGTGTTAGATAGAACTGTGATGCCAGTTATCATTCACTTGGGTATTTATTCGATAATCGAGAAAACAAAATTGTTGTCATTAAGAATGGATTGAGTAAAGAGTATTAGATGATATTAAACTGACTCTTTATTCGCATTCTAGTAGATACGCTCAAATGGAAATTCTCGAGTTATGGAAACAATTCAAAATTGAACAACTCCGGTACAGTCTTCGGTATTTGAATTTAAACGATCCTATTTACCAGTTTTTAAGAAAACTGAATGAGCAACATACTCCCAACTCATAAAAGGTGTTTGAAACCTTTACTGGATGAAAAACCAGATAAAGACGTGAGCCACAATCACAACTACTTGTTTTTATTTGTTTCTTTCTTGATTTGTTTTATTTGTTTGTTTTTTTTAGTGTGTAACAGAATCACTTTTAAAGTCGTTAGTATAGAAGGTCCATCAATCAAAAGTCTAACAAACATTGTAGTGTTTTGAGAAACGATCGTGGATGCTACTGTTTCGTACCTAACTGTTATTATCCAATTGAGAAAAACACTAGTTCATTGAAAGATTGGTCTAGTATACGGATAAAGAAATGCTGGATTATTTGGAGATATTGCTCGAGCACACCAGTCTACCAAATACTTATTCATATTGAAACAAATCAGTCAAACAAAGTTCTCGCGGTATGTGTAATTCTTACTCCTCTGAAACAACTATATGACAAAACAATTGGACATGAGGTACAAACAAAATCATTTTATGAACGCATGACAGTCATGTTGCATAACTGTGATGCTTTCATAGTCATACCAGAAGGATATGAGATATTAGAATGTTTGTTCAATTTAATATTCTGGTTTAACATGAAATTGTACACTAAACCAATTTGTTTTTTAAATTTTGATTACTACTTTGATAGTTTGCTAGCATTTTTTGACATAGTTGTTACTCATAAGCTTCTATCTCCAGTAGCACGAAGAATAATTGTATCTACACCCACAACCAATGAGCTATTAGATGAATTAGTAAATTTTGTATTAGAGACAGATCCAGAAGTACCTCAAATTAACT
Organism: Apocynum venetum; assembly: GCA_019593545.1. Taxonomy (NCBI): domain Eukaryota; kingdom Viridiplantae; phylum Streptophyta; class Magnoliopsida; order Gentianales; family Apocynaceae; genus Apocynum; species Apocynum venetum. Next base: position 1,709,377 of record SRSM01000133.1, read on the forward strand.
GGTCAATTTCCAGTAACAAATGAAAAAGAGATTCGATGGATTTAGAATTAAAGTTGTAAGTTTTTCTTTTCTTTTTTTTAAAATAAATGTGTGTATTTTCTTTTTAAAAAAAGTTGTGGAATAATATTGTTGTTTTTAAAACTTTGTGTGTTTTTACATTGAGGACAATGTAATTCCCAAGTGTGGGAGTGGTTTGAGTAAAGAGTCAAGTGATTAATCTCATTTGATTTTTGATCCACACCTTTAAAAACATTATTTTTAATAACTTGTTATTTTGTTGAATATATCATGCATGTGTTATAACTTTTTAAGATGTTAGGTAATTTTGTATTAAATTTTTCAATCATTTTATAATTGTACCCCTTTCTGTAAAAATTTTCGTAAATCAATTGAATATATTAACAATTTGACAAAAATATTCTTATTTAACTAATGTGGGTAAATCTTTTATGTTATGAAACCCAGAGTTAAAAACATTAGTATTGTGATTTGATGATAATGCAAGTTTACTATGTGTTTTAGTACATTTAAGGTCACTATCTACGCACTAAAACTTGTTCTTTCACATGCTTGAGACGAACTTTAAATAAGATCTTGGTTGATTTGTGGATAGCATAAGGCATTTTTTAATAGTTTGAGCTTTTCTGAGCAAACCATACTTATATATATATCTCTCGATCCTATTTTGAGCCAACATGTATGAATGGTTTCATTACTATTTAATTTCTTTGATAAATAACCTCCTTTATTACTTTTCTATCCATATACTTTATTGAGAATGTAATTAACATGTGTTAATCTGTATTGAAAAGGTTATGAACATTGCTGATAAAGGATTACGTGATATTATCAAAAATTGAAAGGTAAAAAGCTCATAGATATGATCTCTTCAAAATAAAAATTAAAAAAGAAAAAAAGAAAAAGACGATAAAGAAAATAGAAAAGAGAAAAAAATGAAGAGATATCATGGCTAAGGTTTTTCTTCAAGAGGTGGTAATTCATTTTCAATTTAAACTCTTGAAATATTTTGTATATTTCTATTCTTCGTTTGGAGCCTGATTGAACCATAATTAGATTGGTTTTTAGAAACTTAATGTGTTGTTTATTGAGATAAAATCTACCTAATTGTGTGTTTATGTGCTTAAATTGGTTCTTTACACTTTTATCCTTGTTTGCAGGTATTTTGAAGTTATTTTAACATGTTTAGAAGGCATTGGAGAAAGATAGGAGGCTTAAGAAGTTGTTTTGCAAGCAAAATGGAGTGGACGCGCACTTGAAGAAGTGGACGCGTTACTATTCATCCATGCGTCCATTCTCAGTAGTTTTGGAGCCTCACGCGTCCACTTGGACGTTTCTGACTGTCTCGCGCGTCCACTTTTGACAGCACGCGCGTCCACTCTCCGAATTGAAGATTTTGGACAGTTTTTTAGTTGTTTTGAATTAGGACTCTTATGTAACTAACCCTAGGACCTTTTCTAACTATTTATAGGGTTTATTAACTTAGTTTTTGGGGGGAAGCAGTTTGATTATCTCTTCCCGAGCATTGTAGAAGTTGAAGGGTTAGAGCTTCTCGAGAAATCGGATTCCCGTCTAATGAGTTTCTCTCTTTCCCTTAATCGTTCTATGATGTTTTCCTTTATGCTTTGTGAGTAGCTTTCTTAAGTTAGCAAGGACATGTATTAGATTTATGTTATTCGAGAATATGAGATTTATGTTTTGTTATTAAAAACCCAATCTTTTCAAGGAATCATTATTTCTATTTGAGTATTTGAACAATTCTTGGTTTTATTCTATCAATTATGTTATTTCAATTATTATTGGACATCTTAATTGTTTTACATAGTTGATTAACTAGGGTTATGTAGAATCGGTTTTCGGTAACCAAAAGTAGTAACTATTGATTAATTTAAATCTGTGTTTGATTAATTGATAGGGAATTGTTTGAAACGAATTGCATGACTTTAATCGGCCATTAATTTTATGTAATTTGTATTGATGTTGTCCTCGAGCTGAATAACTTAATTAACTATTTTATGCGAGCGATTCGGTAATTTAGTTTAATTAGGTTAAAGTTAATTTACTGTGTTTCTCGGGAATTAACCTAACTTTCACAGGAATCGGAATTTGCTGTACTACGCGGAATTCTAAGTCATTACTCAAATAAATTATTATCGATGATTAGTCCTGAATAAATAAAATCGAAATATAAAGTTTTAATATTTTAGATAAAAATTGTATCTTTCCCCCCAAAACCTAAGAGGGGCGGTGAATTAGGTTTTAACCGTTTTTTCTTCTTTAAATTAAACAAGCTTTCTAAGATAACAAATATCAAACACTTGGTGTTCAACCAAAGTATGAAAAGATGAGTTCAAGAAAAGAAGCAATGAACACAAAGATTTATAGTGGTTCGGTTTATCCAACAAAACCTAATCCACTACCTTGAGCTATCTACTCAAGGATTTCACAAAACCTTTCACTAATATAGTAAGAGAGAATACAATAGAGGCTCACCCAATTCCCTTAGGGTTTTACAACATAAACCTCTTAACCAACCAAGGTTCACTCAACACTTTGAGTTTTACAATATAACCTTGTCTACACACCTATCTCTATTACAACAATTAATGAAAAAGAAGCTCTTAACACAAACACAGTTTTCTATGGTTCAAGGCTCACTCTAACCCTTAGAGTTTTAAGCTTAATGCAACCTTGAACAAAACAATCAAGATATGAATAAGAAGAGTTTGATATATGAAATCACCTTAATGTGAAGATATATCAATGTAAAGCATAAATACCTCTTTGAGTAATGTTTTCTTGTAAGTTGCTCAAGAACCCCAATGATTTTGTATAAATCTCACTTTGATGAATTTTACAATATGAATGTTAAGATTTTGTTTCAAAATAATCTTCAGAGGTTCTATGAAGTAATAGGATCAGATTTTTGCTCAAAAAGTAGTTAAAATGAGTTGTTTAAACGATTGGGTATTTATATGTATGCACCAACGGTCATAAAAATGGTTGTTTGAATCCCACTCAGGAGAAGTGCGGTCGACCGCAAATCAGGAGGGTCGTCCGCACCATCATCCGCAAATGTTCTAGAGAACTCTTGACAACCTGCGGACGATGATCTCAAAAGTCCGGTCGACCGCTCCATCATCCGCAAGTGTTCCAGAGAACACTTGACAATCTGCGGACGATACTCTGAGAAGTCTGGTCGACCGCATGATTTGTGGTCGTCCACACTTTTGTCAGGTCGACCACAAATGCATTAAAACTATGCAGAACAAGTTTCCAAACAACTCTAAGATTTTGCAAACTATATTTTATGAATTTTGAGGTATGTGCATGTATTTTAAAAATCATTTTACTTTTATTGAGCAACCTATGGAACTCATTACTCAAAGGGATAGACCTAGAGATAATCAAAGATAAATAAAGAATTAAATCTACACCTCTAGATCCTATCTAATCCAGAAACTCTTATCTTCAAGGCTTGACATCAAAAGCTCTTTTCTGAAGAATTGAAACTTTGATCTTGCAAGGATTAGATATATGAATCCTAAGAGATCATCATTAATACAATAAAACCATTAGTCATTGTCAATGTTTGTCATTTAATCAAAATTAAGATATTAAAAGCTTTAAGGCTTTCATGGAGGAATTTGATGTACTCATAAGTAAACTTTTTTTTATGTTATTTAATGACTATATTTTGTTTAAAAAACAATTAACTATGTTATTTAATTGATATATTTAAAAAGAAGAAGAAATGTTGGAGAAGTTTAAAAAAAATCCATGACATCCGATTACGTAGCGCAATAAGAAGATGACACGTGGCACAATCAAAAGATGACAAGTGACGCTTCTAGAATATGTAATATGGACCAATAAGGACGCGACACGTGGAGAAGTTTGTGTCTATAAATAGGAAGCTTATTTTTATCATTTCAACACCAATTTAGCTTCAATCTTCTCTATTTATTTTGTAATTTCTTTATTTTATTATTATCTTCACATTAATATAATTTCTATAATTTTTAGAATAATATTTCAAGGCTTTTTTGTAATATTTAGTAAAGAAATTCTGTTCGAATAATTTCAATATTTCCAGGGAATTTTTCTTTTAAATTTTCTTTCTAATGTTTATAAATTTCATCTTATATTTATTAAATATGTATTGTGAGTAATTTCCTTTTATTAGCAAGAATATGTGTTAAGTTATTAATAAATAGGATTATGGGATAATTTTCTTTGTACTTAATTTCTATTTGGATTTATTTAACTGGACTTATGATCGGTTTACCCGCTTAGTCTTTATTTATTTTGCTTTATGCACTTTAAATATCACAAATGGATAGCCGAGCCACCTAATTAGTTTAATTTACTTTTATGTCTTTTATTTTCTTTATTATGGAAGGTCGAGCCTCCTAACTAGTTTAATTTCTTTTTATGTTTTTAATTCCTTTTTATGGAAGGCCGAGCCTCCATACTTTTAGTTTAATTTATTTAAATGGCTGGTTGAACCACCTAATTTGTTTAGTTAATATAAATCCAATATTTCTTTATATATATATATATATATATATATGTGTGTGTGTGTATTTATTTAATATAGTTATATATATTAATTGAGTATTTATATAATTCATGTTTTAACCAATATAATTGTGTAAATTAATTGGATTGACAATCTAGCTAATGAATGTGATTATATAGCTAGAATTATTAATCTTGTATTAATGATTCAAGTAGCATTTACTAGTTTAATTGAGTTGCAGCTCTTGGCTTAATTAAATTAGTAGATGCATTATATAATTTAAATTGTATATAATTAAACTGATTGTTATATAATCTTATTTGTTTAATGCAATTTGATGGAGCATCATATACACGCTGGATGGTAATGGTGTTTAATTAAATTAGAGATTAATATGTTTAAGCTAATCGGGATTAATCTAATTTGTAAGGATAGGAATCTGTCTGAGCTGATCGGGATTCTAAAACCAACTACTTAATAATGTATTTATCTATGATTAATCCCATGAAAAAAATAACTTGATACTAGTTCCTTGCTAATGCCTTTTTATATCATTTGTATTCCAAATTCCTTTTTAATTCTATTCAAAATATCAAAACCCCCAAAACCTTTTCCGATTAATGATTTTAATTTAAGAGTTAACAAATCTCTGTGGATTCGATCTCTACTTTCCCTATCTGCATAGAAATTGTTAGGTTTAAACTCTAACATTACCCTGTCATATTCCGCCACGCCATCAAAAAATTTAGGCAATTTGCATAAAATATGCCATAAGCAAAAACAATGGATAGTGTTAGGTATAACCTCGGATATTGCTGACCAGATGTTTTCATGATGATCGCTCAATAGCCTTAGGGTGAATATTATCCAACGCTTCTAGCCAATTACTTAAAATCCACTAAAACGGTCTTATGTCCCTATGTTTAATAAGTGCACAACCAAATAAAATTGAGTTTGCATGATAATGGTAGCAAAATGCATTATATATCTATTAACCAAATAAATTGTGTCAAAACTCACAGCATCGTGAAATTCTTCGTATACGGCTCTAGACCGGGGATGAATCCACAACATGTTGCACAGAAATGCTTCTATGAGCAGGCATCAAAATTAATATGCCAGGCTCTAAATCCTGGTTATGTACTGTGTTCATTTTTTAAACTTTCCAAACCCCATTTCTTCTACATATAGCATTTAACCTTGCATGACAGTCTCTGTTCTTTTTTGAAAATTACCCGCTAAGTCATTTATGTTTGTATTGCTCGCCACATTGGATCCTTGTGATTTTTGTTAACATCTTTTATCATCTATGTTTTTCAACTTACTAACTTGGTCCTTTTCAACAAAAATCAACCAATTTGTAGCTAGGAAACACTCATTAAATGAACTCGTTGGAACACAAATTTTCATTTTTTTCCCATTTGAAAAAACTCACATGCAAATCCCAGCTAGATTTGGGGCCAGAAATCGATGAAAATGACCAATTTGGTAGCTGAAAATACTGTGGATAAAAATAGTCAAAAATAATTAATCCCATCTTTTGTCAAATTTTAAAACAATTGTGGTATCTACCTTACTAATGAAAAAGTTGTCTCTTGTTTAAGATTGCATATAAGTTAAGATAATTGCATTTGATTAGAGATGGAATTAATGGTTGGTAATTAAATTTTATTCTTAATCATTTATGAATATCACATATGGTGCCAAGATTATCTCTTAGAAATTAGAAGGCTATATATAGTCAAAGAACTTTTACTCCATTTTTAGGTGATGAATCATCTATTCTTTTGGTAATAAAAAGTAACCTGACTAATTTAGTCTATTATAGGTGTTTTTTGTCGACATTGTACTGTAATATATCTATAGGGATTGGATGACGGCTCTCATGCAACTTGTGCTTTTTTCCTGGAAATATTCAATGAAAGAATTATTGACTAGGCATTACATTTCTTGCCTTTATAAATATTCGTAAAATATAATTTCTCTGATTTATATTTTTCATGCCTAGTTATTAACAATTATTGAAGATTGTTTTTGAGAAAGGGTGTGAATTTTAATGTCTTAATAATAGGGTCCCACATATCTTCATTGATCTTCCCCATGAGTACAATTGTAATACTCCTTCAGGCACAACAAGACTAGTTGAACTACAATTTCAAGATTTGGAATTAGTCATTGAGTTTCGCATTAGTAAGCAAAACATTACAGAGACTAGTCTTGGAAGTAATCTCGGACTCCAGTTGCAGTACAGATTCAAAAACTATACTATGCACTCTTAGTTGATCTCTGCATTTTTGTAGCAGAAAAATTAAATTTTTGTAGCATTTTTCCAGCTGTTAATGAATAAATATCATGAAAGACCAGGTGGTTTCCAATTAGTGCCTGAAGCACATGTTTTACCTCAGAGAATTAATAATAGATGCAGTAAAGGGACTGGTCGAAGAAATACAAGTAATTATCGATGTGTCGCGGCATGTACTAAATAAAGATATATCTCCTTTATAAAACCAAGTTGAGATAAGCAAACTACATGCTAGAAGCAACTTTGCTATTATGTCTTAGAGGAAGTATTTACATGAGAAACGGTAACTCTTCAAAACACCAGCAAAAAAAGGTCTTCAATTTTTTAAGGGTACTAAAGGAGATGAAATTGATAGCACTTTGTTCATGCAGATAGTGGGAAGTTTCTATATTAACTGCAACAATGCCGATATAATACATACTGTAAGTCTTATTAGCAAGTTCATGAAGAGTCCAAAAGAGAAACATCTCTTAGCTGCAAAACACAATATCAGATATTTGCACAAGGTACCATTGATTATGGTTGATTCTATAAGAAATGAGAAATTTAATATTTGATTGGTTTTACAGACAGTGACTACGTTGGGGATCCTAATGATAGAAAGAGCACTTCTGGAAAACTTTTTATGTTGGGTTAAAGTGCATATTCATGGTCATCAAAGAAGTAGACCATTATTATTTTACCTACAACAGAGGCTGAATTTGAAGCAGCAACATGTAATGCTTGTCATGCAATCTAGTTGCAGAAAATTCTTGAACTTGTTCACTTTAAACAAGAAATGGGCTACTTTGATCTACTGTAATAATAATTCAACCAATAAAGTTGTCTAAAAATCCTGTTATGCATGGAATAAGCAAGAATATTGATGTCGGTTTTTATTTCTTAAGAATTCTGGTAGCTGCTAAAGTTATTAATTGAGCTTGGTTATTGTAGAAGTAAATATCAATTTAGTGACATATTCAGGGTTAGGATGTTACTAGGAGTTTGTTCACTTTTAGAACTTATCTAGATTAAACTCATTTTATCAACATCAATTTAAGGGAGGGGTTGTTGAATAAATTATGTTTGTCTTTTTTCTTAATTTGTAGGAGTTGAAATGGTATTTAGAGTTTGTTTGTATCAGATTGTGTTTCCTGTTATGAAGTCTATAAATTGTAGATGTCCATCTTCAAGTCTATCCTCCTGAAGTAGGATACGTTTACGGAGGCTGATTGATATACTGAAGTTTGTATAAATGACCTTTCATTTCTCCAAAGGACAGATGACCTTTCATTCCTCCAAATGGGTCCTCAAAGAATATTAGGGATATATATTTGATATGATTCTTCATCTATAATAAGGTATTTGGAACATATCATAGGAGATGTATTCAGAGCAAGATTTGCTATGTCATTTTGATAAAACTTTGTTTCTTAAATTAGGGGAGAAAATAAACAACATAAAATGGACAACATCATTAAATCATTTAGATTCACGCACAAGTGTGAGTGAACTTGAAGTTGAAAAGATAATTCATTTGCAAAACAGATTCCTTTGTTGATTCAGCAATGATAACTAAATCGCATAATCCAGCTATAGATGTTCCAATTTGAATAGAAGTTTTGACTAGGCAAAATGTTGCCTATAGCTGTTGAATCAAAGGCACACAAAAAATGTGGCCGACCCCTTGGTTCTAAAGATAAGAATCCTAAAAAAAAAAAGTGGTTCAAATGATAAAAACGATCATATTGAAAATATTAAGAACTAAGAGGCAAATGATGGCAAGATCTAAAGTCCTAAAAGTAATAAGGGCAACACTAAGATTTTCATCAATTATACCACTTCTAGCAGAAGTTAGAATCGAATTGAAATAATTATTGATAATATTTTTGCGTACAATGTAGCCCTTGAAATTTTAAAGAGTGATGATAATCTTGAACCAATATCAATTGATGAGTATCGACACATAAATGATTGGCCAAAATGGAAATATGTGATTCAATTAAAGTTAAATCACTTGCAAAATGTGAGGTTTTTGGACCTGTAGTTTGAAAATCAAAATATGTAAAGTCAAGTGGCTTTAAGTGGGTATTTGTGCAAAAGAGAAATGAAAATAATGAAGTCGTGAGATATAAAGCACACTTTTTGCACAAGGTTTTTCGCAAAAACTCGGTGTTGACTATGACTAAACATACTCACCTGTAATTGATGCAATTACACTCCGATATCTTGTAAGTCTAACAATACATGAGAAAGTTGAAATGCATCTAATGGATGTCATTACTGCATACTTATATGCAAGTCTTGATAATGACATTTATTTGAAAATTTCAGAAGGGTTTAGCATGCCTAAATCATGCAATTTTGGTCATCGTGGAGATTATTCCATCAAGTTACAAAAGTCATTGTATGACCTAAAGCAATCTGGGCATATATGGTACAATTGGCTTAGTAAATATTTATTGAAATCTGAATATAAAAATGATCTAGTATGTTGATACTTGTTTTGTGATACTTGCTATATATGTTGATGATATTAATTTTATCGAAACTCTTAAAGAGCTCCATGAGGCAATAGATTGCCTTAAACGATAATTTGAAATTAAGGATATTGGGCGAACAACCTTGGTTTACAAATTGAATATGTAGACAATGTTATTTCATTCATCAATCAACGTATACAACTAAGGTTCTAAAACAGTTTTACATGGACAAGCACCTCTATTGAGTATTCCAATGGTTGATGTGAATAAAGATCCTTTTCGTCCACGTGAAGATGATGAAGAACTTCTTGATCCTGAAGTACCATATCTTAGTGAAATTGGTGCACTGACGTATCTTGCTAATAACACACAATATGAAATAGCATTTCTTATGAATTTATTAGCAAGATTTAGTTATTCCCTAAAATCTTGATGCAATTCTTGCCAAAAGCTCCTACAATACCAAGAAGCTTCCTATTATTCCTACAGTTAATAAGCACATGAATATATAGTATAATTAGTATTGCAAATCTAAACATGAATATGTTCAACAAATTAGAAAGCATAATCCATCAGCCCTCATCCCCCACACAAGAAAAAATAGAGAAAAATGTCATCAAGAATTAGCTTTGCATATAAAAGAACAGTGATAGATCAAATGTATTTTCATTATAAAAAAAAAGTGGTATAAAATTACATGTGTGTTGTTTTAACACTCATCATCAAAATAGAGAGAGGCTCACTGTTGAGTTTCTCTTCCTCATTCTTGACAACCTACTGAAACCAAGTAAATCAACATCTAAGAAAATGACCTAAAAAAGAAAATCAAATTAAATACATAATATTAATTAAAATATATGCTAGCAATCTAACATTATAATTTTTGCAATAAATCAAAATACATATGGGCTTACACCTATGAATGATTGTTTTTTAGAATGAGATAGCTAAGAGATAGAGCTAAGATAGTCTCATGTTCACCATAGTCGATTATGGTAGTCGATCATGATAAAACTACACTTGCACAGAACACGTAGAAAAAAATTTAGTCTCATGCTCGACTAACGTAGTAAACTATGGCATTTGATTATGATAAAATAGCTCCTGCAAGAGCCATAGTCAACTACAATATACGAATATGACCTAATCAGATAGTTGACGAAACTTGTAGTACGACTTTCAAATTTAAGTAGGGATCGAATCTACAGAGATTTGTCAACTCTTAAATTAAAATCATTAATTGAAAAAGGTTTTGGGGGTTCTGGTATTTTGAGAGTAAGAAAATAACAACAATTAAATAAATATTTTTGGGGTTTTTGAATTTGTGAATAGAATTAAAAAAAAATGGAATACAAATGATATAAAAAGGCGTTAGCAAGGAATTAGCATCAAGTTATATTTTTCATGAGATTAATCATAGATAAATGCATTATAAGTAGTTGGTTTTAAAATTCCAATCAGTTCAAACAAATTCATATCCTTACAAATTAAATTAATCTATATCAGCTCAAACAGATTAATTTCTAATTTAATTAAACACCACTACCAACCAGCGTGTATAGGATACTCAATCAAATTTCATTAACTAAATAAGGCATCACCAACATTAAATTATATATAACAATCAACTTAATTATATACAATTCAAATTATATAATTTTGCTACTAATTTAATTAAGTCAAGAGCTACAACTCAATTAAACTTGTATATGTTATTTGAATCATTAATACAAGATTAATAATCCTAGCTATATAATCATATTTATTAACTAGATTGTCAATCCAATTAATTCACACAATTATATTGATTAAAACAGGAATTATATAAATACTCAATTAATATATATATATATATATATAATTGAAAGTAAAGCTTTTAATGTCTTAATTTTGATTAATGACAAACATTGATAAGGACTAATGTCTTAATTGTATAAGTGTTGGTCTTTTAAGACTAGGTGAGTAAACCGACCATAAGTTCAGTTAAATAAATTCAAATAGAAATTAAGTACAAAGAAAATTATCTCATAATCGCATTTATTAATAACTTAACACATATCCTTACTAACAAAAGGAAATTACTCACAATAAATATTTAATAATATAAGATAGAATTTATAAATATTGGAAATAAAATTTGAAAGATAAACTCTCCAGAAATATTAAAATTATCCAGACATAATTTATTTACTAAATATTACAAAAAGCCTTTAAATATTATTCTAAAAATTCTAAAAATTATATTAATATAAAAATAATAATAAAATAAAGAAATTACAAAAGAAATGGAGAAGATTGAAGCTAAATTGATGTTGAAATGATAAAAATAAGCTTCTTATTTATAAACACAAAAATCAGGAACAAAATGATCATTTCACACCCCCAAAGTCTTAAAAATTTAGTTGGTTACTTAAATACACTAAAAAATTTACGAACAAATAAATATAAAGGAAACATGAAATATATTGATTAAATAACATAATTAATCGATTTTTAAATAAAATATAATCATTAAATAAAATAAAAATTAATTTATTTATTAATACATGAGCCAGCTGTAGAAACATATCATCTCATAGGATAACATAGAACCTAAATTGTTACTAGATGTTTTCCAACTCAACTCTTAGTTCCATGGGCTCTCCACTCCCCCTTCCCAAAAAAAAACTCAGAATTAAAATCTTGAAGAAATAAAGAGAGGGAAAAGGAATTACTTGATTACCTTAACCACCATTCTTCAGTGGATTCTCCAGAATCAATTGGAACATCACAAAAATAAATCTGAAATCAAATAGGCCCACTTTTTCCATTTAAGAATAGAAAATAAAGGAAACAATGATGGAAATATATAACCTAAATATTATTTTGGTTAAGATTCGATCAAACGCATGGATGAGAAGTTGGTGACTGTCAGTCTTTCGAAGATATACCAGCGTCTTTGTTATTTGTTCTTGGATCCTATCTTCTTTCTTGGCTTTTGCAAAGCACAGAGAATAAATTGAGTCAGAGAAGAAAAAGCATAGAAAAGAAAGGTAGGAAGAGTAGAAAGAAAATAGGCCAAATGAGGATATGAGAAATCTGAAGCGGAAAGTAGAAAGAAAAGGAGGAAATTTGTAAATTGAGAGGGAAACAAAAATTTGTACCAAATTTTCAACTTTAGAAGATAGAATTTGAGAAGAAGGATAAGAAAAATTGAAAATCTTACTGGAGAATGAGGAGGGAGATTCAGAATTTGAGGAAATTTTTTGATATTAGGTTCAAAAATAATTTTTAAATTACATTTTTTTATTCTAAAAATAAGGTTTTAAATACTTATATTATTGAAATATATGTTAAGTTGTTTATTTTTTTGAGAGAAAAATGAATTAAGTTTCTTTTTTTTAGTCTTTCTCTTTCTTTTTAATGAAACCAAGCTTCAATATAGTGTTTAATGTGGGCTTAAGAAAGAGTTTAATAGATTTTTATAGGTCACAAGTCTTTTTTTTTTAAAAAACAAATATATGTTAATCTTATTCAATTAATCAACATAATTTGTGAGTTTAATAGTAGAGTTTTAATTTTAGAATTAAGTTTTCTTTTTTTTTTAGAAAAATTAATTAAGTTTTAATATATTTTTATAAGAATGGATATGTTTAATTTTTGTGGTAGAGAGAGGGGGAAAGTGAATTGAGAATTTGGAGGGAGCTAGATAAAGGAGAAGATAGAGGAAGATTGAAAGTTCGAAAAAATTTTGCCTAAAGTGAAGAGAAAGCACATGAGGTGAAATAGTTCAAATTTGAGAGAGGAGGGAAGTTAAAATTTTAAGAAATTAGTTGGGTTGGGCTTTTTTTTTAATAGTCGTGTTTTAGTTTTTGAATTAAGTTTGATGAATTAATTTTCTCTTTTTAGTCTGTTTCTTTTAATTTCGAAAATTTTCAATATAGATATTATATATTTTTTAATATATATATATATATATTTTTTTTTTTTTTGTGTGCGTGTGTTTGTGTATTATTTTAACTTATTCATCCGAAAGTTAGTGTTCTTATTTTATAATGAATTATGTATTTTTAGTTATTTTTCAACAAAACTTATAGATTTATCTTTTTATGTCAATATTCATTTCAATATACTCTTATTCTAAACAATTTATAGATTTTTCAATTTTTATTTATTCTCAAAAATCTCAAGTTGGATTTTTTTTAAGTTGTATTAATTATACGTATTATAATACTATTGAAGATATGATTGATATTTCATGTTTGTAAATTCAAGATAGAATTTATTTGAAGTATTGTTGAAGCATATGATTTATAATATTAATACATAATAGAAAGACTACAAGAGTAAGTCAAAGAAATCACGTCATTCTTTTGGATTGGAGTACTATATTTTTAATAATTATTTTTTCAATTTTCTGATTATTACTATTATTAATATTACTCATCAAAATTACTAATATTGAAGTTTTCATACAAAATGTTAGTTATTTTAACTTTTCTTTAAATTTTATAAAATTTAAAGTCTTGTGTGACAATAACATACAATTATTGGGTTGGGCTTTGTAGTTTAATAGTAGAGTTTAAGTTTTTCAATTAATTTTCTTTTTTTTTGTGAGAAAAAATTAATTAAGTTTATGTTTTAACCTTTTTACTTTTTTTAATGAGTTTTTTTCATATATAATTTAATAAAGTTCAATAGATTTTGATAAGATAACTAAGTAGAGTTGGGCTTTGTGGCCTTAATAGGAGAGTTTTAGTTTTGAAATTAAGTTTTTTTTTTTTTTAGAAAAATGAATTTGGTTTCTGTTTTTAGTCTTTTTATTTTAAAAAACTAATATATGCTAATCTTATATTCAATTAAAAATATATGTTAATAATTTCTTTAAAATAGTGACATAATAGTTAAATAATTTAAATTACTAAGTGACAATATGTGATTAATATATAAATTTAATCACATGATAAAATAATATAAACATAACATTGTAGACCTACCAACAAAAAATATTTTTGCTATTATAATTATAGAATTATGCAAAATCATCAAATTTTATCAAAATTTTCATCATACATTTTTTAGTGTGTTATTTAAGAAATCGTACAATAAAATGTATCGTTTGAATCGTTATGCAGAGGAAACATATTTTAAATTAAAAAATTTTACTTTATACGACAATTCCAAAGCTATTGTATATGCTAGGCAACAGTTTTATAAAAAATAAATGTTGTATATAAGATAAAGGTCGTCGTATATAGTAAGATTATATACAACGATTGTTAAAATCTTTATATATTCTCAAAGTTTAAAACGGATGGTCAGCAATCATAATTGATTATGAGTGTTGACTATGAAAAGTTTGATGGTTGACTATGAGTAGTTGTATATAAGATAAAGGTCATCGTATATAGTAAGATTATATACAACGATTGTTAAAATCTTTATATATTCTCAAAGTTTAAACGAATGGTCAGCAATCATAATTGATTATGAGTGTTGACTATGAGTCAAGTTTGATGGTTGACTATGAGTCAACAGTCATAATCGATTATGACCGTTGATTATAAGTCATCAGTCATAATCAATTATGAGTCAATCATTATAGTCGAGTATGATTCAACAATCAGAATATGATAACTGACTCATAATCGAGAATCATAATCGACTATGAGTCAATAGTCATCGTCGACTATCAGCAACTATCATAGTCAATTATTAGCTAGCAATCATAGTCAACTAAGATTGTGAGTCAAAATAAATTAAATATAATATGTCAACGTATGATAAAAATGTCATTTGCAAATGTCGTCTAAATGTCCACATATCACAACTTTTCAATGTACAAATGTTTTTTTATCCAGTCTCATTGAGACATGATGTCAAATGTCGTTTGCATATGTCACATCCAATTCATAGTTATTACGATATTTTCTCTCAACATATTAAAATGTTGGCATATAATGCGTTTATGTCAATACATGATGCAAATGTCGACCTTAAATGTCACCAAAATTTCACATATCCCGATACTTGACAAATGTTTTACAAATGTCGTCGTATCTAATTTTTATTGTGATTGAACATCAAACGTCCTCAATATATGTTGCCTCAAGTAATCTTATATTATGACATTCTTACCAATACATACAAAAATGTTAAAAAATCTAATATTTATGTCAACTTATCATAGAATATCGATTGAAAATGTCATCTAAAAGTCAACATATTACGTCATTTGTGAAAATGTTGTACAAATATCGAGGTAGATAGCAACACGACGACATTTTTACAAATGTTGTTTGCAAATATCATATAAAGTGCACATGTAGCAACGTTTTCCTTAAATGTGGTGACAGAATATTGAAAATCATTTTGACGACATTTGCTAAAAACGTTATGATATTTGCATTGCGATGGATCTTTTTTTATTAAGTGGTGTCACCACTTTATATCAATATAATAAATGTAATTTTAATTCAAAAGCAAGCAAGAAGATATTGGAGATGGTGGTATCCTTTCAAGAATGTGCATTTCATTTGAATATGGCCCAATGCAAATGTTGATAGGTATTAGGGCACTATCAGGCATTTTGCATCATGAAAAACGTTTCTTGGACAATATGTATCTTTTCGATCCTCCAGCTCATTTTGTCCTTTCGTTGGTTTTTTGACATAATCTCAATTTTATTGAGATATTTTGTTTCGGAACTTCGTAGATGACAGCTCTTTTTATAAATAAAAAAAATATTAATTGACAAACTAGATTTGGCCTTTTCTATTGTATTTATCTCTTTTTAGTAATTTTTTACCATTAGATAAAGTCAAGTCTTCTATGTTGATCACATTTGATGATTGTGATAATGGTATGGAAGAAAAAATTAAAATGTGTTTGTTTATTTTATATTCTTTATTACCTACTAATATTTCTAGAGTGTGATTTGCTTTCCTATTACCATAATAAATGAGCATTTACTTTTAATTTATTTCTGTAATTTGTTTCTTATATTAATGAAGTGATTTCTTTACGGGGAAAAAATAGAAACTATTATCTAATTTCATCTCTTTTGTAATATATTATTTTAGATGGATAATGATCTTCTTCTTCTTCTTTTTAATGAATAGGTAAAATAATGATTCAGCCTGTAGTCTTTTCTTTTTCTTTTTTTCTTAACCACATATGAAATCTTTTGCTTCCAAAGCTCTCCGAATTATGTATCTGTCTCTTTTCTAATATTGATTTCTTATTCTCTTCTATGGTGGGATTCGACCATGAGATTTTAAATAAAATAAAAAAAAGAGGAAGCAAATTATTAAAAATCAAGCGAATGCAATCATGCAAAGTCTATAACTTGAACTAACACCTTCCTATTGCGACACATGATGGTCAGGAACCAACTGAGTCGCATATCTATCTCTATTGCGGAGGTACCAGAGTCTGGACTGTTTCCCTGAACACATAAGCCCAATGCTTGAATTGCGTATCGTTACTGGTGCTGGCACTCCAATTGTACAGAACCCAATCTTTCACATTACTACATTGCCAAAATGTGCAAAATAAAGACATCTCACCATCAAATTCAGACACATGTCGAGGTTTACTCGATTAATATACAATATTGAATCTATTGATAATATTAAGTGTTAAATTTGAAAGGTATAGTTAAAGAAATTGACTGGTGGATGAGTGAAATAACAAAATCACTAAGCTTAGACAATGATTGTCTAATTTCACTAAAAAAAAACCAGATTTTACTACACTTTCTATATGATGGTCACAAAACTGTCATATATAATGATTTTAAACGGCGGACTATCGTTTTAGAGCCTCTTAAACCACAAACAAAGAACAATCGCTTATAACTTAACTATAAATCACATATCATTGTATATATAATATCTTTTATGACGAATTGTGATTATGCTAAATTTTACGATTAGTTGTCATAAAAGATTGTTTATATACAACAATAGGTCGTATAAAATATACCCTTATACAATGGATTTGTGAGCATCGTAAAAATGTGTCATATATGTAATTCTCCTTTTTAATGATTTATATGTAATAATTATATATATATATATATATATATATATATATATGAACTTAGTAATCCTTTTGTACGATAAAGAGTACATAACAACATATAAATAAGAGAGTAAATTATGCTCAACTTATATAATTAAACATTCAATCGAATTTCTTAATATGTATAATGCATGAGTCTTAACTCTTAATTACATAATACATAAATATGACCCTTATTAATATTTTATATGAGAATAACAATACCAATTCGATATTATTCAAAACATTTGTAAATGTTTCATATATATATATATATAATGTATTTATGATAATTTCTTACCATTAATAAGTCCACCTTAATAAATTATTATTATTATTAACAAATTGCAAATTGCACAAAAAAAAACAAGGTAGATCAATAAGCTATAAAAAGACAATTAACTTATGAAAATAATTACTTTAAATTAAGGGTCTAATTTTAACTTTCAATTTCAAAATTGATACATGCATGGTTTAATTAACAATCTATAATTAATATATTAATAACATAGTAAGCATTGCCCCTATTATTTTACATGCAGTAATTTAATTTTTGAGAGTTGTAAAATTAGGTGAAAAATATAATTAATAATGTTGAAAGAAGCAATTAAAAGGAATTTATACATAGTTAGATTTATTATTCTTTTGAAAAAATATAATATAATTTATATTGTTATGTTTTTAATACATAAACAAATTTGATTGTTTTCAAATAATAATTAAAATTTCAATAATAACACAAAAGAAAAAAGAATCATTTCTAAAATAAATAAAAAATAAGTAAAAGGACCAACATAAATATTCATGCAAAACCCTCACAACACTTGCAGGAATTTTGCTCAACACTTCACAAAAAAAGGCTCCAATTCTCTACTCCTCTCTTGTGCAAATCCTGAAAAAGTTTCCTTCCCTCCACCTTGAAAATTCGCCTTCCCTCCATCCCAAAAATTCCCCTCTCGATTAGCTTCCATCTGAAATTGTGAATGTTGAACACATTCTCAATAGCTTCCAGGCAAACATTGAGGAAAACAACATTTTGGGTAGTCTCCTTGGAAGCATCTTGCACCATAGTCTTCATACTTAGTCCCCCTTTATCCCTAATCTTGTCAGTTTTCCCTAATTTCCCAAACATAGTATGCCCTAAATTTGTTCCAAAAATTTCTGAATGCGAAATAGATTTATACTTGCATTTTGTTTGGTTTGAGTTTTGAAAGGCTTAATTGTTGTTGAGAGTTCGGCTGTGCTAGTGTGATTTTGGTTAATTTGTTGTGTTGATTGATGGGTCTTCTATATTTTTTGCTCTGTTGTCTACTTATCTCTTTTGGATGTATTTTTTCTTTTCTAGTTTCTGAACACCTTCCGATGATAAGGTTTCATGCTTGCCATCCATCCATGTCAACTTTTCACACTATGTTAATGGGTTCCCTGGACTCACGTTCATCTTCTCACATTTTATCTTAACCACGTAACTCTATTTATGTCATTTTCCATCGAATTTCATTTTTGGTGGATTTACAGTAACCACTTGTAACATCCCAAATTTTTCCAAAAATATCCAAAATAGAAAATATAATATAATAGCCAAGTCAAAGAATATAACAAATTTAAAATAGTCAAAATTTTCAAATCATGAATCAAAAATCCCAAATTCCAAATAAATTTCAAATTATAAATTTGAATCCAAAACAATCTTTGCCAGAATAAAATTATTTATACCAAATAAAACTAAAACATAAACATAAATATTCATAGTTCGAAAATGAGAAAATATTTAAAGAAAATTCAAAAATTCATAAATGGTTGGTCATCCTCCATCCCCGCATCGCAATACATCAGCATGTAAATGATTTAATAAAAACATAATACATGGGTTAAGTACAAAGTACTTAGTGGGAGTAAAGTGTGACATTTTTCAAGGATATACACATTGTAAATAACATGTAAACATCAATAGTCAATATATGTCATTGAATCAAAGACTCATGTTTAATTCGAGCTAAAACCTCTATTTCATCGGACATAAGTTCATGTTTTATCGAGCCTAAGTCCCTGTTGTTTGATATACAATAGACATTTTATATGCGCATTTATAAAATTATTCTACACATATCATTATAGAATTTAAAAATATACGATTAATCATGGAATAAATAGCACATATAACATGTAAATATAAATATGTAAATAATCAAATAAGGTTAGAACTCCCACCTCAAATGCAAATATAAATGTGTGCTAAGTTTTGGTCATAAATAAATAAATAATCTAATAAAAAGGAAAAGAATGGCTTTTTGAAAAGTTAAAGGAAATATTTGGAATTTTGAAAAGGTTTTAGAACACTTTTGAAATAAGAAAAATGTAATTTTCGAGTTTGGAAAAGTTTGGGACCAAACTGTAATTTTCAAAAGTTTGGGGACTAAAAATGATTTTTTTAAAAAATATGGGTTGAAACAGAATTCAAATAATTCTTGTGGTATAAAAAAGAAATTTCTAAAAAAAATTGGTAAAAATATAATTTTTATAAAGTTTTGAGTCAAATTGAAAATTCTAGAAAGATTGGGGACTAATTTGAAAATTTTAAAACATTTGTAGGTAAATCTGTAAATTCGTATCTGAAATTGGAGGAATTTTATGGTTTGTAAACCCTAAGGACTTATTTGTAAAAATTGATAAGTTTTAAGTAAAATTACTAAAATGCCCCTCTAACCCTAATTTTCTTATTCTTCTTCCCCTAACCCTAGCCGCCGCCGCCCCTCCCCTCCGCCCGCTTTTCTTCCCACAGCCGCCCCCATCTCCTCCTTCCCACTGCCGCCGCCGCTTCTCCCTCCATTTTCCCCTCAACCGCCGTCCCTCCCCCCTTCTTCCTCTCTTCTCTCTTATTCTTCTCTTCTCCCTTCTTCTTCTCTTCTCCTTTTCTTCCTCTTCCTCCTTCCCCCTTCTCCATGGCAGCCCGCCTCCCTCCCTCTTCTCCTTCCCCCTCTCGGTCCCTCCCCTTCTCTCTTTTCCACCCTCTCTCTTGCCTCCCTCTCTGCCAGCCCCCCATTCCTTCTCCCTTTCCCTTCACTCGGCTTTTCTCTTTTTTTTTCTGAAAAAAAATGCTATGGATTGTGGAAAGTTAGGAAAAAAATAAATTTTTTTTAGGTTTATTATTGCCGTCGCCGGCTAGCCATATGGGCGGTACCGGTGGTGGCTGTCATGCTTGAGAAGGTAGAAGAATTTACCTACCTCGTGATTCGTGATTAAGGGAGAAAATGATTAAAAGTCTTAACTCCCTCATTTATTTATATGTGTGAAATAATAAACCCTAATGAGCCGGGTTAATTAATTCTAATAGAGTAATTTATGAAGCCCATTAATTTATTAAATGGGTATTACACCGCTGCACCTATAGGATTTGTTATCATCGCACTATAGCTAGATGCACCATCACCCACGCGTGTCGCTTCCTTGTTACACCTAAATTGAAGTCCAATTCATTAGATTTATCAAATACTCCACTATTGTTGGATAATTCAGATCCTATGGCTTCTTATTTTACAAAATCAAGACTAAGAGTTCTAATATAATGATAAAAACAATTATTTTCTTCCCTTCATCATCACCAATTAGCTCTTTCGATGAAGTCTTGATTAAAAATATTATTATGAAGTCTTTATTCTATGGTCATTAAATTATAATCAACATATATGCTAATTTTCAGTTTATTTCTTCTTTAGCTTATATTGTTTTCAAGTATATGCTTTCTTAATGAGAACTTTAATATATCTCATAATTTGTGAACTTGTTAATTGAAAAAAGTAATGTGAGGTTGTAGTTTCAAAATATAATTTGTTTTAAAATTAAGAATATGAAGATGCCCCTGACATATTTTGAGTTAAAATTGCCTAGAGACATGTGCACATCTTCAAATGTGGGAACAAGAAGCCTAAGAACTGAAATTCTAACATCAATTCATGAATGTTGACCAACTCATTTTGATAAATTTGATAAGAAATGAAAAAATAGAAGAAAATTACTCCATTAGTCGAAATAGTACATTATATTGTTATTTTTCAAATCTTGCTGTGAAGAACGCTATTTTATGATTTAAATCATATTGTCTTTGTTGTAAAGTACATATCTTTATGATTTAATTTTTAGTTTGTCTTACCCTAATTGCACAATGCTCCTTTTTTCCTTGTCAATTTTTCTAAAAGGTTGCTTTCTAAAGAGAAGATAACACTTCATAAATTGTGGACTGATTTTTACATAGAAGGGGTGGAGTGTAAATTTGTTTTGTGCAGGTATTAAGTTATTGATTTATTTTATTTTCTAAATGTGTTATTACTATAATCTAATTTTTTTAGTGTTTTCTTGTTGTTGTCTATAGTTAGACTAACTCTTTGTTGATACATGTGTAATTTTGCAAGCAGATTATTAGTTCCTTGTAATGACTTCTAGTGAGCATGTTTTGCAATAACTTGGCTCGTGGGATGCTCTTTTCTATAGTCTTTATAAAAAGAAACTTTATTACTATCGAGCTTGTGTAGGTATGATTTATGTTTATATGTTTATGCTAGTTTTTTTCACAATGGTTTCGTGAAGAACATGATTATTCTTGTTCAATACCTTGATTATAGCTCTCCATATTAGGAATACCCTAGCTAGATTCACTCTCGGGTCATTCTGAGCGAGAAGAGAACTCAAAACAAGGGCGTATGTATGAACAGATAGGTATTATGATGCAAAAATCTTATGCATTTATAGTATTATCATTTACCATGAGGATTTGACATGTTAGAACAAATGTTCAACATTGTTTTTTTTTAAATTTGAATTTGCATAACAAATCTATTTGTTTGTTTAATTGTAACAGTTTATTTGATCCTTTATTGATATTTCTTTAAAAAGCAGCTTGAAAATAGGTTTCTATCACGCTTTTCAAAAAGACTTCTGCTTTCAACAACTAGTTTGTTTGAACTAATGTTCAAATTAAAAACTTTTGTTGCTATCATTAATCTTGAAATACCTGTGATTAATTGGTATATTCCAAATATCTCTAAAAGAAACAAATGAGCATTTACTGAATCATTATATTTTGGATCATTTTCATCATATTCTCCTTCAAGTGAAATAAGTATTTTCTTAATATATTGTATATTTTATTTTATGAATGTATTGTATAATGATGAAGATTATTTAATGTACTACTTTTTAATTTTAATGTGTAATGTTTTACATTTTATCCTTAAAAATATTTATTTGGTGTGTTAAATCAACAATATTGATGATTATAATAATAATAATAATAATAATGTATATAATATATATATATATATATAATAACAACAAATTTTGTATTATGCTAAACATTGCTATGAAATTGCTTTATATATAAGAATAATTGCTTATATTATATATAACAATAATATATATATTATTATATATATAATAATAATAATTGCTTTATGAATAGTAATCCTTATGTTGTCATATGGCTCTTAAATAGATAAGATAGATGGTTTTTTATTGGCACAATACAAATCAAATTGAATTTTTAAATACGTATTCTATTTATTTGTAAAAATAGCATTTATTATATTTTATTCAAATCAATTAAAATATATAACCAATTACATAATTAGTTTTTCTTTTTTATGTTTTTACTTTACAAATCAATAAAGGAATGTTTTTCAAACTATGATTATTTTTCTTTTGAACTATTATTATTCTACTGTCTTATATTGTACTAAAGTATCAATAAAGGAATGTTGTACTAAAGTTAAATATTTTTTTGTGGTTGAATTTTTGTTGCAGGGAGGCTATGGTGAATTTTTGTTTCAAACCATATATAGAAGTAATGTTAAGCTACCAAATATTCAAAGAAGTTGCCAAGTTGATTGTAAGAATTTTATTTGCAAAGAACTAGTATTTCATGATAATGACAATATAGTATTGGGAATTATGTTGTTTTAGGGATGACCATGAATATTTCTTTTTTATTTCGATGTGTATATAAAGTATGCTTTATGAATAGTAATCCTTATGTTGTCATATGGCTCTTAAATAGATAAGATAGATGGTTTTTTATTGGCACAATACAAATCAAATTGAATTTTTAAATACGTATTCTATTTATTTGTAAAAATAGCATTTATTATATTTTATTCAAATCAATTAAAATATATAACCAATTACATATTTATTATATGCATTTATTACATTTATTTATTTCACATATAAAATGAAAGTATAAACAACTGCATAAAGTATATACGACGGACTAAGTTTTGATTGTATATATTTTACATAGAAAAGCTTGTGGTAGATAATCTTGAATATATGCAATTGCTCATTGAATATTGTATATACATAGCGAAGCTATTTTTAACAACATAATATATAAGATGGTTAGGAGTTCGTTGTATATACGTAAATTGTATATAACACAAATAAGGTCGTCGTAAAAGAGAAATTATATACGACTTAGACTGTCGTCAATGTTAAGGTATATACGACGGCCTATGTCCGTTGTATAAAGTTTGATGTATTTACTATTTTTTTCTCTTTTTCGTAATTGGCAATTGTAAATACTTTAAACAATGGATTTTTATTTATCGTATAAATTAAATGATACATTTATTTACAATGGACAAAAAATCATCGTATGTATGTCATATGAGCTTTAAACGACGATTTTCTATGTATAAACGATGCATTGAAGTCCATTGTATAAAATTGGTTTTCTTGTAGTGTTTTAAGTTTCCTTGTCACAAAATAAAATAAAAATAAAAATTGGTATTTATTGTGTCTGACATCATATCCATCTCTTAAAGAATCAACAAGAAGCATATTCTTTCATACAAACACCGTTAATCCTCGTTAGACTCTTTCCATGAAATAATTTAGGCGAATGAAATTTCAGCATTTCAATTATGCCTGTTAAGACTAGATAAAACTTACTGCCAAATATTCGCTTATAAATAGCATTTTTCTATGATTCTAATCTTTGTCACAAGTATATAGCATATCACCCCTTGCAATTCTTTCTCTAACACTATAGTTAATTACTTATCTTAATTTATACACATCACCGCCATGTCTGAAGAGAAGCACCACCACCTCTTCCACCATGACAAGGAGCCAGAAACACATGAAGACTATGAAAAGGAAAAGAAGCACCACAAGCATCGCGAGGAGCTTGGCGGCATCGGTGCCATGGCTGCCGGAGCCTATGCCTTAGTAAGTATATCATCATATCCCAGCTAGATAGCCATATATATATATATATATATATATATATATATAGATCAAAATCCCGTGGTATTTGAAAACACTTAACCCAACTAATTCGGAGTTTGGTCTGACCTTACCATTGGGGATAGCCATATACTTTGATACAACAAATTAAATTAGAAAGTACTAATATTTTTGGGCACTTGAATGTCAATTGCCATTCCCTAGTTTATATGCTGTATTTGTTGTAATAGGATTTCTTATGAATCCTTACTTTTTTCTTATTTAATTTTCAAATATATAACAGCATGAGAAGCACGAGGCAAAGAAAGATCCAGAGCATGCCCACAGGCACAAGATAGAAGAAGAGGTGGCTGCTGCCGTGGGAGTTGGAGCTGGAGGTTTTGCATTCCATGAGCATCATGAGAAGAAAGAAACTAAAAAGGAAGAAGAAGAGGCTGAGGGAAAGAAGAAGCACCACTTCTTTGGCTGAGGCAAAAGAATCCTAAAAAATGTGGTTTTCATATAGTACATAACTTGATGTCTGTGTTTGCAGCTACCTGAATAATCATGTGTGTGTGTGAGAGAGTGTGTTGGATGAGATCTGTATCAATTTTCTGTTTATCTATTGATTAAAATATAATGTTAGCTGGTGCTATTATTTATTTCCACTAGTGATGTACATATCTATCATGTTTTGAACCTTTGCTGGAAGTCCTTTTCTTTTAGATTTTTCTTCTTTTTTTTTCCTTTACAACATGGAATTAAAAAGTACTATGAGATAATGAGACATCGAGTTAAGGAAGTAGTTCAGTTAATAAAAAAAGATTTCATTATTGGCATATCAAAAGAGGTCTTTTTTTACTTCATCTAGTTATTGAAGTCCAATGCAGCAGAAATAAAATTCAGATATTGAAGGAATCAAAACAGGGGAAGTAATACACAGACGAAATACAGAGACAAAAATAGGGATTTCGATTTTCACCAATAGATTGGAGATAATTGGGCGTTATTTATGCATAAATGAAAATCAATCAGTTCATATTCTACTCTGTCGATTCCATAATTTACCAGTTAGGCCAAGGCAATTTCATTCAAACAAATTCAAGCTAATTGAAATATCTAAATTCAATTCGTAAAGTTACACGAGTCGAATACAATCAAAATTTAAAAGCTCGATTCCATCTAATTATAAGAATGCTCTAATTGGAATGGAATTTCTTTCCTTCTATTTTATAATATTCTAATAACCAAGTTATAATTTCATAAACTGTGAATAATTATTTAACCAGTAAATTATTGCCTAACTACTACCTTTATGAACTTACCTAAAATTACTTTATTTTGACATAGACACATACTTACCCAAAATTAATTTATTCAATGAGAAGAATATATAAATAAAGGCACATGCCATAAAGCATTAGGTTTCAAGTACATGGTACTCAAACTGCAAGTTACATGCCTTTCAAACAAAAACAAAAAAAACGAGATATCACTCTATGAAAATTATATTATGGTGCAGGAAAGGACATTATCTATTTGGTTTTAATATGATCTCTGTTTAATAGATAAACAATTTTTTACAAAATTATGATGAACCATCACAATCTTTAAGAAAAGTACACAATATCCTATCCTTTTAACTTTTGATTTTGCCGTTATGACCACACAATTTAATTGTGAAATTCTAAATCCATCCCTAAATATCCAATTGTGACGCATTGAGATAATTCATAATATCAATATCTTTGTGGGGGTGGGAGAATTAAAAAAATTTCATCACATTTACACCTAGATGAAAGTCGTAAAATAGATTAAAGGTAGAAACCAACAATAAAAATAAATAAATAAAACATGTACAATGGACAATTTAAAAATAAAAAATGTAGCAAAAAAATGTTGAAAATCTGAAGTCATGTATTATTTAAAAATTTTAAAATACGCATACATACAGAACAAAAATATAAGTGATATTAATTTTATGATGTGACTACTATATAGAATTCAAAGAAAATAATAAAACCATGTACTTTTTTTTTTCTTGCTTCATGTCGACTAAAAGTGAAGGCAATTATTGAAATCCCCAACTGCCAACCTAACAATCAAAATTGTTTCCCTCCAAATGGGGCATTAAGAATGGTGGAGATTGATGAAAGGGACCATATCCCAGCTTTCTGATTCAGTTGTGGATAAGTTTTTCTCCTTCATTTTGAAGTTTTGGTCAGTTCAAAATTGAAATGAAATGAAAAAATCTGCAATTTTGTTGGTTGGCATTCAGCTCCAATAGATGAGGACCATGTTGCGGATAATCAAGACGGGAAGAGTTTATTGGTCTAGAGACTCTACCACTCATCCATGTTTTTAAAAAAAAATTATATAAATAAATAAAAGAAGTGGAAGTTAATCAAATTAATGAAAAAACGTGTTAAACGGCTTCATATCTCACTTTTTGTGTAGATTCCAAAGCGGGTTAGAATCAGATATGACACTTATCATCTTGTTTTCTGGTCTAAATTTGATGTTCCTATTTTATTAAAAATTAATATTTATTTAAAAATTTAAATTAATCCTCTTAATTTAAGATATTCATATTCATCCAATCATAAATATCATTATTAATCCCGTTAATAATATTTTATAAAAAAATACATTAATAATTAAAATAATACATGAAGTGAAAAATATATATTTAATTTTGAATAAATATATTTCATTCTTATAACAAAGATAAAAAAGAAATTTTTATTGTTAAAACGAAACTTTTTTGTATCATCAAACGTACAAAAGTCACCATTTGAATGCATACCTCTTTTGGTGTCTAGGCAAAGCCAACTAAGTCAATTAAAAAAAAATTGATCTAAACCCACTTTGTCCATTGTAACTTTGTGGCACTACACTACATTTCCCACTAAATGGGTGACACCGTCTCCATTCTATTTTGTTCTCCAAGTTTAAATATGTCTTTAGTTTTAACCGGTGTAGTACTACTTATTTACACTCGATTGAGCAAGTACAACAGTGCTGCAAACCAAAATAATAAATCGACTATAAGCCTTTCAAATGGTATTTTTGTATGGCCCCAAATGATCCTATTCATCGATGTTACATATACTGGATCTTAAAACATGAATAATCTTGATTTTATGTTTCCAATGGGTTCCATCCATGCGGCCAAGTATAAATAAATTAACAATTCACAAAATACTTCACAAAGAAGTTTTTTTTTTAATTATTTTAGAAAAGAAAAGAAAAAAAAATTACAAGGAATGGAGAAAAAGAACTTAGTGTCAATTGTCGAACTCCGCAAAGAAGTTAATAGTTTATAAAGTTTTTGTTTTTTTTTTAAGGAAGAGTTTTTTAACCATCAAATGGACCTCCAAATTAACTTCGGGCTTGCACCGTCGGCAAGACTATGTGAAGAACATTTAAACGCATATTCTCTTTACAAATTTTCACACCATTCAATTTGGAGTTGGAACTGTACAATGGCCTTCTTTATCTTGCTATATTTCATGAAGTCTTGAAGGACCGTTTTGGTAGGAACATCAACGAGGTTCTTCATATCAATATATTAAGGTTTGGACACCTATAAATAGCCTCATTATCCACCCTATTCATGCACATATTCAAGATATTAATTCTTGATCTTCAATCTCCATTTCCACTCCCTTTACAATAGCCATTTCATATTAGTTCCTAGTTACCATCACCACTAATATTATGGCCGAAGAGAAACACCACCATGGCTTCTTCCACCATCACAAGAAAGAAGAAGACCAACCTCTTGAAACCTCCAACTATGAGTCCAACACTTATGGTTCTAAGCCATATGGGTCTGACAGTACCTACGAGTCTCAGAAGACTACTACTTATTATGGCTCTGATGATACAACTTATGGTTCTAAGCCATATGGATCTGACAATACCTACGAGTCTGAGAAGACTACTACTTATGGCTCTGATGATACAAATTATGGTTCCAATACGTATGGCTCCCAAAAAAACACCTATGGTTCCGACATCCATGGCAAGACTAGTACCTATGGCTCCGATACGGATTATGAGTCAAATACTTATGGCTCCGGTGGTAAGGGTGGTGACTATGGTGGTGGCTACTCTAGTGAAACTGTGACTACTACTGTTGATTCTGAGAAGCCTGATTATGAGAAGGAAAAGAAGCACCACAAACATCTTGAACATGTTGGTGAATTAGGTGCAGCTGCTGCTGGTGCCTTTGCCCTGGTAAATTTTTTACTGAAAACTTAAAAATCCAAGGTCATGGCTTTATCGCTGACCCTATTAACAAACATGACCAAAATTAAATTTTATCATATACTAGTTCACAATGAAATCAATAAAAGAAAATTCATTTTTTTTCTAATTGTATTTTTTAATAAACTGCCAAAATCCCGAACTTAATTGCTACTTAAAGCTCCCCAAATAACTAATTTACAAAATTCATAAAACTGCGGTACATACGGTAAATTCAGTTCAAATTATCAGGCCATGAGTATTACGTTGTAAGATAAATGACCAATTAGCTAGCCGATTTATGCTCCATATTTTATTTTATTTTGTTGTAATTATTATGCAGTATGAGAAGCACGAGGCCAAGAAAGACCCTGAGCATGGCCACAGGCACAAAATAGAGGAAGAAGTGGCTGCAGCGGTGGGCGTCGGAGCCGGTGGTTTTGCATTCCATGAGCACCATGAGAAGGAGGAAGCTAAAGAGGAGCAAGAAGAAGCTGAAGGAAAAAAGAAACACCACTTCTTCTGAAAAAGCCAGAATCACCTACACCTCTTTGAAATATTAATGTCATGAAATGTTTCTTTTCTTTAGGAGTATATAATTAATTATCTTGTGTCACCTAAAAAGTGAGCAACTATATATCTAAAAGTACTTGTTTGGATCGATCGAGTTTAATTAAGGTTGCTCCATCATCGTTGTGTACCTACTTCCTACTAAATGTACGCCTGCTTTGTACTGCTACTGTTGGTGTTTCATTAACGTAGATATGATCATAATAAAGTTAATCTTTATGCATATTTTCAGATTTTCATAAAGTAGATATGCATATATCTAAGTCTAACAATAAAAAGTTATTCTTTCCGCGATCTTATAATGGTTGAATGATTCATGTGTTGTTCTTATTCATAAATTGTTTTATAACTTTAAGATCTTTTATTGATTCTTTTCATTATTATCATTGTTAATGGGAGAGAAATGGAGTAATAATTAAAAAGAAATCTAAAAAAAATAATTTCTTAGTTTATATAAATTTTAATCAAACGATTTATAATAAGATGCGAAAGGAGTACTATATAATCCTTGTTATTAAATAAATGTTATTAAAATAAATTTTGATAAATAGTCATTTTAGTCCCTAAACTATATTTTTTTTGCCTGAACTATATTGTTTTGGCCAAAATGTAGCCTAAAGTTTATTTTCAATCATTTTGGTTGTTTAACTTTTCTTTTCCTTGCTAACTAGATCATTTGGTGGAAAATCAAACAGAATCCATTAAAAAGTGTCAAGTGCAATGCAGGTGACTATCATTTTATGGAAAAAATTGTCATTTTACACAAATCTCCAAAAACAAATAGATTGTCAATTTAGGCCTTGAAGCTTAACTTTTCAACCATATTGGTCCCTTTGGTTTTTTTTATGGACTTGTTTTAGTTCTTTAACATTTTAAATCCATTGAATTGGTCCTTCCAACCAAATAATATATGGAATCCAGTGAAAGAAAGCATATGACAATCATGAGCCCACTTTTTCAAGGGCAAAATTGAAAAAAATCATATATTATTCTTGAAATCATTTTAAAGTGAATTTAATATTTGTTTTAAATAAAATAAAAATTACTTTAAATAAGAATATTTTAGTCAACTAAAAAATATATTGTACTTTGAAGAAAAAAATTGGCCTATAATTTGGTACAAAAAAAAACAAAATAAATTTATCAAGTTGGAACAAAGTGAGTATAATAATTATGAAAAATTAATATTTTAAAATAAAATACAGTCACATTTTTTAATTATATTTTTTGCCTGAATGAAAAAGTAAGCACACGACCGTCGCATGCTTTCTTTTGCTTGATTCCGATTGTTTTTGGTTGGAAGGACCAATTTAGCTGATAAAGAATTGTTAAGGAACTAAAAAATAAATCAATAAAAACTAAAATGGGCCAACATGACCAAAAAGTTAAAATTCATGGACTAAATCTAATGCATTGTTTTCTAGGGAGGATTTATGTAAAATTACAACTTTTCCTTTCAGATGATAGTCATGTCTTGCACGTGATACGTGATACGTGATACTTTTGATAGATTATGACCTGATTTTCCATCAAATGGTCTAGTTGGCCGAAGAAGAAATTACTGAACCAAAATGACAGAAAAATAAACTTTAAGTCTCATTTGACAATATATATATATATATATATATATATATATATATATAGTTCATGGACTTAAATAACTATTTATTCAAGAAATTTAATGCAGTTTTTTAAAGAAATTTTAACAAATGGATCCCATCTTATTTCAGACTATTTGTTTGAACAACGGGGAACGTTAGAGGGCCTAACTTGAGTGGTCCTTATTAAGATCCTGCATGAAGAGCTGGTTGAAACTAGTTTGGTTTGGTGGTACTGTGATGAAGCATTATAAAAAGGCAGGGGATAATTAATGAATAATGAAAGTCTTTGAATGGCTAACATGATATACATATATGCCTGCGGAATAGAATAATATCTATAATCTAATCTGTGGGAATCTACTCACTCCACGGGAGATAGCTGGGGATATTTGACGGAATATCCCTTAGGTTTAGAAGCTTTTTCTATGAGATTAGCATTTTGTTTTTATTTTATATATATATATATATATATATGGCTTTTAATACGTTTCATTTATTGAACATTTTTAATAATTAAACTATTATCTCATCACGAATTGAACAAATTCATAACAAAGAGGTTAATTTTATTTTGGTTTCAAAAAAAAAATTTAGTTAAAATGTTTATTATTTTATGTAAGTAAGAAATTATATTGTAATTTTTTCAAAAAAAAAATTTATATTGTAATTAACTCCACCAACTACTTTATCTTATGCCAATAACTTCCCCTTACGAATAAAACGTACTAATATTACAAAACATGGGATATAATATCCTACCTTAGTGGATGGCAAAGTGGAATCGATGATCTAATAATATCCTGATTGAAATATAATTCGAAAAATCAAAATTTAGAATTTAATATTTCACTTTCATTTTCGGCGAAATAAAAAATAAAACACTGATCTTAAAACATTAGCCTAATACTCATCAGAAAAAAAAAAAAACTATTAGCCTAATATATCTGTGTGGCCATCCTTTGGTTTATTAATTATTATAAATCAAGAAAAGGACAGGAGGCTAACAGCTAACGTTTCGATAATTTCCAGAATATGCAAATCAAAGTATGAATAATCATCAAGCACTAGACACAGTTGGAGAAAATTATCTGCTTAAGCTCGTCTTGAAAAGGAATTTAGAGACTCAGCACCATCATATAAACTCGGGTTCCTATACAAACGGGCCACCACGTTTGCAAAGTATTATCAAATGAGTTGTTTTATGGGCCCCATTGATGCTAATACTCTGCCTAAAAATATTTTCATTTTTATTATAATATTTTAAAATTTTTAGACTCATCAATCATTATTTATTTTTAAATAAATGTTATTAATTTTCTTTAAACAAGATCCTGTATTTACTCATTTAATTGTAATTAATTTTCTTTTAAAAAGATCGTATATTTACTCATTTAATTGTAATTGGTAAGCAATTGTTAAATAACTCATTTTTAAACCAAAAAAAAAATTATTTAGAATGCAAAAACTTAATTAATATTTTTAAATGTAAGAAAAATAAGTTTTAATTAAAATATTATTCTTTTTTAACTTCAGTTTTTTCCTAAGGCCACGAATGCTTTGTGATGGTCCATGCTAGCATAATACCTTCATGAATAACCTTGTTCCAAATATTTTTGATAAAGTGATAAAAAATTGATATCTCAAGAAAATTATATTAGATCACATCATATTTTTGAAGTACTTCTTTTATAAGTGTAAATTTCATTAAATAAAAGTAAACA
This sequence comes from Apocynum venetum, assembly GCA_019593545.1. Classification (NCBI taxonomy): domain Eukaryota; kingdom Viridiplantae; phylum Streptophyta; class Magnoliopsida; order Gentianales; family Apocynaceae; genus Apocynum; species Apocynum venetum. The sequence continues at coordinate 1,742,085 of SRSM01000133.1, forward strand.
AGAGTTACACAACTGGGCTGAAAATTCATAGTAAATAGTAAAAACATAAACAACACAAACGCCAACAAACTTTTCATAACATTCTCATCTGCGTCATTGAACACCATCATTTGTCGATCACAGCTTCAGCTCGATAATGGAAACACAGAGTTATAAGTAATTACTAAACATCAAAACTTTCAAATCATTTGTCTCGAGGTCGAGGATGGGCCAATGAATGATTCCAGGATTGCAGTTTGGTACATTTTCTCCATAATTTTCCTTTACCCTTACAATCCTCCAAGCATTGAAAGTATATACCACAGGCATATATGTAGACAGGCAACATGTGAAGAAAGCAGGATGCGTTTATTATAAAAAAAGTCATTGTCTTTACCAAGATAATGAAGGTCGGGTCATAAATTTTTTGTTTCCTCCAAAAAAAAAAAAAAAAAACCGTGATGGACCAACCATCATATCTGTGTTAAAGCACACCTTGATTTTGGCCGACACAATGGCGTACCATCAACTATGAGGCACGGGAGGTTACTATTCCTTCCCTATCTACATCGCTGTATATAATGGATTGGATTAGGTGAAGTTTCATTACTTTTTTTTCCTTTTTGTTTTTAGAACAGTTACTAAATTTTTGTAGATTACTCTCTGTTCAGAATTGAAAATAAGTAAATAGAAAAAAGTAATGAAACTTCATTAATTGCTGTATTTGATTTTAATTAAAATATTAAAATATTTTTGATATTAATATAATGAATAGATGACTCATAAATTAGTATGATTTAAATCTCTTAAAGTAATGTGATGTCTAAAAGAATTTATGAATTAGTTAAATGTAAATTTTTTAAATTAAAAAGACTATTAATAAAATTTTGAATTAAAAATGTATTTATTTAAAGAAAATAAATATTTAATTTTAAAAAATAAAATAAAAACATTAACTTTTAATTTCAGATGAATAGATTATTTATTTAAAGTAATAATACAATTTATTTTATATCTGTTGTTAGCATTAAATAAAGATAGGAAGCACTATCTAAATCACAGTCAGAAAGATTTCACACTACTAAGCAAATTTTATGTACACAGTCCAAATCACCTTTACTGGTTCCCACGATAATCATGTCTATATTCACCATTTTTCTCCTAAGATCCACATGAGAATCATCATGTCTAAGATCATTTTCATGAGACATGCTATCTTTTTCTTTCTTTTTTTAAGGGAATAAGACATGCTATCTATAAAAATAATTTTGAAAACTTGAAGAGTCATTAAAAAAAAGGAAAATTATCAAATTTTAGTACACAAACTATTTTATTTTCTCAATTTTGATTCTTAAACTTTATTTTAACTTTTTTAGATTTCCAAACTATTTTCAGGTGTGATATAGGTTCTTCTATCCAAAATTTCGTTAAATCTCTTTTTAAGCCAAAACTTTTGAAAGGCATTTATGCCCATTAATTATTATTATTATTATTATTATTATTATTATTATTATTCAATTTTAGTCCCCAAACAATTTTTGTTTTCAGTTTTAGTCCCTTTATCTTTATTTTTAGTTTTTCAAATCCCAAAACTGTTTTTGGCACGTGGGTTTGGTCCTTTTGGATCTTTTTTTCTCTTAAATTTTTCGATCAAATCTCAATTAGACTTTTAATTTAGCAAATCACTTGAGTCTTATAATAATTTAATAAGTATAATGTATAATATACAAAGCATGTGATTCATTATAAATTAATAAATATCTTATTTTTCTTATATCTTTTTCCACCTTATTCTTATATATGATCTTCACTTGGAAGAAAAAAAACAAAATAAGTCATTTTCTCATGTTTCTCACCAAAAAAAAAAAAATCAGTCATCTAGGAAACTTTGAAGTTGAAATGTGAAAGTAAAAAGTGAATTTTAAATATTTAATTTGAGATAGAATGAATTTAAATATAAAATATTTATTTTAATTAAGATGAAAAATAAAAGAGAAAAATAAATTATGTTTGTTATTATGGATGTTGGGTCCCTCTCTACCAGCTAGGGATGGCTTAAAGGAAGGGTAGAGGCAGGACACTTGTCTCCAGTTCAATTCTCTATTGAAAATAATATATCGTGCATTTTCAGTCCTTGTATAAATCTTAACAAATAAACCCATCAAAATCCCCATGGGTATGCCATCATATTCGTCCTCATTGGCTAAATAAAGAATAGTTGTATTACATGACTGATTTTTTCTCTACAAATGGTTAAAGAAAATTCAAAAATTTCTAGGGGAAAAAAATAAAAGAAATGCATAACGTATAAATCTGCTATGGAAGATCTTCATTCTAATTGGGAAATGTTGGGGTTGGCAAACCTAAGTCCCACGTTGGAAACTTAGAACAAATTGGACTATGATATAAGTTGGACTAACATAAATTGGTATGAGACATTTTGGGGTAAAATCCAAGAACAAACTCATGCGGGCTTCAACCCAACCCAAAGCGGACAATATATCGTTGAGTGGAGTTTTTATTTTTTAAAAATTTTTTTGACAAATTAAGAAAAAAAGAACAAAATTAAGGGAGAATGCCTAAATAGTCCCTTATGTTTTCCATTTTTGCTACTTTAGTCCCTTGTGTTTTTTATTTTAAAAAAAAAATTATCTCTCGTGTTTAATATTTTTGTCGATTTTGTCAAATTTTGCTAGAAAGTTACTGAAAAATCATCGAACTTGTCATTTGACTTTTAGATGTAAATTTTTTAAGCGCATATTTGATATGTTATTGTTCAAAACAAATCTAACTGTATTATACACTAAAAACATCTATTTTAAAGTCATTGAAATTATTTTTCTACCAAATTTAGCATGTTATTCGGATTATTTTGGCTACTAATAGCTTTAAAAGATATATTTTTAGTGTTTAAACTAGTTGGTTTTCTTTTGAAAGTATCAAATATGCGCTTTAAAAATTTATCTCTAAAAGGAAAATGACAAATCTAGTGACTTTCCAATAATTTTCTGATGAAATTTGACAAAATCAATAGAAATATTAAATATAAGGGACAAAAATGTTTAAAGAAAACATAAGGGACTATTTAAGCCATTTTCCCCAAAATTAATGTATTTTTTGTGTCATATTATTTAAAGAAATTTTAGATAAATTACCTGGAAAAAAGGAAATATCAGAAAAATAAAAAGATGTTGACCAAACTTCCTAAAATAAATTATATTTCAGAAAATTATTTTACTCTGAAATGGCCACATACTAAAAAGGATATACAGTAATTATTTATTATGCATGTGAAAAAGAGAAATGCAAACCCATGCATGCAACGAAGATTATTACAATATCACAAACTCTAAAATTAAGCAGCCAGCAGAAATTAATGAAACCGAGTTGAGAAAACTTCAACTTAATTAAATCTATATCTCTTCTACCAATAGATTTAAACATGAAAATTCTGCGGATCTGTTGATGGTTCAGGTGAAGATATGTTACAATAATCACGTAGAATATCACCTTCCTCTGCAGTATACCCTAGAGAAGTAAGCATAGAAGGCCAACAATGGAGTGTTATTATACGTATGGCTCTACAACAATCCAATCCCAGATAAGATTCGCCATTGAAGAAGAAGAGAACGATCTCGTTCGTACACGATTTTAGCTCTAAGAGCGCATTCCAACACTCCATCAAACCTCCTTCATCTTGTAGCCTAGCCACAAGGTTTTCACCTGGCTTAGTTTTTTGAATTTCCCTTGTAGCCCCCACACTCAAAATAAGCCATGAGACAAGAATCTGTACTAATGCAAACTTAATTGTATCAGCCATGATTTTCTTGAATCTGCAAATTAAGTGGAATTAATTAATGGAGATGAATTCTTTAGCTGCCATAGTACCACGGTATATATAGTTTCATGGACATGTAACGGGAACTTTTATATTAACCGGTATATCTAAAGGTCATCTATTCATGAGAGTACTAGTATTATGTTTGTGGAAGTTAATGATTTTCAAATCATGTTTGTTATTTAAGGAAGAATTTACAAGTTCTTTAGGAAGTTCAATAGTTTGAAACTGATGTTCAGCCTAACGGACTATATCAATTTAAGTACATTTACAAGTCTAATAGTTGAAAGGGAAATGAAGCATTTCTCTAAGTACAAAAATAAAGGAAATTATTACTGAGTATTTATTAAAACAATTGCCATATTAATTCGATTCCAAAGTACTACAAAATTTCTTTAAAAAAAACCACTAGAAATTATTCTTTTTCCAGAAAAAATAAGATGTGCCAAATCATAATCAATAATTAGTAATTATTAAAAAGGAAAAAGAGACATTAAAAGAAATATCAAGTTCTCCCACGATAATTTTATTATAAAGCCGAATCTTAAAATTATGCTGCACATTTTCAGAGTTTTTAATTGTCCATTTGTTCTGGTCCAAGGATGAATTTTGACACCATTTCAAATAATAATAATAATAATTCTATTCTTCAATCCAATAATATCTCACACTACTTTTTACCTCCAAAATTTTCATCTAATTCAAATTTAAATTATTTTCTAATACATACGTGAAGTCCTATACATTCACATTAACTATAATTTATTAAATATTTTTTAATTAAAATCACATGTGTAAATAATATCCTAAATATATTTTAAAATTTTACAATCATATTTAATATACGAGACTCAATAAATATAATATCAAACATTTAAATATAAAACTAAATATTCTTATCCAAATACTACAATCCTTAATTTCCATTACACATCTTAAGTCTTTGGGCTAAAGTAATTCAAAACTGACCTAATTAAGTACGATATTTCCCAGCCCAATTTTCACGCGGCCCAAAATAATAGAGTAGAATCCTTTCTCTTTCTTTTCTCTTTCTCTCGGAAAAATGAATAGTAATATATGTAATTTTAATATGTGGAGGCTGGAGCTTTGGCAATTCAATATCTTGTCTCAATTGTTATCAATAAATACAAAACAAAATAATAAAAGTTTTGGCCCAACCTAGATCCAGGCCTACATATATTAATGAAGAAATTGGACCACAAGAGCCGACAAGTGACCTAAGATGATAAATCCAAACAGGTCCAGTGAAATTTTCCAAACCACAGAATCCAGAGCAGAGCAATGCTTCTTGAACCCCACCACCACCGCGCCCCAAAGAAAATAAAAAATCCAGTGCAAATTGTCATTAAATAATAATCTAACAATCAAGCCCTCCATTGATAGTTCAAAAATAGAAAATTAGTTATAAATAAGTAAAATCACTTCATTTCAAATGAAAATGAAGTTAAAAATTTCATACTGATTAGCAGATGCTAAGAAACTAAGTAGAGGTTGCATTATTTTTATTTTGTCCAAAATTACATATCATTAAAATAAAGAATTTAACGTTATTAATATAAAGAATTTCCATATCATTAATATATGTGATTTCACAACTAATCATATTAATAATAATGTGATATTTTACTTAAAGTTAATGTCTCTCTTTAATTCCTAGATTAGGTCAAACAGCACCTATTCAATTTTGGAAATTCTTTAAAATCCACCGCATATAATTGTTCATATCAAATTTGTATCCGAGCGAGTCGAACCATCACCATTCATATATATGACATCCCTTGTGAAATGTGAAATGGTGAAGCTGGGGGAATGAATTAGGCAACCACCACACCACCGCTCTTCTCTTAGTGCATTTTGTGCCATTTGTTTTCGTCATTGATCGGATGTTTTGAAGATGTCATCAAATTTGCCCACAATATCCATTGCTACCTCTTTGATTTATACGCCATGGATTGGCAAATGTGGAGGTGGAAAAGTGCCAAATGGCAAGTACATTACTTTAAAACAATAATATTAGTCGGTTAAATACAATTTAAAGATGGCATTGTTTGTTTTATCCAAATTCTTTAATTTGTTTGCCCTCAACACTCCTCTAGTTTTTTTGTAAAAGAACACACTTTTTTTTGTAACATTTCCCTTTTTTTTCTTTTTTCTTTTTCTTTTTTTTTTGGGGGGGGGGGCATTGTTTGATACTATTACTAGCTTCAGTTCAATTTTTTGCCAATTAAGACCAATTGTTGATGACTATATATTTAAGATTAACTCAGCCTAGACCTTGAAGCAATTTCCAGTTGAACCAACTACATAGACAGTTCAGACTAGTTTTAGAAAGAAAACACTTTCTGTAATGGACCTATGGAAGTGCTTAACAATATCCTTATCCCAATCCCAAGTCAATAATATATGTCTCTTAGATTATAAACTCAATGTCCTAATCATTCCCTTTACTTCTTGTGGTTAATTACTTTACTTGTAAAGAACTTCCACTACTCAAAATCAAAAAGGAAGGAAAAACAAATCTTCAACCCTAGGCAAGCTTGTACCACCACATGTAATCTTAGGTACAATAATTTAAATAAAAGGTACAACAGTACCAATATATATATATATATAATACAATTAATTTCCTTTTCGATTCTGTGGGCGTGGCAAACTTTGATATTTCAGCCAGTCATGACGACATGAGAATCAACGCCACTTGCATCATATGAAGACAATGAGCAAAATATAAGCATGCTTGGTGATTCCTGACCACTTTCTTGTGCTACGAGGAGTTCATGAACAATCTATATCTCATTAGTCATTCTCACTGAGGATAACAAAAAGGTATATAGATAGATACACACGGTACTTGTTTGATAGTATCTCACCTTGCAGGTTAAAAATTAAATGTGTGATTGGGAATTGTTAAGTTATTTTTTTTATAAAATAATCATATTATTCATTAATAACTTTACATTTTTAGAGCGATTAATAAAATTTTAAACTATTTAGAGTCTAAAATATAAAAAAAAAGGTTATTCGAGAGTTCTTTTTATAAGAACGAACTAAATTAATCTTGAATAGTAAAGTGAACAAAGATAATAATTAAGTTTTAGACCTAATAAAAAGAATTTAAACTCATTTGTATGTGTGTATATATATATATATATACATACATACACGTGGTGCATTTAAACGACAAGATCAATTCATTCCTCTTCAGCTTTTGCAGTGACTCTTATGAATCACAAAATGGTAGATTTTGGTCATTTACTCATGCAAGCAAAGGTCTCTGCATAGCTCCTCCTCAAATGTCCCACGTGATTACTGAACTAAATGTTCCATTTCTTGATCTTGGAAAGGCATTCGATGTAAGTTACTGTTTTCTTCATGTGGTTTAGAATCAATAAGTTTGCTAAAAGTATACATGCGGTTCTCCTCTCACCTTAACCAGTTGTCCTTGATCTTCCTCTTCCTTGTTTTTTTTTTCTCTTTTTTCTATTCAATTACATCAAATTACGTGTTTTAAGCAGTTCAAGTATGGATAACCCACAAGTAAACAAGGTCTTCATAAATTTAAAAATATTAAAATGTTGTATCATTTATACTTAATAGAATAGTATAACTTTTTTAAAATAAATATATGATGCTTAAATAATCAAATTCATGTAGGAATTTTCTTTGAAATAATGATAACTCCAGAGTGTGAAATTGTTATCAAAGATTTAACCAAAATTATTATACATATGGAAAGCACGATCACCAATTTACCAACAACTAATTAAAAGATTTACCCATATTTCTTAAACAATACTTCAATCATCATGAGTAACCTCAAATTCTACAAAAGTTTAAAAAGGTTATAATCTTAGATTACTCAAGTATAGATTACCTAGACCGCCACTTTTTTTCCCTCCTACTATAATTAATCTTGAATCTATAGCAACACATACCCTTTTCTTTGTTTTTTTTCCTGGTACCATTAACAAACAATCCTCATTGGAAGTTGGAACTCCATAAAAACACATTCTTTCCTGCAAATGTTTTAATCATTTCCAACACTGGATCCATGTGGAACCCTATTTTCTTCCCAGAATTCACAATCAAAAACACATTCATATCATTTTTGCTTAGAATATTTGCAACAAATTTTCCAAACTGTCGGCCAAGGAGGCCAGGGTTTGAAGCTTTTTTAGCAAAAGCCAAGAAAGTCCCACTGCCAATAACTCACTTAACTGTATGGTCTGTATTCTTGAGATTCTCTTTTGTTCCTATGCGTAGAGTAATTGTTACTGATTCAAGAAACTGATAATTTCTTCTTCAAGTAATGAACTCGGCCATTGCTGTCTTGAATTTTCTACAACTGTAGTCAAATTGCCAACTGATGTTGTCCAAAAGAAAACCTTTAGATGAAAAGCTGCTTTCAGATATTTAATGGCATGGGTCAGAATTTTTTGCTTTATGTTAGTCCATTATTTGATTTTAACATCAGCAGAAAATGCCGGTGAGTATATTTTAGCTCATTAATTCTATTTTAATCTACAAGTCTGCTTGGCTAAGAATTGATTCGTGTAATCTTTGCTTTTGATGTTTTCATTTTCAATATGAAAGCAGTACTCCCTCCTTTTGGAATTGAGCAGTCATATTTTTTTTCTTTAGATGTATAAAATTGAATATCAATTTTAAGATAAATACATTTTTCATTTAAAGATTAAGTAATAATCATTTAATTTAAATGATTTACATGTTATACTAATATCAAATATAATTTGATAACCTAATTAAAGTTAAAGATCTTATTTAATTATTAACAAAAGTTAAAAATTAACATTCAATTTCAAATGGAATGAAGTAATATTTACATCTCATTTATCTTATCACTAAGTATATTATTAACTAAGATAATATAATAGCTTCCTTAAAATCAAAGCCCTCTCATTAATTATTGTTATATTATGTTGAATGTTCAAACGGAGGGGGATTATATAGAATCACTCTACTTTATTTTCAAGCAAGAATATACCAAATCCATAGGCTTTTTTTCTTGGGTTTAGTTGAAATTTCCCAACTATGAATATCTACCGAAACAAGAAAAGTGGCTTTGCTAAATCGTCTAAAAAAGAGTTTTATATGGTGAAATGGGGAAGGCTAGCCCATTATGAATGTCTATCTATGAAAGAAAAATAACAGATAAATTAAGTTATATTTCTGGTCCCATCTCAACTATCACTATTGTTATTGTAGATTCCATACAAGGTAATTAAAGTCAACCTCTTTTTTTAAAAAGAAAATCTTACTTGAAATGTCATATACTCTTTTGATTGGTAGCAAATTCATTGAAGTAAATCTTCTTTATTAATATTATCGACTCAAATGCAACCTAACTAAAGAAATAGTTGCATAATAATGTCCAAAATCATCAGGGTTAAGATGTAACAAGATGTTTATTTTGTTTTAAATTTACTTTACTTTCTGCATCAAGAATCCACTTAAAGAAGAAAGCGTGAGGACCCACGGCCCCCAAAACAGAAAATATATTTGAACCCTTTCTTAAATTAACCCTATAGAAAGAACAAAATTTATTCTGGGGTTTTATCCCTAAAAAATAAAAATAAAAAATCCTTTCTCAAACTATGTACAGATACAGATCAATTATTGAACTATTAAACTATTTATTTTACCTTAACCTCAAATGATTAAGTTGAATTTATAAATTAAACACTTTATTACAAAACCATTTTTTGAAATTCCCGATTTCAAATCTCTGATTAGTATTGTCGTGGCTCACACCTTAGTGTCGGTGACAATGACATACAAAAAGTGTTGGGGGGAAAAAAAAACCAGAGAAACAAATTGAAAAGGAAAAGCAAAAAATGGTAGGCCAAAGATTTGATTAATAAGAAGAACATTTTCTATGCATGCTTCTTAAGACTGTCGGCAGCCAACAATCATATTATTTTGATGAAGAAATTCTTTTTTTCTGATTTTTGTTTATATATATATATATATATGTATATATAAATAATGATGTACCTCTCCCTACTACCACTTTGCTCTTTGAGCTCAACCAACATTAATGCAAGAATCATAAGAAAACAAATCTTGGGTTTCTTATACTGGAAAGAAAAGAAAGAATAAAATCATAAGAATTGACTCGTCTATTAAAAGCAAAAGATCTAGTTCTTTTTTTTTCCTCTTTGTCTTAATTTGTTAATTCAGAATAATTCTAATGAATTATTGTATTAGGATATTATTGAAAGATCAATTTTCTTATTTGTGTGAACGATAGATAGTTCACAAAGAGTAGGTTTCGAGGATTACTTTTTATCATTATCTAAATCTATAAACAAGAGATGTTTTGAAGAATTTTAAAACAATTCTTCTAACTACTAGTATTTTAAGAGATGAGATTACTAAACAACTCTTTTGATAGATGAATTAATATAAGAGCTCTCGATTGTTCTTATAAAATGACACGAGTTCAATTTTGTAACAGGAAAAACTTGGAAGAACCAATTTGGTAGAATTGTATGAATATAGTAGTTATTGATCTTTTCTGAACAAGGCCTTTTCTTTTTTTTGTGAATGAATGAATCATTTTCATAAATCTTTTATACCTATTATAAAATGACGTTATTAAATATACTACTAAGAAACATTAAACTCTTTATTTAGTGAATTATAATTTACGATTTTGTATGTCGGCAAAATAACCCATTTGTGTGAGCTGAATAAAAGTTCCAACTTATACCATCCGTACTACGTTCCATGTTCGTATTATTCGTTGGAACCTTTGAAGAAAAGTTTCCCTACTGACCCAAAACATTATTAGAACAAAAGAAAAAGACACAACAAAGAGAGAAAATGATACAAACTACCCTTTGAGTATGAACAAGGAAACAAAAAAGCAGAAACTGGATACCAAAGTTGTAAGTTCCATATTACGTAAAGAAAAATTTCTTGATTAGTATTTTATTTATATATATATATATATAGGCGACAATCAAGTGTAGAGATCTAAATAAATTGACAACATGTTAGTATAAATAGTATATGTATTAGAAATTGATGGGGCTAAGCCTATTAGATTGGGAGAAACCGCAATACTAAATACATTCCACATCTGTTTGAAGTTCAATGATTTTAAAATACGGATGATATTATTCAAATTCTCACTTTTGAAAGCATTCAAACAAGTATTCAATCGTTTAATCTAACAAAACGAATTTGAATTACTCGAAAATGAACGAGTTTTGTTCATAAACGGTCATGATCGAAACCTCACCATTGACTTACCCAAAAACACAACTTGAGCATACTCTCAGCAACCAATAAGAGGAGCCAAAAGAATTAGAAAATGGACCTAGGTGGCAAAAAAAGGAGTCAATTCCTATTTTTGGTCTCTATCTCCGTTCAACAAAATACACAAATTTGTCACTTGCCAGTACAAGAAAAAAAATACGACGAGATAAGAGTCGTATAAGAAGATACACAAACAAGCAACAAACCCTTTTAATATCTTCTCTTTCCTATACAGCAGAGGAAGTAAACTAGTATTCTTTCTCACCCACGTTCATCTCTAAGTTATTCATTGACTTAAACATTGGACGAGACTTCGGAATGCTTACTCCCACCTCATTTTTGCTATAGTTTGATATGCAAATGAATGTGTAGTTTTTATAAACAATTTGAGTTTAATTTAAGTTAATACTCAAACTAGATCAACTAATTGCTCCAATGGACACGTGAGCTTCCAATCTTCGCTGAACATTTCGAATATAATAATATCAAAAAATAATTTTATCGCACGTCAACAACAAGTTAAGTTTAAGCATTTTATTTTTTTTAATTATACGAATACTTTTGACTATTTCATATTTTTGTACCAAGTCAAGCTAAACTCTAGAAATATTTACAACGTCAAGATTCTTTTGCACCATCTTTTTTTTCCAAAATAAAAAATTTAACCGCTATTATTTCGTATTTCCCGCGTGATTTTCACCTTCAAAAAGGAAAAAAGAGAGAGAAATAATATAATAATAAATTAAAAAAAGGGATTTGACAACGTTTTGTACTGATATTTCCATAAAAGAAAAGAATCGGCAATTTGCGTGACAGCACATGAAAGGGACAGACCAACCCCAACATAGCTGAAGTTCTCTGAGCTGTTCTTGGGTCCATACATTGTACCCACGTGGACACTTTCCGACCATGAGATCAACCCGAAACACTGTCTGTCGGCAATGGCCCATCTAGTAAGTAGTAACACCTCCCATACCCGGGTCACGTCGGCGATCGGGTCTCCGATTTGGGTTGGGTCCCACTACTTACAATCATTATTTTATTCATTTATTGTAGTCGGGTGATTTCAGCTACAGTCTCCCACCGACGGAAACCACTGGAAGGGAGTGCCAGCTGTCGGAAAGGGACCTACTAAAATATCTCCCTCGTGCTAACGACTTGATGGGGTCCTACGTTCTGACATGGATTCACTTTTCTAAATACATGGGACCCATAAATTTTCAAGTAATTACTGCTTTCTTTCTTCTTTCTTTTTTACCGTCTAATAATCTTCATGTAAAAGTGCTCCTTTTTGTTTTTAATCAATCACTAAACTAAAATCTATGATTAGGTTTTTCACCTTATCCACATAGCAGTTAAGCTTGCCATTCCAATTTTATTGGTTTGAACATCCCATAATAATTGCACTTAAAATTAAGAGTACAAAAGTAAACTTTTACAAATTTTAATTTTAGTAATTAATTTTTTTTATCAATGCATACATTTAAATTTTTAAAAATCATAAAAATATACATTTAAACTTTATAAAATTATGAAAAAATACGCTATTGTCCATCTAATTAATGGACATTTTCATCATTCTTAACAAAAAACTAAACTCATTGTTATCTAATTTATATAAACTCATTTCTTCAATTTAGATTCTTTACAAATCCATCCCTTTCCAAATTTTAATTTTTTTCCTAAAGTAAAGATATTTTATTAAAAATAAAATATTTAGTACGCGGTAAAAAAAATCTGATACAATAAAATAACTTGAAAAGAAAATATATACAAAAAATACCTAAACTAAAACTAAAGGAGAAATATGAGATAATGTAAGAATATAAATGAAAAAAATATCAAATTGAGCTAGGGAGGTATAATTAAAATTTGAGTGTAACGACAAAATAATAATTATAAATTGTTTACTTACTGCTAACTAAAACACAATAAATTTAGATTATTGGCGAGAATGACAAAATTGCACCTTAATTAAATAGATAAAAGTATTTTTTTTTAATTTTTTAAAGTTTGAATGCATGTATCAATAACAAAAAGTTCAAATGCACTTTTAATCATTTTAAAATTTTTGAATGTATGCACTGGTAAAAAAAAAATTCAAGTGCTAAAATCAAAATTTATAAAAGGGACACTTGTAATTTTTTACCCTAAAATTAATGTTTGCTAATATTTTTATTTACATTGCTTGAAAATAAAATGTCATGTTGTTATACATCAAGTGAAATGGTATATAAATTATAAAAATCTTCAACAAATTTTATTTTATTTTAAATGATATGCATTAAAAGATTACATCATATATATTGCATATTGTACTTTTATTCACAACACTTAAGTTCGCATAAGAATTTCTTCAAAAAAATCAAACTTGATTGTTGTGTACCACTTGTGCACAACAGATTTTTACAAAAATAACCTACTATTTTATTATACTAAAGATATTTTCTATTGTAATAAATAAAATGTCAAATCATGTAATAAAATAGTCAAGATTTTTTTTTAGAAGATCAAGATAAAGGACTTTTACATAATAATAATAATAAATAATGGAGTTTTAAAGAGTAGGCGAAGCCAATCAACACATGTCACTTCTATAATCAGATGGCAATATTTGCACATTTGTGAATTGTGAGTATAAAACTACAAAATAAGCTGGTTTTACCGAAATACCTTCACAAAATATTAAATTTCTACCTTAGTATTTTATGTAAGACCTCGTAGCACTAATATATTCTACTCATAAATAATATATCAAACTTTAAACACCATTTACGAGCAATAAATTTTGAGTCAATCCTCCTCAGGATCTTTTTCCCTTCTGGTTGTTTACGTTGAATATAATTTTATTGAAAGGTTTAATTTTGTAAAGGAAAATAAAATTTATATATTTAACATACTCTCTCGTCCCTGCCTTTAATCTTTGTCTTCACTTAAATAGATAAACCTCCTTTCATATGGGGTTGAAGCACGTCCCTTCTTTAAGCTATAATCTGCTTCATCTAACTCAATGTATATTAAATAAATTTTATTCTGCATTATTACAAATAGATCATTAGACAGTATATAAAGGAAACAGTTAATATTAGACAATTGAAAAATTAATGGGAAAGTAAAATGATTAACATTCAATTTTATATGGACTCTGAAGAATGGTAATGAAATGATTTATGTGATCTTTACACTGTACTTTAGTCCCTCCCCACAGACCCCGCCACCCTCCCTTTTGATTTTTCTTTGCATAAAATAAAATAAATATAAAAGAACTACTTGTAGAAAGGAGAACATGTACACGTGGTCTATTAGTTCACCATTATTTAACTCAATTTATAGATTAATTTAATTAATAACACCAAAGTATTTATGATTACCGGGGGGGGGGGAATGAAATTGACATTTTGATTTTAATAATCTTCAAATGAATGATATATGGAACCATTAGAAGGAAGACACGTGTAAGAGGAAAAGAGGAATTCTCAATCTTGGATCTTCAGAACTTTGTGATTAGCTAATGATGACAGCGAACCAAAGTTGGAGACAATTGAAGCATCCGATGCTAAACTTTCTTCTTGGTTTTAGCGGTCATCAATTGTTTCACACTACCAAAAATAATTGTCATATTTTTTTATATTTCACATTCTTTAAAGAAATTATTTTTTATGAAACTTTGAAAATAAAGGACTATATATAGTATTTTGCTTTTTTGAAATTGAGTACTTGTTTTTATTAATATGTATGTTTAAAAATAAAAGATTCTAAATTTATAATTCCCTCCATTGGTTTTTCACTTCACACAAAATGGATATTTCAATATTCTTTTACATGTTATCTTATGAAATCAATATAATATTAACTATTTTTTTCCTTTTATAATTTAGTAGGCCTAATTAAAATACATTAACAAATTATTTTGTGATGAGTTAAAAAAAAATGGAGGGAATACGCACATAAAGTTGTATTTGGAATCATAAATTAATTAATGTGATAGTTTCATGTGTTACATCCCCTGTTTTTTTTTTCTCCACAAAATGCACTTCCACAACCTTAAGAAAACATTAAAATTTATGTAGCATTTAAGCAAAAAGACCCCAAAAAAAACCCCCATTGAATTAAATGAAGCATGAACTGAAAATTTAATTATACTCTTAAATAACTTTAGTTTGAGGGGCATAATAGAGAAAAGAATATTAAATGGATGCCATAACATGATCAGTAAAAAATAATTTTGAAATCTTTAAATTGTGAATAAAAGAAATGGAGGGAGTAGTAGAGAAGAAGAGTGAAGTTAAAGGAAAAAAATCACTATTCACTCAGTTTTGTTTTAATTGTCATATTTAGAGTAACACACGAATTAAGAATATTTACTACAATGAGGGAAAAATTGGAGTCTAAACCATCTTATAATTAAATATCACTAAGGAATGAATATTAAAAGTTAATGGGAAGAGAGTTAAAAGAGAAGTTGCATAATATTTTTTTTAAAAAAAGACAACTTTTATATATTATAAAAAAAGTGAATGAAATGTTTCCACGTTCATCTATTGCATAATCATAATTGTTACAATGACATTAGTAGAGAAAACTTCTTTCAAACTTAAATTATGCAAAACTTATTTCAAATTAACTATATGTGACAAAATACTAAATGGTTTGATAATGTTATATATTGAAAGATAAATTACTCAATCTTTAGATAATGATAATTTGATCATTGTTTTTACTTTTTACTTCCAAAATTGTCAAAGCTACAAATCTTTAGATAATATATTTTTTATTTTTTTGTTTTAAATTATTATTTAATATATTATGGCATCTTATATGTTTGTTTAAAATATATATATATGAGGACTCGTTTTTTTAAGCTCGCCCCAAGCCCTATTGACTAGAGAATCGACAATTCAAGGGAAATACGTTTTTCTTATTATTATTATAAATAGAAGTACATAATCTTCTTTGTCAAAAAGAAGTGCATAATTTTCTGTTATGTTAGATCTAGAATTAAAAGACGACTTTTAAATCCAATGTACGGAACTTTGTATTATTTTCCTCTTGTTAAATTTTGTTTTTTTTAATACAAAAACTAAAAAAAGTTTTTGACCATACATAATTTATCATATTGTCTTTGTTATTATTGGGGTTAGTAATTGAACCTCATGAGTTATTAAGATATTATTTATCAAGAATGTTATTTGTATAATTTTAAATGAAAATATAATTATATTAAAAATATATTTGATTTTAGACATTGCTCTAGATGAAAACACAAACATCAAGTTGTAAACATAAATATTATTATACAAGAAAACTATTGGCTTTCATTTCACGAGATACAAAGTCTGATCCAAATCATAGTTGGGAAGATACAAGAATAATAAGAGCCATTTTACAAAAAAAATATAATGTAATCCAGTTTTTTTTTTTTTTAAATGTCAATCCATTAATCTAATAAAACACTTTATGAATTCACTGAGTCATGTCCTCATTCATAAAATGTAAAATTAATAAAAATACGACCACACATTCACACTATAATAAATAGGAGTCAAGTCTTGTAGTAAGCCCTCATCCACAAAATGTAAAATTAATGATAAAAAATTTAAATCACAAACCAACCAAACAAGAACTTCTAAATAAAAATAAAATAAAACAAACAATAACTTCTAGAATTTTGGGCTAACTGCCTTTATTGAAAATTGAAAATAAAACTTGATTATATATATATAACCATGCCGTATAAACAAAAAATTATAGTACCAAATCATTTTTAAAATTACAATTTGAATCTATTCGATTTTTCATTTCATTTCAATTTTTGAAAACTCTAACTCATAACTGATCCATCAGCTGGAAGGTATGGTTGATAGTCTAACTTCATAATGATAGTGCAAGAAGTTCACTTATTTTTTTTAATATTTGTTTAGTAATTAATGTGTCTACTTTTTGGTAATTTTGTTTAGGTAATCAAATTGAAGAAGGGAGGTTAGAGGTTCCGTAATTTGGGAACTTAAGTGAGCAATACGAAGTCAAATTCCAATTATATATTGCTTTTCGCATTCACAATGTGTGTAATTAAACAAGTAATTGTCATCATATTTTTCGTGGCTATCTGGCATATATAGGGAGGGCAGAAAAGTAAAAATAACTATGGGTCAAACCTCCTCAACCAATCAAGAAATGAAAAGCTTCGAATTTGACCCAAGCTCGAGGTGCAAACAGGTAGTATATTGAATTATTCATGTTCCTTCCTTCCTCATATAACTGAGAAATTATTATATGATGAAAAATTCCATGTATGCAGTATATGGAATGATGAGTCTGGTTGGTAATCTTTAAATCTTTTTTTCTTTTTTTTTTTGGAAAGGATAATCTTTACATCTTAACTACCCATGTTCATTAATTAAGGCCTGGTTGTCAATCATGTGCCACAGCAAATTGAGGTTAATTTAGGTAAAAACACTTCTTAACATTCAAGGTCACCAAATGTGGTCTCCACACCAAGTTTTTGTTATGGTTTTTCTTCCTTTAGTAAGTTGCCATCAAGGTAATTGGGATGTGATATAAGGTCAGTAATTTATAAAGATGCTCTTTATCAAACAAAAGATTATGCATTTGCTCATAAATTATATATCTCTAGTTTACTGGTCCAATAATTTTCTCCATATTAAGAATAATTGGAAGCATAAAATATAAATAAACAATTTATCATGTTAATCTTCATGTATCAAATTGTACTTAATTAATATGCAACCTATGTAACAAAAATAGAAAATAGAGAAAGTAGGTAGAACATGTCTTCGTTTTGTTGGGATATATATTTAAGTGTGTTGGTATAAGCTTATTAATTTACCAAAACTAATGCAGTCATCACATAAAGACAAAAGGTTGAATCTACCTAAAATTGAAATAAACCATGAGAATGGCTGACATGTAATAATTTAAACATCCCATCATAGTAAAGATTTTACCTTTAAATTATATATTTTTAATTTTCTTTTAGTATAGAGCTGCCATGTTTGATTTCACATAGTGCATAATACTCTATTGGTCCGGTTTACTAATAGGATCTATACTATTATTAAAAATATATAATTACTTTATCGAACCTGGCCTATTGTTTGTGATTTTTGATTATTCATTTCCTAATATTAAGGATGTACAATTGTCAAATGTGATCATTTTCTTCTCAAAACCTTTTATTTTTACTTTTTCTTTGTGATCATGTGGAGTTATAATTAATTATCGTTTATCTCTTATATCCAAGGGAATAAACTTTTGTAATCAGACTACAAAATTTATTTGTACACATGGACTTGAATTGTTGCATTAAATTAAAATGAAAATAGATGAAGTAGTCAATATTTATCATATTAGTCTTATTAATTATTAATATAATTAATTGTGCGATACTGATATCATATGTATTAGTATGATACAAATTTTTTAAATTGAGAATGTTATTTGTGAAAATTTAATTTTAAACAAATAATAATAATAACATGCTGACTCTTTTTTTTTTCACTATAAAATTATGCAGTAGCATTTTGAATGTTAATGTTTTAACTAGGCCATAAATTTGATATTCGGATACAAATTATAAACTAGCTACTACTCTTATTAATGTATCTCAATTCTCAATCAATAAATGATAGTAAAATAAAAAAATAAATATCATTCCACTAAAATCTATTCTATGTTATCACAACCAACTACATATGGAAGGTAAAAACGAAGATCAAAGATCCATTAAATAATTTGGCAAATATTTGTAGGCAAGCAAAAAAATAAAAAATAATAATAAACAAAATTCTTAGGTGCCTTATTTTAGGGTTTTTGGTCAGAGTCTTTGAGATAGGTCAGATACACAATTAATCGGTATAAATAGCTACCTGTGCCTGTGGAAGGAGAAGCATCCAAAGGGTCCACTGTTTCTATTTGCTAATTGAGAGCTGTCACATTCTTCAGAGGAATGCCATGGTGCATGTGGATCCAGCCTTGTACACATGCTAATATCTTTCTTTCTTCTGTATTTCCTTATATATATATATATATATATATATATATATATATATATAGTGTGTGTGTGTAGATTCTTGTTAACATGCTTGGACAGGTCTTGCACCCCAAATCCACCTCTTTCACTCATTTTATCATAATATATATCACATGTAGTATTTTACCCACCCGGATTGTACTGGGTAAATCGTTCATTAAAAAGAAAAAAATAATATTTATTTTAAAACATTTATAGATAGAAAAGTGAAAACATCTAATTTTGAACAGAAAAAAAAAATGTTTACGTCCAAATGTAATAATTCAAGTAGCAAAAATTGTAATTCAAGTAACTGAAAATGGCAAAAAGCTCTTTCAAATGATACACTGGTTGGTAATGTAAAGAGTGATGCTTACGATTGTTTTACTGGTTGGTGTGTGTTTGTAATAAGCTACTTTTTTTATTTTTTATTACCATTTTATAATTACCTCTTCCCAAACCTCTTCAAAAATAAAATGAATAAAAATATTTCTTTTTTAAAGGAGAAACCCATTTCGTATTTTGGAAAACTATTGGCGCTTCAAATTTTAATCATTTTTGTTATTGAATGCTATTCTCTCTTTTTCATATTAAGTGTGATTCTTGGAGTGTAATTTTGTTTCATATTAAGTGTCTTTTTAATATTATTTATTATTATATTTAAATTTTATCTTTGTTTAAATGGATAAAGAATGCGAGTAATTATTAATATAAAGAGAGACAATGAGAGATTGATTTATAATATTTATTAAGAGTATGCTTAAAATTTAATATTATATTTTATATTATTTTCAATGTTTTTAATAAATATGTAAATATTTAAAATAAAAATTAATATGAAACGGATGTAGTATTTTGTTAGAAATTAGTCTATGTTAAAAAAATCAAACAATGTAATAAACACATCAGTTAAGAAATATGAGAGGATCTCTAAATTAACTAAATGACAATTGCGATCAATAGAAAAGGAAAAAAGGAGAACAAAAAGATGATACCTGTAATTACAATGGATCGAATTAAATTTAATTGCGTCTTGGAAAAAGTCAATTTGATTCTAAAAATGTATAGGATGCTCTTTAAATTAAATACTCAAGTATTAATTGTCTTTTGTAATAGGAGAAAAAAAGTTAATATGGTTGTAGAAATCTAATGTGCGTGCGTGTGTGTATATATAACCCCCCCCCCTAAAAAATGGAGTATATATCAATTAATATTTTTTTCTCAAAAGATAAAAAAGTATTTCCTAGAAAAAAAAGAAGAAGAAGATAAAAAGTCAATATGATTGTAGAAATCTAATGAGAATCTCACTCTACTGAAGGAAAAATTACTTGCCATGGAAGATCAAATAAATATTGATTATCATTATGTTAGAACAATACATTTGGAAAAAACAAACACATTCGACAGTGACAATCAATATAGCTCTTTTTAAAAAAAAATTACGTATGGGGATGGGAGTGGAAGGATTTTAATCCACATCACTCGCTGAGTGAGGGTATTGCTATACCACTGAGCTATTCTTTTGATGAGGAAGAGAGGACTCCCTCCACCTGTATCAGATGTCCCTTAATCAGGTGTGTTGTAAATCAAAGGATGTGCCCGAGTGACAGACACATGTGGGAGAGAGTCCAGGACAAACCTCCATAATATTTCAGTGAAAATTTGTCCCACACGAGATTCGAACCTGCGTTGCCGGGGATTTCTCCCCACATCACCACATGCCTTATCAACTCGGCTATGCCCCTGAGGACGCCACTGAGCTATTCTTATCATCTCAATCAATCAATATAGCTCTAAAACCATTAGTAAACATCGTCAATTTAGGAAAATAAAAAAAAAATGATAACAGGAAGAAAAAGTAAAGAAATAAACAAATACCCAAAACTCTTGAACATTTTCTCTTGAAGAGGCAAATGAGGAAGGAAACCATTTCAAATTGTTGTCACCTACGTAGGATGCCATGATGTACACATGGTGCTCCCCCTTCCAAAAAAAAAAAGCAAACATAAACGTAAAATTTCTATGTCTCATATCAAGAGATTTTAATAAATTACTACAAGTTACTCAATTCATATTCATAAAAGATATGCAAAGCCTGCATTTTTGAAAAGCACACACTTTCAATTGGCCAATAAAGGTAATGCAACAATTTGATAATATGAATAGAAAATAAATAAGGCATAAATGGGCATTGCTATGCTTGATTTGTTTTCACTTCAATCTTAAATCTATTTCCATTAAAGTGTAAAAACTATAAAGTGACTGCTCGAGACTACTTTTACTAGGGTTTTATTTTTCTAGTTTTGTCTACTTCTTATATTGTTTCCCAATAAAGATATGACAAATTGGTCACTAATGAGTTTTGTACACATATCCCCTAGTTGATAAGAGGAACACAATGACTTGTCTCATCCAAATCTAGCTTTTAGCTTCTTTTTTTTTATTTTCCCTTCTTTTGCCTAAATAGATTTTTTTTTAGAGGACATTTTTTTGTTATTGGCAAACACAATGCAAAGAAATAAACAACAAGAATATATACAATTATGTTAGTATTTTTACTTTACTATATTACCTTATTTAGATACTATCAATAGAATTTCAAAGGATTTATTTCTCATAGTATACTAAATAGTTTACAAAATATATTTTAACTTTATTACACATAAATAGATCTCCTAAAGCAGAAAAAATTATGTGACAATAATCATATCATACTAGTTAAACAAATTTATTATCTATTATTACATGAACTATTGAATCAATTCAAGTTGTTCTTACCTAAATTTTTGCAATAAATTGCCTGGAAAGATTCAAGAACTATGTAATAAGAAAGTTTTTACTTAATTATCTATCAAAAAAAAGAGAAAAGTTAACTCGATTGAGTTTTTGTTTTGTTTGTGTAATGCTATCCTCTCATATAAATTATATGTCAAAATTATATTTATATACCGACTTCTTATACTTTAATGTTTACAAGTGATATTTTAACAAAACATTTACCATTTTAATTACTAATCACTGAGTATTACATATTTTTATGTCTTGATTTCTTATTTCTTAACGTTTACAAGCATTATTTATGCAAAATACCTACATCATTTTAATTACTAATTCACGAGCATTAATTGCATAGATAAAAAAATGGTTAGCTCTCCTCATATCTCTTTCATTTGACAATTGCATACACATTAAAACCGTGAGAGACAAAAAACCCAAAAACACATCTCTATGAACAAACAACAAGTTGTGCAATTCACAACATTGTTTTTCTCTACGAAACTAAAAACAAAAAAAAAAAACCCGCGCACTGGTCAGAATCACCAAAATACCCTCGACCCCTGACTAAACATATCCCATTTTTTAATTTTCCCAAAGTACCCTTCCGTCCACCTACAAAACCACCGCCACCTCGGTGGGGCCCGATCTAATTCCCCACCACCTTCCACAACCATATAAAATAGCCGCATATGGGTCCCACTTTAATTATTAAAATAAAACACAAAAACTCTCTTACGTCTTTCCCTCTTCTTTTTGCTTTTTTTTTTTTGTTGATAAATGGAGAGTTATTTCTTCCCTCTTCTTTTTCATCATCAAGGAAAAAAAAGAACAAAGTAAACCGAAAGAAAACAGATATATATATATATATATATATATATTTTTTTTTTTTTTGCATCACTGCACCAATCTCTGTCCCTTCTGCAGTACGCGTTGAACTTTCAACTCTTACCCCCTGCCAACCCCCACCCCCACCCCCCTTCCCCCATGAAGGTCAGACACTTCTTTTAGAGGGAAGTGAAAAGAAATAGTTTTATGTAAACTTGTTCTTGTTTGTCTTTGTTGATCCCCTCTTCAACCCTCCGTGGCATTATTGATTCTCTGATCCACAACTCACAACAGTCACAGCTCAACATTTCCTCTATACATATACATTTAGATACATTTAGAAAAAGGGGTGGGAGAGATAGAGACCCTTTTTTTTTTTAATCACAAACTTGGGTTTCTCTCAAAGAAAAGAATCTCAAGGGTAGTTCTCTTTTCAACATAACCTATATACATTTGGTTATTACTCAAAAAGATTTTTTTTTTCAAAAACATTTTGGTTTTTTTTGAAGGGCTATTCAATATATTTTTTAATTTATAGATACAGAGGGAGAGGGTAGGGACTGTGTATATGTATGTATGTCTGTTGTGTGTGTGTTAGTATATCATTTTCAGTCATTCTTTAATGTGGGGTTGGTGATTCTTGTGATGGGTTCTTAAGTTTTAAGGGAGTGGCCTAAACAATACGAGAAACGGAGAAAGGTGATGGGGCTTTGAGTGACTGATTTCTCTCACTGTGGTTTAGTGTTGTAAGAGAGAGAGAGGGGGGAGGAAGAGGTGGGAGTCTCTTTCTCTCTTGATTGAGGGACACCTTCTCTGGTCTGTTCTGTTGCACATGAGTGAGTGAGTCTAATGGATACCACTGGAAGGCTGCTTATTGCTGGTTCACACAATAGAAATGAATTTGTACTTATCAATGCGGATGAGATTGGAAGAGTAAGTGCCGTCAGAATCTCATCTTTCTTGTTGTTTGGCTCACCTCTCTGAAACCATCTTCTTTTGTGGGTTTTGGAGGTGGAAAATAGTCTCAAAATTTTAGTCATTGTTGGGGATTTCTAGACCACATTTGTGGATTTTCGAGGTGCCCAGTTGCTCATTTTCAGTTTCTATGTTAAATTTGAAAGTTTAAGCCAAAAGATTGATTTTTGGCTTTCATTTTTTGGTGGGTTTCTGCGAATGAAATTCAAGCTCTAACAGAATTTTCGCCTCTGGAGTTTATCTAAGCATTTTGGACGGAATTCTTCATGCCTTTTTTGGACTCTCTAGACTGAGAGAGTAAATCCACCTCCGCAGCAGTAAAACTTGGAACTTTTCTAGTGCTTGTTTGAATTAAATGATTTACCTAATTTGGTTCCTTTGCTGTCTCTTCACCGTTCCTGGATTCGGGAGGCAGTCAAGTCCTTCCTTTTATTCTTTCATCATTCCCCTTTTCACGAAACTGTTGAATGCCAATGTAGATTTTGATTTGTTTATTTAAGCTCAGCTTGAGATTTTGGAATATTTAAACTTCTGATCTGATACTAAACCGAAATTGTCAATACTTTCTTTCAAGCAGGTAACTTCTGTAAAGGAATTGAGTGGGCAGATTTGTCAGATTTGTGGAGATGAAATTGAAATTACTGTAGATGGAGAGCCATTTATTGCCTGCAATGAATGTGCATTCCCTGTTTGTAGACCTTGCTATGAGTATGAAAGGAGAGAGGGTAATCAAGCTTGTCCTCAATGCAAAACTAGATACAAGCGAATAAAAGGTAGTGTTCCTTTATTTTTCCATGTGTGAACTTATTCAATTTCCTGAGAATTACTTCAATTTTGGTAAAAATTAACTTTTAAACGGATAATCCACTTAATTTTCAGGGAGTCCCAGAGTTGAAGGTGATGAAGATGAAGATGAATTTGATGATTTGGAGCATGAGTTTGACTATAATAGCAATGAACGGAGAGACCCTCAACAGATTGCTGAGGCTGCTCTCTCTGCACGTCTCAATATTGGTCGTGGTTCTAATGTAAATGCATCTGGATTCACTACTCCATCGGAAGTGGATCCCTCAGCTGTTGGTTCAGAAATCCCTCTACTCACTTATGGTCAAGAGGTTTGTAGATTTACTGTTTCAATTAGTTCCTTTTCACTTTGATAGTGCTACAATTGAATTCCATAAACTCCTTCAGGATGATGGAATATCAGCCGACAAGCATGCTCTTATTATTCCTCCATTTATGGGTCGTGGAAAGCGAGTCCATCCTGTGCCATTTACTGATTCATCCATGTCTTGTAAGTGTTCATGAAACTTATAATCCTTTACTTTAGACAATATCCTGAGTTATTG
Source organism: Apocynum venetum (assembly GCA_019593545.1). Lineage (NCBI taxonomy): Eukaryota > Viridiplantae > Streptophyta > Magnoliopsida > Gentianales > Apocynaceae > Apocynum > Apocynum venetum. Next base: position 1,767,163 of record SRSM01000133.1, read on the forward strand.
TGTTAAATTTACTTTATGGCTTTGATATTTCAGTGCCGCCTCGGCCAATGGATCCTAAGAAGGATCTTGCTGTCTATGGCTATGGCACTGTTGCATGGAAGGAAAGAATGGAAGACTGGAAGAAAAAGCAGAATGAAAAACTGCAAGTGGTTAAGCACCAAGGGGATAAAGGTGGTGGAAATAATGATGGAGATGAGCTGGATGATCCCGATTTGCCCAAGTAGGTGCATTTTCTTTGTTTCCTTTTTGTAAATACTGTCGGTGATTAACTTCTGGTGCCTTTCTTTGTTTCATTTCAATGCTTTGGATGGGAAATTTGATTGGCATGGGTTTGGTATTAGTATATTATAATCTCTAATTATAAATGAAACTGCCCCATTATTCATGGACTTGAAGCTGTACCCTGATATGTGAGGATTTCTCGTTCTCTCTTTTTTCCCCCTCTCTTGATATTTTGTTGGGTTCAAACAAAGGACAGCCTGTTTTGCTCTCAATTCTGGAGCTGACCCACGTCATATGGCTGCTGACCAATTCTTTCACTTTGACAGTGAGGTTTGGGCAAGAATGGCTCCAGTCCTAAAAGACAGCCCCCAACTAAATTTGTTAAGTAAATATGGAGCTGAGTAATTGACAAATTTTAGATTGATTATATAATTTGAGTAACAATTGGCCTACATCTTCAGTCTATCACTTAGCCCTTTTTCCTTTTCCATCTTATGGGGTATTTGGCTAGAGATTTATATCTGATTTAGAGTATGAAGGTTACTGTAGAAAAGACACTTCTCTGTGTAAGATAAGTACCGTGATGCTTCTATAATTGGGAAAATGAAAATAGGCTCTGGTGAACTTGGCATTTTAATTGCAATGTGAAAGCATCATTTGGAATTTGATATGCCAAGTGAACAAGGTGGTCCAGGATGAAAATATATAGTCCAACGGTATAATTGGCTATAGTGATTTTACCTTTTGGATTCAGAGAAGTAGGATGTGCATTAAGCTGAAACTTATTGCTCCACATATTCACGCAGAATCTGTCTACAAATGTGTTTGAAATAATTATCTCCCTAAAAAATAATCCCCTTGTCACTTGTGTTTCTCACTCCAGAATGATTTACTGGAGGATTTTGGCATCTGTTTAAGTGACTCTAAGTTTGACCATGATAATTAACTCACAATTTTAATTCATTTGAGAATTCTAAACCTACCTAAAAATCATACTAATGTCCTTTGATGTTTTTCATATGTTTATTGAAAGCAGTTAATTTCTTTAGTCAACATCGTAAATGATTTTACTCCTTTGAGCCACTCATATCCTTCTGAGTTTTCTGAACACCATTTTGATTTATTCTTCTTTGTTTTGTTGCTTGTACAGGACGGATGAGGGCAGACAGCCACTTTCTAGAAAGTTACCTATTCCTTCAAGCAAGATAAGCCCATACAGGCTAATTATCTTAGTCCGTCTTGTGATTCTTGGGCTCTTTTTTCACTATAGAATTCTTCACCCTGTCAATGATGCCTATGGATTGTGGCTGACATCAATTATATGTGAGATATGGTTTGCTGCCTCCTGGATATTAGATCAGTTTCCAAAATGGTTCCCTATTAAGCGGGAGACATATTTGGATAGACTATCATTAAGGTAATTTGTTTTTCTTCTCACTTCTCTGTGTATAAAGTAGCAATAATCACAGAAGTATAATGAAGTGTTGGTGTCATTCTATCTGTTCACCAGCTTCTTCGGAGATAGAAAGAAGTCTATCAATCTTCATTGCTCTTTTGGTTTTTTGTTCTTATTGATGGTTTTTCTTGTAGGTATGAGAAGGAGGGGAAACCTTCTGAGCTCTCTTCAGTTGATATATTTGTCAGTACAGTGGATCCAATGAAAGAGCCTCCTCTTATTACTGCAAATACAGTACTTTCCATCCTTGCTGTGGATTATCCAATAGACAAGGTTGCCTGCTATGTCTCAGATGATGGTGCTGCTATGCTGACTTTTGAGGCCCTTTCTGAGACATCTGAATTTGCCAGGAAATGGGTCCCATTCTGCAAGAAGTTCAACATAGAGCCTCGGGCCCCAGAGTGGTACTTTCTTCAGAAACTTGACTATTTGAGAGACAAGGTGGATCCTACTTTTGTGCGAGAACGCCGTGCAATGAAGGTGTGTAGTTTTCCATTAAACTTGGAGCATATTACTTTTCAGAAGAAAGATCATTTAATTTTGGCTGTGTGCATGGTGTGTGGATTATATTTGAATTTTAGTGCCTTTGATAGACATGCCTACTGTGGCAATATGCCTGCATTTCTAAACAGGGTTGTTTAAATATGTACTTTAAACCTCATGGGTTAATGTGATATTTGTGATTGCTCTAATGCAGAGAGAATATGAGGAGTTCAAAGTTCGAATAAACAGTTTGGTTGCCATGGCACAGAAAGTTCCTGAGGATGGATGGACCATGCAGGATGGAACTCCTTGGCCAGGAAATAATGTCAGGGACCATCCTGGAATGATCCAGGTACAGTTGGTTTTATCTTTTGATGTTTTTCTTAGAGAAGTTTTTATTTATGCATTCATATGAAGGCCCGAGAAACTTAGATTGTTTAAACCAACAGGTCTTCCTTGGTCATAATGGTGTCCGTGATATTGAAGGAAATGAGCTGCCCCGTCTTATCTATGTTTCTCGTGAGAAAAGACCAGGATTTGAGCATCACAAGAAAGCTGGAGCTATGAATGCTTTGGTAAGTCACTTCTGTGTGTGTGTGTGTGTGTGTGTGTGAGAGAGAGAGAGAGAGATTTTTTTTTTCTTTTCCCTGACTGCACTTGTTTTTGACAATCATTGTAGATTCGGGTTTCAGCAGTTATCTCAAATGCTCCATACTTACTGAATGTTGATTGTGATCACTACATCAACAACTGTAAGGCTCTACGAGAAGCTATGTGCTTCATGATGGACCCCACATCCGGGAAGAAAATATGCTACGTGCAGTTTCCTCAAAGATTTGATGGAATTGATCGGCATGATAGATATTCAAATCGCAATGTTGTCTTCTTTGATGTATGTATTGCCTCTTGTATTCTTTATTGTGATTCACATGTGAAATAGATCCATATAGGATTATTTCTTGATGTGAGCTTATGGGCTTCTTCTTAGCTCCTTAATTGCCCTTCTTGGAAGTTAATATCTGTGTTCAATTGTAACAGATAAATATGAAAGGACTTGATGGGATCCAAGGTCCAATTTATGTTGGAACAGGATGTGTCTTCAGGAGGCAAGCACTTTATGGATATGATGCTCCAAAAAAGAAGAAACCCCCAGGCAAAACATGCAATTGTCTGCCAAAATGGTGCTTCTGCTGCTTTAGCACCAAAAGAAAGAATAAAAAAGGAAAGTCAAAGGATAGTAAAAAGAAGACAAAGGGCAGGGAAGCTTCCACACAGATACATGCGCTTGAAAATATTGAAGAAGGAATTGAAGGTAAGAAATGTATTTTATGCTTATCCGGTAAATTTTAACTTTCCAATGTGAGTCTATAATCTGAACTGTAAATTCAAATCCTTTTCCTTTTAAGGAAAGCCTTTGAGGCTATCATACATGTAATTGCTTAGGAGCTTTTGCATGAGAGGAAATAACTTTTCTGTCTGGTCTAATATCAAAGTTGTCTGCTCTTCTAAGGCAAGCTGACTTAACTATGACTAACTGGATTAAAATCTATCTTTGTTCATTGTGGCAGTTCTAAGATGTTTAGCTATTATTTTTTAGTTATATTCATCCTTGATTTTCCATTGTGGCTGAGAAGATTATTTCTTGCAGGAATTGATAGTGAAAAGTCAGCCCTCATGCCTCAGATAAAATTTGAGAAGAAATTTGGACAATCCCCAGTATTTATTGCTTCAACACTTCTAGAAGAAGGCGGTGTTCCTCCAGGAGCTTCACCTTCATCACTCCTAAAAGAAGCAATCCATGTCATCAGTTGTGGTTATGAAGACAAAACAGACTGGGGAAAAGAGGTATGCAGCATCTACTAAGTTTCTTCTTATCCCCCGCCAAGCTCTCTCTCTCAAGCAGGGCACACTATAAATCTCACATTGTTTAATGTAACAGGTTGGATGGATTTATGGATCTGTTACTGAGGATATCTTGACTGGGTTTAAAATGCATTGTCATGGATGGAGATCCGTCTACTGCATACCCAAAAGACCTGCATTTAAGGGATCAGCCCCAATCAATCTTTCAGATCGTTTGCACCAGGTTCTTCGGTGGGCTTTGGGTTCTGTTGAAATTCTCTTGAGCAGACACTGTCCAATTTGGTATGGGTATGGGTGTGGTCTGAAGCCACTGGAGCGGTTCTCATACATAAACTCGGTGGTCTATCCCTTAACATCTCTACCGTTGGTTGCTTACTGTACATTGCCAGCAGTCTGCCTTCTCACTGGAAAGTTCATTGTTCCTGAGGTAAGTCCAGCTGCACTCATCTCACAATGTATGTTTGTTTTCTTTGTCAAAATTTTCAATGTGGTAATGCCATTGTAAAAGCATTATATGCTGCTTCTTAAGCAGATTTTTCATTTTATTCACACTTAAGGTCACTTTTCACTAATTAGTTATTCACTATCCCCAGATAAGCAACTATGCAAGTATCATCTTTATGGCACTCTTCATATTGATTGCTGCAACAAGTATCCTGGAAATGCAGTGGGGAGGTGTTGGTATTGATGATTGGTGGAGAAACGAGCAGTTCTGGGTTATTGGTGGAGTGTCCTCACACCTTTTTGCTCTCTTCCAAGGTCTTCTCAAGGTTATAGGTGGTGTCAACACAAATTTTACTGTTACTTCCAAAGGAGGAGATGATGGAGAGTTTTCTGAGCTGTACCTCTTCAAGTGGACATCATTGTTGATCCCTCCGCTGACTTTGTTGATAATAAATATTATTGGTATCATGGTTGGGGTAGCAGATGCCATAAACAATGGTTATGAGTCTTGGGGTCCTTTATTTGGCAAGCTGTTCTTTGCTATCTGGGTCATTGTCCATCTGTACCCATTCCTCAAGGGAGTGATGGGGAAGCAGAATAATGTTCCCACCATTGTTGTGGTGTGGTCTATTCTTCTTGCTTCCATATTATCGCTATTGTGGGTCCGAATAAACCCTTTCCTGGAGAAGGGTGGAGTTGTATTAGAAATTTGTGGTTTGGACTGTGAGTAAGATACACAAGATAGAAAGGTTAAGATGGTTGTGTAGAAAGAACTGGTTGTTTGAACCACATCATAGAGCTGAGTCTTGGGGATGTTGAAGGCTAGGTATCTCAAGATGCAGTTTCTGTTCGTCAATGAAGATCATAAGTGGTAGAAATGACTGGAAAGAACTCTTCCATGGGTGGTGTAGATAAAGGACTGAGGCCAGATACATTGATATTTGTTTGATAAGTTTCCATTGATTCTTTTCATAAGTTTTTGGGATTTGTGGTTTGGAAGGCAGGATTAGAAGTTTGTCATTGTAATCCCAGAAAGAACATAAAGTTTCATAAGTTATATCCCTTATAAATAAGGGACTTCATACCATCAATGTTCTCAAATTTTTCTGTTGGAAATATCAAAAGCCATTTTCACATATTGTTCAGATTGATTTTTGGATCTTCTAGTCACATCTTTCTTTATTCTGAATCATGACAATCCTGCACTTTTTCTTTCGAAACACTAGTGCGATAGTTTTTATGGTGTTTCTTCGACAATCCTGCAGGCTTTACTGACATTTGTGATAGTACAAACTATCTTGCTATTACCGTGCTTCCTACTGTCATGCAATTTCTTGTCTTAGCACCTAATTAGCTAGAGAAACCAACTTGGGTTCTGATTGAAACCCCAGTTACGACTCACCATTTAGGCTGGAACAGATATGAACATCTCAAAAAGTTTGAACAAAACGTGAGATATGCTTTTCACAGTTTAACTAGAATCTTTCTGTTTCTTTCGATTACAACTTAAGACTGCACAATTATGCAAAAGGGGTTTGAGTGAAGAAACCTAACCAAGTCCTATTCTATTTCTTCTGGAGAACATCCTTGAGGGCAGGCCTTTTGGTTGTTGGCTTTCACTGTTGTCAAACAACCAACTTTTTCCATTTTCAAACTTGGCAGATTCTCCTTCATATCAGCTACCATTTGCAGTTTTTTAGGCGTTCCATGTATCAAAATGGCTCTGATCTTTTCCCTCATTTCAGATGTGGAATGCTTGCCAAGAAAAGAATTCTTATCTGCCACTACATCTGAGTTTTTGCTTTGGGCAGTGGCAGTCTTGCTGTCTGAAATCCATGCACTTCCAAGAGCTGCGCATAGAGTCATGGGAGTAATTAACTAGTACAAAAAAGAATGTTAGGCATTCATCAAATTAACTTCTGCTAAAAGGATTGATCATCTGTTTCTGTAAAAACATCAGTACCAGTTTCTTCCAAATTTGCTGCTTCATTCTTTTCTTGATCATCTTTTTCAACAGAGAGCTCAAATTTTCTGCCAGTAGTATCAACTATTTCTTCGGCATGTTTGTCCTCTGGCTCTGGAACCTTTGTTGACACGTCAATGTGTAAGGTATCACTAGTATCATCAATTCTAAGTGAGGGATCCATAGTAGATTCAGATTCAATATACTCATTTATTGTATCCGCAACATCGCTTTCCTTCAACACCTCATGATGCATGTATAACTTTGAAGAAACATCATCTGCAATGTCCAGAATCTTCCCTTCACTGTGAATATCTGGAATGGTAAATTGCACCAGAGAAAAGGTTACAGCCAGATTTTCTCTGTTCTCCTTACCATTATTGTCTTGGTCTTTGCCGTTGAATTCCTCTGCAAATTCAGAAGCAATTTGGTCACTATAGGGTAAATACTCTAGCAAGCAAAGATTATCAGATTTACAAACTGAAGGTCTGGCCATGCTGATGTTTGTTGTTTGGCAATGGGAGGACTGACTCTATATTTTGACACCAGAAGTTGCTTCAAAATACAAAAAGTAAAATTTTTAATTAAAGCCTTCATCATTGAACATAAACGCATTAAGAAATACCTTGAAAATTGTTGATGTTTAATTTGGTTTCAGAAAGCTCTGTAGCAAAATCAGATGTCTTCTCACTAATCCAATTACTGTCCTCTTCTTTCCTGTTGTCAGAAAATGTTTTATCTCCTGCAAGTTTAAGCACATAAACTTTTATCCCACTTGAGAAAGTAGTAGATTGTATCATGGTCAAAACTGCTTCACCGTTTCATGAGAAGTTACAAAAGTAAATTTTTAATCCAAAAAGTACGAGTAATCGTTAAAAACCAGCAGTCAGACGGAGGCGAGTGAGTGCTTTCTTCTTTAGTATCAGAAGCTGCTTTTAGAGATATTCAAAATAAGCACACAACAAATTTCACTACTGCAGCCGATCGACAAAGAATCTTAAAGGAAATGAAAGGAGAAACACCGCATACATTTTGAGGTCAATTTCAGATTTGAAAAATTAATTCGATTGCATTGAACTAAAACTCTGCACTAACCTTCATTAACATAAGAAGCACACCTTTGAACAGCTAAAACTACCTCCTGAAACTTTGTCACATCCTCAGCATTGCTGTTTCCCGTTTCCGAACTAGCTAAGTCTACAGAGTTATTGACTTCATCACAAGTTTTAAATGCATCAGCTACTTCATCCATGGCATCAATGATATTCTCTGCAGGTTTGCTAACCAACGTCAGTAGTTACTAAGATGAAACAAGCTAGACTTGTGAAAGAGAGTATGCATGTGCATCTTTTAACTGACTTGGCACTTGACCTGTTCATACAAACATCTTATAATCATATATTCACGAAAAATAAATAAAAGTAATTCCACTGCATGTAAAAACAGATTCCAGTGGTCTGACCTCGCATTTGTGCACTTGTATCTGGAAAAGTCGGGTGCCCACTCTTATTAGCATCACCAGAAACTTCTTTGAACTCTGAACAGTTCAATTAAAATGCATCAATAAAGTTAGAGCAACTAAAAATATAAAAGCAAGGGAATTGAAAGTGTTTTTTGTTTTGTTTTTGAAAAAAAAGTTATGTTTGAATAAGAATTTTTTTATTGATAATTGAAAACTAATTGATATATTTTGGATCCTAAATTATTGATAATAGTATAAAATATAATTAATAAATTGTTTGAGATTATAATTTTAATTAAAAGGTAAGAAAAAAATATTATTTACGATGTGATCGAGTAAGACACATTTTTATGGGGAATAAAAAGAACATTTTTGAATGCTAATCCAAATATAGCCAAAATTTCTAGGATCATACTCCCAAATTAGATTAAACACTACCTGGACCATCTAAAGTAGGAGTGGAGTCAAGAGGATCAGTACTCCCAAAATTGGAAATACTTGAACTAAACTCAGTTGTAGAACAAATTCTTTCTACTGCATTGGCACTTTTATCCTCAAATATTCCTCTGGAAGGACCAGAGGCACTTGGCATCTGACATTTAGCAGACTCATCGCAGCTTAGCTCCTTATGCTCATGGTTTTCATTTTCTTCAGCTACAACGTCAGTATCAAAACCATTTTGCTCCATGACTAGTGATTGCACCCTCTTCTCCAACGTTATCTCCAAGTTCATGGTGCTAATATAGTCCTCTACATTTTCAGGAACAAAGTATCAGCTGCAGTTATTGAGATGAATTTTCAAACACACAAAATTTCCAATATTCAGATGCATACCATTATTATCTACCATTGGGATATGTACAGAATTGGAAGTTCTGGATATTTCTTCCATTGTACGCTTGGGGTTCTCTGGATTATCTTCATAATTTTTGGCAGTGGTATATCTGTCCATCACATATGATTCCGAAGGACCAGCGTTTCCATCTTCAGGTGCTATTTCATAGCTTTTCTCCTGGCTCATTGAATCATCACTGACTTTGATTATTTCATCCTGCAGCATACTATTGGCTTTTCTCGAAGGATAAGAAACATTAGATAACAAGCACTTGTTAGGCAAACTACAGTGTTCCTCCAAGCATTTATCTTCAAAAGATTCTCCTGACTCATCACAACAGTACAGATCCAATTGGTCACAGCTTCTATCATCTTCAGCCTCATTGTCAGCATGACATCTATTCATCAGCAGGATTGGTGTTTGCTCCCTCTGATCCAATGCCATGTCTGAGCTCCTGGAACCAGTATCTTCTACACTTTCAAACGCAAATTGTCAGCAACGTTGAGTCAAATGAAGATACGATAATGAGTAAGGATCTTATTGTCAAATCCTTACCATTGTTATCAACAAGAGGAATATGTAAAAAAATGCCAGTTGCAGATACAATTGCTCCAATGGGATTCTTAGAATAGACAGGAGGAACCTCTTCAGAACTGTCATTTATTTGGACTGAGTTACATTTCTTGATTATGTAAGAATCAGTAAAACCTTTATTTCCATCTTTATCTGGTCCATCTTCAAAGGTTTTCCTTGAGCATGTAGTATTCTTCTGGCACTGTAGAGAATCTTGATCACCTTGTAGGTATGCTTCTGGGAAAATGATACTTTTCATCAAAAGGTCTATCTTCAAAAGATTTAGATAATTCATCAGACTTCAGCTCCACTTGACCATAGTTCCCATTGGCTTCTTCTCCACTGTCAGCTTCACACTCATACCTGTCCACAACTGGGGAATTCTCCCTCTGCTCCAATGATATGTCCAAGTTCATGGGACTACTAGCTTCCTCTACATATTCAAGCACAGATCATCAGCAATAGTAGGTATTAAATGAAAAATAGAAGACATTCCAGTTAGTTATTAGATTCTTGCCATTATTATGTAGTATAGAAACACATGGGAAATTGCCAGTTCCACATTTCATTGCTGCCATGTCATTGTCAGAATCTGTAGAATTCTCTTTGTAGTTGTTGCCTCTTTTGGCGGAAGTACATTCCTCTCTCACACAAGATTGAATGAAACCAACTTTTTCATCTTTTTCATGTTCAGCTTCATAGCTTTCCTTTGGGCCTGCAGCATTTTTCTGAAGCCCTACAGAATCTTCACAATCATCAATTTCATCCTGCAGCGTGCTTCTGTCACTTCTTATGAAAGTATCAGAGATACTAGATTTCCAACACTTCTTAAGAGAATGATATTGTTCGTTCAATGGTCTATCATCAGCAGATATCGATAATTCATCACACTTCTGCTCCACTTGGTCATATTTCCTATATTCCTTGGCTTCACAGCCACCTTCACAACCTTTCCAGTACGCAATTGGTGATTGCTCTCTCTGCTCCAATGTTGTATTCAAGTTCACAGCACTAACAGATTCATCTACCTTTGTAGGCTCTCCAAAATTGTAGTCTACCTTTTCAGTCTCTCTAATACAAGGTTCAATTAAATCAGCATCTCCATCTTTTTCAGGTTCATCTTCATAGCTCTTATGTGATTCTGCAGTAAGAGAGAAGATCACACATTAGTAGTGCACAGAACGAACTGACCTATGCAATATTTTAACCAGTATTTGCCTAGGTACAACCTGGCGTATGTATTAGAAATTAATGTCAAAACAGTCACCAATTTTGATCGCAATATTATCACACTGGCATTTCAGTCATTTAATATATGAACTTTACTTGAAGGTAGCTTCTATAAATCATTAGTGACTAACCAACGTTTACAACTTTCAGCAGTATTATAATGCGATGTTTCCGAGTCATAATCCAAGATATCGAATGAAATACTTGACTATTGGCAATCCATTGCACAATAAAGATAAGGGAGGTATAGAACAAACAATGTGTTCACATATTTTTAACATAAACTTTAGATTTTGGAGGATTTATACTCAGAAGTGAATGTAATTTCCAGGATGGAAATTCTTGAACACCTACCATCAATAGTATGTGAGGCAAAATCTTCATCAGCGACGACCAAGCATTCTGAATCAACATCACCAACCAAATCTTTACCGACATTGGCATCTAGAACCCCTAACATGCCCAAACATCCAGAAGAATCAAACGGATTAGGTTCCAAAAATTCGCCAAGAAAATTCTCTTCATCAAATTTAGGTAGTTCTGCAGAAATCTTGGCATCTATGAAATGTTTTTCTGCTCCAGCTGCATCATCAAGTCCAACATCATTCCGCTGGATACTCAGATGATTGTTTCCTTGGCTCTAATTTTTTATCCAAGTACATCACATCCCCACTTTTCTCTAAAGTTTTATAGTCAAGATGGCAACAGTTATAAGATGAAAACAAGCAAACAATTTACTATATCAATAACTCTTAGGCCTTCACTAAACCACTGGGAGTTAATCAACAAAAAGAAAACCTACCTGGGCCCTCTGACGTTAAGTTCAACTTCAGAACGTTTGTGGTATTCCCAGAACTAGAAATGCAAGTACTATACTCAATTTGAGTACAATTGGTTTCCGTAATATTGGCATCTTTTGAAGGAGGCCTTAAAAGTTTTCCTTTCAAGTCAACAGGCTCCTCAGAATCTTCTCGGCCATTGACATTTCCATCCTCCAGCATACTTGTCACACCTCTGGAAGGTTTAACGAAATTAGATTCATAAAACTTATCAGAGGCATCACAGTTTTCCACCGAGGGATTATTTTCATCAGATTTATCTGACATAGTACATTTCATCGCCTCTTGGTCAATGTTTCTGTCTCCGGCCACATTATCAACCTCACCACCATTTGTCTGCATGCTCAGTGACAGATCCTTGTGCTCCAATGCTCTGTCTAAACTCAATATACTGCGATCACCTACATTTCCACTAACATATTATCATAATAAAAACAAACAAGATATTGAAGATTGACTTGAATTCCTTTAACAACTTGCCATTATAATTGGGATTAGAATCCTCTGAATTTGCGGGATTTAATTCACATGTTTTATCTTTTACTGAAGAAGTAGATCCATCTCTTTCACATGGTCCATGAAGTCTGGAATTTTCATATCTTTCTAACACATCACCACGGACTGATTCCAAGCCTGCATTATAAGTAGAATGAGGTCACGAGAACAATCTAACTGTATACAGAACTGTTTGATAAGACCATGATTACCTTGGCGTTCAATATATTCCTGACTCTTATCACCAGGGCTTCCTTCATCTTCCACAAGGTGATCAAGTGAAGCAGGTCTTGACATTGTTTCCATATCAATGGAAAGCTCAACCCAAAGCTGCATCCCTGTAGGATCTACAAAGTAATAGAGGTAAGAATGGAACTACAAAATAATGTCACTTTATGACCTCAAGGCTCAAACATACAAACCTGTGGTGTCTGATTGATCAACCACATTAATTCGACTGTGAGAAGTTTCTATTCCTGGTTCTATAACATTAAACTCCGTGGACTCTGAAGCAGTAATTTCCCCATTGACAGCCTTTGAGCTATCTAGTGCCTTGGGAGGAGATTTCCTGCTGGAATTGTTTCCAGACCTTTTTTCTTGTTTCTTCAGATCGTCTATCAAACCTTCATTGTCTGAGTCTCTAGCTATGGCGCCTTCGGCAACTTCTGCCAGGGATGACTGAACATCAACATCTGGCAGTTCTTCGGCATGTCAAGTCCTCTGGTAAGGAATCTTCAATTTCTACAGTTTGTTTATTTGATTTTTCCCTAGCTTTTTTAGCAGATTTTCCTGCAACAATTGATGAAGAAACTTTCTCACTTCTCTTAACATGAGGTGACGATGGTGCAAGAGGCAATTCAATATTAATACTGTCAATCAGAACAGCTTCTTGTTCCTTAACAGGATCTCTCCTTTGCTTTTTTATTTTCCTTTCATAATTTACTTCTGCAACTAAATCATCCACAATAATTAAAGGTTCATTTCTAGAAGCATTCCTTCTCGATCTCCTCATTGCCACCCCAACTGGAAATCTATCCTTTTCCTCCATTGCAACATCAATTTCCAACCCATAAGGACCTGAACCTTCACATGCCGCTGAATCTACTGATTTTAATGAACTTCCTGTCGCAACAGCTCCACTGTTCATCAGTTTATAATCTTCCACCTTCGTCACATTCCTTTCAGACCTCCTTAATACCTTCTCTGAACGAATTTCCACGCATTCAACGTCACTTTCTCCTATTTCAGCAACATTATCTCTTGCCTCCTTTCCCTGCCTCAGGTTCCTTTCCCTCCCTTTTTTCTTCAGACCCTTCTCCATATCGTCCTTTTTATTCTTTCCCTCATCGACCACCCTTTTCCTCAAAGATCTCCTAGTCATCACCCTACACTCTTCATTGTCAACATAAATAGAAGTTATGTTATCTACAACAGATGGTAATTTACTCCCCAAAGCATCATCCTTGACACCCCCTTTCCCTCCCTTCCTCTCAGATACACCTTTCTCTAGTAATCTCCTCCTGGACCTTGTGGGATATCCAACCCCTTCAGACAACTCAGGTCCACTTACATTTTCTACAATACTAACCTCATTGATCAGCGGCTTCCGTGTCCCTCGCCTCTTTACCTCGAACACTCTGGGCTCCGATTGCTCAAACTCAAACATCTCTGTGTCAGGACTAAATCTAACTTTCTTAACACGCTTATTTTCAACATCAGAGCCAATTTCACACCCATTTTCATCCAACGCCTTCAAACACGACCTCCTTTCTGTAAATAGCCCATCTTTACCCTGAAAATTGACAGTAGAAACACTAACTTATGATCCGAAAAGGGCCCAAACCCAAAAACAAGAAATTTTACTCACCAAACAATAAAATGATAAAAGAAAAAAATCTTCAGAGAGCGTGGATGAACATTACCATCAAAAGGGAAGTAAGCCTATTGGCCATCTCCAAATTCCTTAAATTTGCCGGTATCTTGTGCTTCTTACACAATGCTTGAAGTTTTTTCCGATTCATGGAATGAAAATCCATCTCTGGAAGATCCCAACAAAGAAAATCATCAAATTACCAGAAAATGAAGGAAGATTATAATTAATTCTACAAACATTTGAAGAAATCCTTTTTGTACCTAATAAAAAAGATGAAGAAAACGGCAGATTACTGTGTACTGTTGTACCGTACGGATTCATAGATGAAATGAATAAAAATTTGAACTTTTGGTTGCTTTTTGGGGTTAAATAGGTTGAAGGAAACGTTCGAATTTCGAATTCCGGAGCTCTCCCGCTTCTTGTTAGGCGCTTCGTATTCTGCAAGTTAATAAATAACATACTCGCGGGCTGACCAATAAGGAAGAGCGGTGAGGTATACGAATTTGAAGGGGATGTGGTTTTGGAGAAGTGAAACGGATAAGGACTTTCACTTCTCATGTATCGGGGATTACGTGGAAGGACGCGAATGGCTTTTCGAAGTAGACTCAATTTTTCTTTATTTTTATTCAACAGACGGATACATTTGTTCTTTTCTTAAGGATGGATAATGCGTCATGACTTTCCCTAAAAATAATATAAAAAAAAGGATGGATAATGACATTTGGCGGGAAAGAAAAACAACAAAAAGGACATAATAATTGGAAAGTGGTGTAATATTTTGATAGTAAGATAATGAAATTCAAAAGAACATGTAAATAAAAGATGGACAAACATCCGACATGACATTTCTTCTCTTCTCACATTAGAAATTATATGTTTTCATTTCTTTCAAATTGTTGTGTTTACAATTTACAAATGTGAGTAAATGTATAGACAAGAATAATACATAATTTGTGGTGAGAATTAAATTCTTTTCCATTACAAAATGGATGTAGTCATCAATTCACTAACACCTAATTTAGAATAGAACATCAATGACATAATGAATAACTCACAAATTAAATTTCATAACACTCCCCCTTGGATGTTCATTGCATAAAGAACATGCCTAGTTAAAAATTTCCTTAGAAAAATCCAATTGGAAAAAACCAATCGAGAGAAAAAGTACATGATATACGTGATTATACTGACTAGCCGGTTAAAAACCTTTATCTAAGAAAAACATAGTGGGAGAAAAACTTAGCCAACGAAAAAAGAGTACAACTATTAGCCTTTAGGGCTCAACCTTCAAGATTGATTCATTTTGATCCCTTTGAGGGCAACAATATTCCAAAGTCTATGCATTCCAATGCGATAAACATATTGCTCAATTGAGATAAATAGTTAAGAATCACTATCCAATCTTTCTTATCACATATTTTGGTATTCAAACCATCGATATGACAATAACAATTATATCAAGAATTCCAAGGATTCCCAAGAAGAAAAGGTCTCCACAATACAACGTTTTTCAATAAAATTAAAAATAAGTAGTGCGTGAGGGACAATCTATCAAATCATTTATTTCCACTATCTTCTTCCTTTGATTGATATTTTTCAGTGAGTTGTCATGTAAATTGCAGTAAATGTGTTTCTCGAGTATCGAGAAAAAACTTGTCCTAATTGAATAATTGAGAGTGTAATAGTGATCAAACACATTTTTAAATAGCATTGTTAATCACTGAAATAACCACAACAAGATTTTGTTATCTCATCTCTGAAAACAATCAAGACTTCAAGTATGAGTTAGTTGAGTTACTTTTGCAGGTATGGATGGATTATCATAAAAAGATTAAAATCCATTGAAGGTTCATTAGTTTAAAGATCAAAAAACATCAAATGAACATTTGTACAAAGATTGAAAACCATTGGTTTTTGGGAAAAACAACAATTGGGAACCAGATTTACTATATGAATATTGCATTGGATTTATGAAGAACATTAGCAAGTCAAAAGATTGGTCTAGTGTATGGATGAGGTAACTCTGAATTAATTGAAGTAGTTGTTCAAGCAACACAAACTAGTCATGTTGTCACAGTAGATATAATTTCAACTTCTCTCAGTGGAGCACATTGTAGAACTCATGGATTTGAAATACAAACAAATTCAATTTATGATCATATATATATCATGATGAAATATTTTGATGCATTCATAGCATTACTAGGAGGTTATGACATGTTAGAACAATTATTCAACATAACTTCTTGGTCCAATGTGAAATTGCATATTAAAACAATTGGTCTTTTAAATGTTGACAATTTTTTTTTATGGTTTATTATTTTTTCTTGATAAAGCAATGGAACATAGATTGATTTATCCTATTCCACAAAATTTTTTTGTTATAGCATCCACGACAGAGTAGCTGTTAAACTAGTTAGAAACTTTTGTTCCAAGATTTGATCATGAGATAACTCAAATCGATTGGTCTAATAATCTAAACAAATGCATCATGATCTTGGATGAGCTTGATTTGAAGATAAGATTGTACAATTGAAGAGATGACATCAAATTCAAATATTATTTCATAGATATGCTTGATCTACATGTCAAGACAATACTTGGTTTTATCTATATTTATCAGTTAAAAAATCATGTCCTTATGAATAAGCTAGCTTATTCAAACTCTTTATTAATATTTATGTTAATCAACATAAAATATGTGACATCTTTATGAACACATAGAGAGATCCCTTGCTATTTACATATTCCTTATTCTAGAAGAATACAATCACAATGTTCATAAACTGCATATATAAATTAATTATTGCTACCAGAAATATTAAATAGCAAAATGCAATATCATTCACAATGGGAGAATATGCATCAAAATCAATATTGGGTTTCTGCATGAACCTTTGAACTATTAATCTCACTTTATATCTTACCACATTATTACAAAAAACCAATATGTCCTATCAGGGACAACATTTAAGCATACATATTTGGCTAAGTTGCGAAACAAGCTCTATCTCTACCCCGATTGTTTATTTCTATTTTACCTAGTCTAAATGCTTCTGGCACTCAATTATCGACTTAGGTTTTGGATCCAAAATATTATATGAGCATTTATGGAGGCAAAAGTTGTGATATTTCTATTATATGTTTCTCCCATATCTAATGCTTATATCAACCAAATCCTCGTCATTTCCCAAAAATATAAGGATTTGGCTGCATCCTATCATTATGATAGTCTAGTACACGTGCAAGTTAATTGAGTTTTCATCTTTAAGACAAACTTTTCAAGACTGAATTTCTCTACTAGATTTTCTGCAGATTCTTATATTTGCACCAATAGGTCTCTTATGCTTCTAGTGTTGATGATTATCAATAGATATATATGGTTTTTGGGGATTCTCTTTCTCTATGGTGTGTTTACTGCAGTATGTGAGATTTAGTCACTCATTTGTAACCAATATATCCATCTGGCAAATTGTTTGTGAAAGCCCTAAAGCTTTTAATGTCTTAATTTTGATTAATGACAAACATTGATGAGGACTAATGTCTTATTTGTACAAGTGATTGAAGTTTTTGGATTCATGATTTAATTCCATGCAAGAACAAGATTTCAAGTCTTCAAGGAAGTATACAAGTCAAGACTATCAAGATTTGAAGACAAGTTTTTATTGGATTAGATAGGAACTAGAGGTATAGTTTTAGAGTTATATATTTTGATATCTCTAGTTCTACCTCTAATTGAGTAATGGTTTCTAAAGGTTGCTCTATGAACTTAAACCGTTATTTCAAAATGTTTTTAATATGTTAAAATATGTTTTGGTATTTCGAAAACCATGTATCGTGATTTCAAAACTTAAATGGTTCATAAACTCTTGTTGGATTGATACCATAACTTATATGGTTGATTGAAATCATCATTTGTGTGTTAGAGTATTGTTGATACACAAATGAACATGTTTCAGTCGACCTAAAGTGGTCCAGGTATTGTCCATAAGTTAGTTTATCTTGTGGATACATATGCTGTCAAATTTGTTCATTTGCCAACCTGTGGATGATCATGAGGTCGACCGCAGGTGAAGTCCGGTCGACCGAAAATGAAAAAATCATCATTCCGATGGTTGTCTAGTGAGCTTGTAGGATGATGGTGCGGACGACCAGTCTGATATGCGATTCGACCGCACTTCCTGAGTGGGTTTCCAACAGCTTCATTTTTGACCTGTTGGGAACAAACCTTTAAATACCGAAACTTTTGAAATTCTTTCCAAGAAGATTTTTTGAGCAAAAACATTGTATATCTTGATCCTATAACATCTTAGAAACATTCCAAAACCCTTTCTAAATATCAATCTTGTTAAAATCATTCAAGAAGGGTTTTTACATTCAAAGGTGAATTTTGAGCAATCTTGACAAGCCATTACTCAAAGAGGTGATTGTGATTCAAATTGATATATCTTCATATTAAGGTGATATCTATCAAACTCTCTATCTATTATTGTTGATGGTAATTGTATCAAGGTTGCAAGTAGCATAAAACCCTAAGTGTTAGGGTGAGCCTTGTGTAGGTTGTTTCGTATTCAATGTTGTTTGTAAACCTTTGGGTAAACCTTGAATTGAATTGTATTGTTATGATTCACTAAGGAGAGTGGTGAGATTATTGTATAATCAAGGTTGTATTGTAAAACTCAATGGTTGAGTGAGCCTTGATGGTTTGAGAGGTATTTTGTAAAACCCTAAGGTGAATTGGTGACCTCTTTTGTAATCTCATTTATTTGATTAGTGAAGGGATTTGATTAAATCATTGAGTAGATAACTCAAGGTAGTGGATTAGGTTTGTTGGATAACCGAACCACTATAAATCATTGTGTTCATTGCTCTAATTTCTGAATTTTATTTGAACACATTATTTCTCACACAACTCGCATACCGAGTGTTTGATATTTGTTGTCAAAGAGGTTGTTTTATGAATTATGTTGAAAAATTGGATAAAAACCTAATTCACCCCCCTCTTAGGTTTTTCAATTTGCAAATTAATTATCTTCTGAACTTCCAATTTAATCTGATTAATGCGTGGATCTAAATATAGAAGATAATTTTTCATTCCATGAAATTTCACAACATTCCTCAATATTCATTTAAACTTGGATTTCTATATCCCTTTAATGTTGGGAAAATATCTTTAACAAATATATAATCAACGTACGTAATTGTAAATCCATCCCATTTCATAGATAATGTATGATTTGGTGGTGATATAAAAACATATTCACGGATGAGAAATGATTCTTTAGCACGCACTAATCATGATATGCAATAGAAATGTTCATCAAATCATTATCATCATGATTCAAATTTATGTTTGCTTCTGGCAAACGGACATTATGTGATTCACTTTGAATCTATTTTCCCTTTGCATTATTTGATATATCTTAGCCAAGTGTTTTAGTATTCAATATGTGCGAAACCAATGGTCATCATATTCACACCTATAGCAAATATGCTCATTTTGATTATCGAAACTTGGTTTTCATGAATGAGATTTATTTCTTTGACATCTCATCTACTTCGTCTATTATTATTTCTTTGAGTTATAGCATGTGTTTCAAGCACTACTTGTAAACCAACTTATATTTTTTTTGCTAACAAAAAAAAGAAGATAAACTCATAATGCATAGTATAATTTTTTATTTTGTACTTCTTTTGGAGTACAAGATTACTGGCATAAAATGTTTATAAAGTTTTCTTGATCCTCTCAACTGGCTTTGAGATGTGAAACTCAATCACATATTTCAAATCATGAAATTGCATCAGTCAATCATATTTTGTATTGAGGAGTGTTACAATTGTGCATTTCATATAATGCCATAATTAATTTTTGTACTCATAGGGATAATCAATAATGCTCTCTTGGAGCCCATTATTAAGACATTGTCATTGAAAACAATTGCACTTCATTTTTCTCAAAAACAAATCTTCAATAATTATTAATGAAACAATTCATGAAAATATAAATTAGCGATAAATTACATTTTACAAATATTTATAAAGTTAATAAATGTAATGCCTAGTCAATAATTCAATTCAATCATTGAATATCTTTAGGACAAATACCAAAATATCATGACAGTCATCTTCCAATTCCTATAGAAATATTACAGTGTCATGTTCAAAAAACTACCTTATAATAGACTAAATTAGTCAGGCTATTATCTATTATAAAAAAACTATCTCTATTACAACAATTAATGAAAAATGAGCTATTAACACAAACACAGTTTTCTATGGTTCAAGGCTCACTCTAACCCTTAGAGTTTTAAGCTCAATGCAACCTTGAACAAATCAATCAAGATATGAATAAGAAGAGTTTGATATATGAAATCACCTTAATGTGAAAATATATCAATGTAAAGCATAAATACCTCTTTGAGTAATGTTTTCTTGTAAGTTGCTCAAGAACCCCAATGATTTTGTATAAATCTCACTTTGATGAATTTCACAATATGAATGTTAAGATTTTGTTTCAAAATAATCTCCAGAAGTTCTATGAAGTGTTAGGATCAGATTTTTGCTCAAAAAGTAGTGTTATTGAGTTGTTTAAACGATTGGGTATTTATAAGTATGCACCAACGGTCATAAAAATGGCTGTTTGAATCCCACTCAGGAGGAGTGCGGTCGACCGCAAATCAGGAGGGTCGTCCGCACCATCATCCGCAAATGTTCCAGAGAACTCTGGATAGCCTGTGGACGATGAGCTCAGAAGTCCGGTCGACCGCTCCATCATCCGCAAGTGTTCCAGAGAGATCTGGACATACACCGGACGATACTCTGAGAAGTTTGGTCGACCGCATGATCTGTGGTCGTCCACACTTTTGTCAGGTCGACCACAAATGCATTAAAACTATGCAGAACAAGTTTCCAAACAACTCTAAGAGTTTGCAAACTATATTTTATGAATTTTGAAGTATGTGCATATATTTTGAAAATCATTTCAAATACCCAACTCATGTTTTATCTAAATGAAATGCATTTTGAAAATCATTTCTCTTTTATTGAGCAACCTATAGAACTCATTACTCAAAGGGATAGACCTAGAGATATCTAAAGATAAATAAAGAATTAAAGCTACACCTCTAGATCCTATCTAATCCAGAAACGCTTATCTTCAAGGCTTGACATCAAAAGCTCTTTCTTGAAAATTTGAAACTTTGATCTTGCATGGATTAGATAATGTTTCATTACTGAAAAGTGGAGTAAAAGATCTAGACTATATAAAGCATTCTAATTTCTAAGATGTAATCTTGGCACCATGGTATGATACTCATAAATGATTAAAAATAAATTGTAGTTACTAACTATTAGTTTCATCTCTATAAATGTAATTGAATATCTTGACACCAAGATCCAAAAGGTAAGTCCCTAATTAGTAAGGTAGATCCCAATTTTATTTTTATTTTTTTAAAAAAAATCTAACTAGAAATGAGATTATATAATAGAAAATTAAGTAAATACAATAAAAAAATTGAATTTATTACATAAAATAGTTAAATAATAAATTTAAAAAATTATTATTACCAACCTCATCGCGGTGATTATAAATTGCATGTAATATTTAGTAAAAAAATCAACAAAAAACATCCATAATCTTGACATAAAAAATGACATAATCATTGTACTCAGTCAATGAACAGTATCATCTGTTTCATTTCAATTGTCCACTTTGGACTTGCACAAGAATTAAGACAAATATTGTGAATGATAATTATGTAACTAAAGTTCCTAAATTGCCCTTATTTAATATCTAGTGTATATGTATTAATTCTTCTAAAAAAATACATTCTCCACTAAATAGTTGATAACTCATCCGAATCTCTCATTAATAACAAGGGTATAATTGTAAAAGTACATACTAAAATTAGAAATTGGACATTTGAAATGAAACATTCAAAAATAGAAATGTGAAAAATTGAAATATGACGGAGGGAGTATTATTTATCTTTTGCCATAGTCAAGAATACACATGGCATGTGTATTTCCCAAAATTTCAGTTTAGTCTTTACAAGGTCAATGCTAAACATCAATCTTTGATCCTAGATAAACCTTGATGACCTATTTGCCTCTTGAAACAAATACTAAATGTTTGAACCACATATGCAGGTTGTAGAAAATTGGAAACACTTGTCTATCATGCTCAGTATCTTGACTAAACCATATAGGGCAATTCCAAGACATGATCATAAGAAAAGGAGATATATCATTTACCCCTTGTAAAATGTTACCTGCAATATTACTGAAGATGTACATAAACATGTGGTTCATGCAAGAGGATAAGAATAGATTTGATTTCCTCTTAAGCATTCACTTGGATAGTAAAGCCTCATGTTGGTAGCGTGTTGTACAATTTATAGTAATAATACTTTGATTTTCACAAAAGAGCAAGTAAATAAAAGATGGAGAAACACTCAAAATTAATAATAGCCAACAAGAGAAGATTTCCTATTCTTCTCACATTAGTGTGTTTACAATCCATAAAAGTGAGTCTATTTATAAGCAATAATGATTCATAATTTGTGGTGAGAATTAAATTCTCTTCCACTACAAAATGGGTGTAGTTATCAATCTACTAACACCTAATTCACAATATAACATCAATGACATAATGAACATCCACAAATTAAACTTCATAACAGAAGGAAGGTTTTTGATCATTTACCTAAATTTTCTAAAATATACACTAAATACATTCATTAGATGTTTTTTTTAAATAGAGTAAAATTGATAAATCGGCAAATTTTGTTGCATAATATTTTTCGTTTGGTAAATTAAGTATTTGATATCTAATCTTTATTTTTATTTTTTAAAGTTCCCATTCTTTTTCTTTTTTTGTTGCAATTTGAGTCCTTTTTGTGAGAAAATTGATAAATTTGGTAAAATCAACAAATGTTTTTACCAAATAATGAGTTATGTTAGGGTTCCACTAAAGTGTGGAGCCATCTTGTTTTTTCACTCTTTTTAATTTTCTAATGCGTTTAATCAAGATTTTTTTTTTCACATGTTCAAGCAAATACAAAATTTCATAGAATTTTCTATATTTTATTTTAATTTATAAGAGTCAATAAAAAAATAAAAGGTTATTTGACAAAAAAATGATAAATTGTAATAAAAACTTATAATTAACAAAAATAATTGAAAAGATGAAGGGACATATGAAAGATTGAGAAGGGAGTTTGTTTTTCATGGGAAGTCTAAGGGCTTTAATTAAATTAAGCATACTAATTATACTATTTTGATAAAATTGAATAGATCAGGGGTGCATATTACTTCAATTAGAAGATGAATGGGTTTTAGTATTTTTTCTTATAAAAGATGAATGGAGTTTAGTGAAATTTACAAAAAAAAATTATCACTTCAAAATATTAAATTTGCTTCCCAACTCCATGAATGGGTTCCATATTAATTAAGTTATAATTTGATATATTTTTATGAGATTTAATCATGCTATTTTGGTTAAATGTTATTTTACATTTCATGTCAATATATTTGTTGTAAGTGTTTAAAGGTATTTTATGATGTTATTATAAATTGTTTTTTTAAAAAACCAATAAAACTTTTTGTTGTTGCTTATAATGACAAGTTGCGCAGTATGTGCAAAACACATGTGTACCTTGCCTTTTCAAAAAAGTCAACTACAGTCAAATATGAAAACGACACGTGGTATAGTCATATTATTAAGAAAATGACGATTTAATCAAGAGACGACACGTAGCAGGGTTATAGTTTTTCTTCTGTCTTACATGTTTTGCACTATATTTTCATAAACTTCACTTTGGCCCTCAATGTTTATAAATTAGTCATAATTTATTTATTTTCATTATGATTTTACCTTTATAAACTTCTACAAATTAGACATGAGATTTACTAAATATGTACGCTCATTTACAACAAAAAAACTCTATAAAACATTATTCTCATTGTTTTGTAATAGTTTTTAGGAATTTTTAGAGTATGTTTTGAAAATTTTTTTATGAGATTTCAAGAATACTAAGGAATTACTATCGAGAGAAATTCAAAGAAAGTTATCATTCTTATTCTTAATTTGAAGTCTTAAAATCTTTGTTTGAATTATGTATTGTGAGTTATTTATTACTGTTAGTAAGGACATATATTAATGTTATTAATTAATGAGATTTTGAGATAATTATTGTTACATAGAACACTGAAGCTTATATTGGATCAAAACTAAATTAACAAACCAATGATTGGTTTTACCGCTATAACTTCTAACTCCTAGCTTCTAATTTTTTGCTTCTAACTTCAAATTGTTACTTTTCGTACATTTCCTTTATTTACTTTTTGTCATTTATTTTATCGTACATTTGGTGGGTAAAACTACTAAATTTACTTTTTGTAATTTAAATAATGCAAATGTGGAGAGTAAATATTTTATCCTTTACTTTTTGTATTTTTTATTGTGGGAGGTACAATCTTCATATTTTTATTTTTTATGGGAGGTAAAACTGCCAAATTCTAGTTTCCCCTAATATTCTTTTGCATGTTTAATTGTCCAAATTAGTTTAATAATTTTAGTCATATTATTTACTAAATATTTTGAGTATTTATATAATTCATGTTATTATTTTAAAATAATCATGTTTAATTAATTATATACTTATTTTAATTAATTTTCATGATTAATCCGTTAGCATTATTAATATTTGATTGATAATAATGGTAGCATGTGTTACTTTAATTAAGTTGCAGCTCATGACTTAATTAATTTAACATGAAATTATATAATTTAAATTTTGTATAATTGAAATTCATTGTTATACATAGTTGAATATTGGTGATGCCTTATAAACTTAATTCAATTTAATTGATCATATTATTCACGTTGATTAGTAGTAGTCTTTAATTAAATGATGAATAAATCTATCTGAGCTAATAAAGATTATAAAATTAACTATTCAATAAGTTTTATATAATTGATCTACGCATTGAAAAATTAATAACTTAATATAAGTTCCTTACTAACATATTTTATAAATTTGTTTTAAAATTATTTTTTATAATTATTTTTTTTTAAAAAAAGTATAAAAAAAATTTAAAAAATTCTTTTAACTTTGCTAAAATTAGTTTTAGTTTTAAAATATTAAAACCCCCCAAAAATCATTTTTTATTTAAATTTAAAAATTTTAACAAGTTTGTGTGGATATGATACATACATGTTCTATCCATAGAGGAATATTAAGGTTAATTTTGATATTCATATAACAGACTAGTCAAGATTTTGACTCTGTTGCCAATGATTTGTTTAATTTTTTAAATTTAAGTTTGTATATTTGTAAAAATTTGAATATTTTATTTTTATTTTTGTTAAAAAAATCTCAAATTTTTGTTTGTTATTTTTTTCTATTGTTTTATTTCAATTATGAATCTTTATAATTTTTATTATCATAATTATAGAATCGGTTATGCAAATTATTTTGAAATTAATCTCTTTAATTTTGTTGAGAATTTTGAAAATATAATTTTGCATGTTAGGTCATTTGTGCATCATGATAGTTATTATTATTATTATTATTATTATTATTATTATTATTATTATTATCCATCTTATAGTAATTATGACAATTATCATTTTATGCCTTGTGATGGTTGAAATCAATATCCTCAATACATGGGGAGAGAACAAGGACATTTTTCAAGAGACAAATACTCAAATAATTGTGACTACATATTCACAATTAATATCCTTAACACATATTCACATAAACAATATTTTTTAGTCAATTTATCTCATTTCAATTGTTCACTTTGGATTTGCACAAGAATTAAGAAAAATATTTAAAATGATAATTATGCAACTAAAGTTCTTTAACTTGCCCTCATTTAATAGCTAATGTATATGTATTGATTCTCCTCAAAAATACATTATCACTAAATAGTTGACAACTCATCAAAATCCTTTAATAACAAGAGTATAATTGTAAAAGTACATACTAAAATTAAAAATTTGACAATTGGAATGAGATACTTCAAAATAGAAACGTGAGCAATTGGAATGAGATGGATAAGTATTACTTTTTAATTAAAAACACATTTTAATAATTTATTAATTATTTTTTATACTATTATAAATAATGTGTGGTAAAAATAATATCTTTATCAAACTTTCAATTTCCTAACTCCAAAAAACCTTCATTTCAATTTTCAATAAATTTTTTTTATTCAAAATAAAAAATACTTCTCACTTAAAAAAAAAACAAAAAACTCTTATTTCAAATTCCAACCAAATACACCCTAAACTTTTAAAAAGTTCAAGTGTTAAATTTGGACAAAAATGTTTAATAATGATGTAAACAATAATATAACATAATTAGAGACACAAGTGGAAAAACTAAACTTAAAAAAAATCTAATGCTAAAATTATACCAAAAAAATAAAATTAAGTGCAAATTTTTTTAAGGTGTTACCTAAATAGTAAATTCAATATTTAATTATGTTTTCTTAATACATTAATGCTAACTTAAATATATGCGCTATATTCCTTTTAAAAAAATGTGTTATACATAGAAATTATTGTTTATACTCTTGCAAAATACTAATTAAAATTATAAATACGAATGATTATATCTTACTCTTTCTAAAAAGTTTTATATAATTTTGAAAAATTAGTCTATTTAGTTTCTTATCTTTACATTTTTTGCGAATATAGTCCATTATCTTTCTTTTAGCCTATATAATTCATTATCTTTATAATATCATCCAAATAGTTTATTGTCATCATTTTTCGGCGAAAATTTCACCGAATTTCTTACATGCTTGTTATGTGATAAAAATGCATGAACAAAATGGTAAATTCAATTTGAGTTAAAAATGACAAGGATTTATTTGACTGAATTTATAAAGATAGAAAATCAGAAATGCTAAAAAAAAAGGACGATATTGATCAAAATTGTAAAGATAAATGACTAAATAGATTAATTTGTCATCTCCTAATTAATATTCACTTCTATTAAATAAAATATTAAATTCTCCCACCAATTTTTTTTTAAATAACTATAACTATTTTTCTTTTGAAATTTGCTTTAAATATTTATTTTCATATTTATTTATATACTTATTACGTTCAACAATTGAATATGAAAATTAAGAACTAATTAACTAGGAAAAATCTTAAATAATTATTTTCAAACTTTTACAATGTGTTTGGATGAAAACTTTTAAGGAGTGTATTTAGAATTTTAATCCAAGTTTTGAAATATATAGATAATAAAATTCTTATTTTTCATATTTAATTGTTAAACGTAATGAATATCTAAATAGATATGAAAATAAATTTTTAAAAAAGTTTTCAAAAGAAAAATACTTACAATTATTTTAAATTTTTTTAGTACGCAATAGGCATCAAACCAGTTTTTAATTAAAAAAATTAATTAAGATAAGGTCAGCTAAAATTTAGTTGAAAAATTCAATATTTTATTTAATAGAAGTAATCTTAAATAAAAGATGATAAATTACTATATTTAGTCATTTATTTTTATAATTTTGATCGATATCTGTTCTTTTTCTTTTAGGCTTTCCCTATTTTTATAACTTTATTCAAATAGATTATTGTTATTTTTTAACCCAAACTGAATTCATGCATTTTTATCGCATAGAAAGCATGTGGGAAATCTAGTGAAATTTTTACCAAAAAAAAAATGACAATAAATTATTTGAATGAAATTATAAAAATAAGGAATCATGCTAAAAAAAACAATGAACTATATCCGCAAAAATATAAAGATAAAGGGATCAAATAGGCCAATTTGCCTATAACTTTTTTTGTTTACACATTTAACTTTTCAAAGAAAGCCTTTGTACTTGGAAATAATATATTATATATATATATATATATATATATATATAGCAGACATTTCCCTCCATAAAAAAGAGCACTAAATAGAACTTTAACAAAATTTTATTTTGACAAAAAAGTTATCTTTCCCCTTCAATTACTATCTGCACTTAAAACAGACTATGCAGTATGCACTGACGATAAAACCAATTATACTCTCGGCACCATCTTCAAACTAAATTTCAAAAAGAAGTATATAACCGACTATATGATTCCATCTCAAAATTAAGTTAAAAGAAGTTAAACACCTTTTTTAACTTAAAAAAGTCAGACGACATTACCGAACACCATCTCAAACTGAAGTTAAATTAAGTGGCCACTACTTCATGATTCCAACATGTTGCCAAAGACAGCCTTAATAACTTTCATTAATATGCCATTATCTTCCCCCCCACCCTGACCAAATGATCACTCTTTCATATCCAAATTTACTTGTTTTTCCGTCTTATTCCTTTACTCACTCCATCTTCCATTCTTTATTGTTTTGAGAAGGGAAAAGGGAAAGAAAAAGAAGATTGGGGGGAGGGGGGATTCAAGTATACTTCAATTCTTAGCATAAACCTCTGCACAAATTTACTTGTTATAGAAGATGCAGTTTCGTAAAACTATAGCAACATAAAGGTAGCAAAGATTCAATATTAATAATATACAGGTACGGCAATCCATTCACAGATGGGGCTCTCCTACTTTCTTTGTACTCTTTTAACATGTAAAGACAACAATAAAGGCACCTTGTCAAAAGATTGTTTAGGGGAAATCTATGCAGTAAAAACTGCTTTGCTTTATTCTCACTGCATTGGTTGAATCACCAAGTTTAGGAGCTTTTAACAGTATGGTCTCTGCCTGTCGTGCTTATTCTTCAGATTGAAGATGAAGTTCCCGACCACTTTAACTTGTCATACTCTTTGTAGAAATCTATCTTTAGGGACTTATGGCCATTTCCATCCCAGGCAAACAGATTGCTTAGTGCCACAGTATTTGCAATTAGCCATTTGCAAGATCCTCAATTTTATATGTAGTTTGCTGCAGTATGCAGCTTAGCAAACATAATTATGGTAACAGTATGAAGCTCATTATGACCATATACTCTTGATCCAATTGTCCCAAAAGGTGCATTTAACCTCCTTATGTCGACAACCTAGCAACTTGGTACATTCATCCTCTGTCAATCAAAGGCATACTTACATATCCTCAAGCAAATTCAAGTTCCTCGCTACATTATCATCCAACTTTGCTCTAGTTTTACACCTGGTACAAAGTTCTCATATCTATTGTAACTTGGAAAAGATTACATTGAACCAGACTACAAAGAATTGAGTCTCCTACACACTCGAGTAATTAAGTTAACCACAACTAACTTACATCGCACAAAAGACTTATTGCTTCTTTTTTCTTTCTTTTTTTAACGTTAAAAGGTAGTTCAGTCAGTATACTCTGATAAATGTATCCAGTGCAGATAAAATATAGTTCATGGCTTGAAACATGCGAACTGTTGTCACAACATTAAGTCAAAATATATCCAGGAATCAAGGACATCATTTCAACAGACAGTCAAACTGTAAACTTATGGATTGAAAACAATGGAGGGCATGAATTTCATCAGACAATAAATTGAAATATATCTGGGTACCTAGCTCAAGAAATGCACAAGAAAACAGAACACACAGAATGCACAGGCTAAGACAGATAACACTAGGTAAAAGAACAGAAGACAAATAGAACGTAAAACTAGATGCTTAAGCCTGCAATAAAGCACATTGTTTGAATAAGAAGCTCATTGATGGTGAACCATTTTTTTATGAAAAAAAACTCCCAAAGCTTATGCAACTATCATCCTCTATTCTATTTATATATGTAGCATTTGTCTTACAATAATCCAGCAATTCAGTAACATGACAGAAACAAAGACAGATTGAATATTACTACGTCAGGATTCAGACCATAAAACTACTAAATTCTTCATTTTTCTAGTTCGTAAGCAAAAATCACAGTGGTTCCACATCCCAGGCATTGAACAGCCAAAAACTACAAGAGATAAAAGACCTAATTTGTGTGCTTATAATCTTCAACAGTAGATATGGACTGCAATCTCTATATTAGTTGTTTCTAGATAAATTTATCTAGAAAATGGACTGCAATCTCTATATTGAAAATATGGTAATGATAAAGTTAAATTTCAACCATCCCAGGAAAAAAATCACAATTTGGGTACTCAACATAGTTGTAGAATCTAGAAATCCATAGATAGAAGAACAAAATCATCATTTTGGTTCGTTCATTCACACAAAAGACAAATAATAATTGTAAATCACCCAAAGAACTAAAATATGAAATGTCAGAAATCTCGTGTGGAAAGTGCAGCTCATTGCATCACAAAAGCCAAAGCCTTAGTGATGCTGCGTTTGCACATTGCAAAGATTTTCATCATCCACACTCTTATTAATTCTTCGATAATAAAAAAAAATTTAAATCAAAACTGGGTTATCCCGAAAGCATTAAACTATATAACGGTGATCAATTGCTCTAAAGAGACAAATTGCAATACAAGAGCAATTGAGCAAGAAGCGCAAAACAAATTACCCAGTTTCTTGTGTATATATAGAAGAGGAGATTTGGGCTCTCTTGAACTTCGGCGAAGTTGGAATGCGTCGTTGTGAAAGATGGTGCCCTAGATCGGACGGCTAAAGAAGAACGAGGTGAGACCCTTATGTATGGAATTGTTTGAATTTAAAGGACCATATGTTGAGTAGTGGCAAGATGGCAAATTGCTGAATCACCCCCTAAAGTTTGGGAATAGATTGTGGCATCCTCTTTTCTTTTTCTTTTTTTACTTTAAAAAAAGAAATTCATTAAAGTGTTTAGGAATGGGGAATTCATTGAAGTGACGAAAAAAACACATATAGTGGAACATTGTCTCATCAAATGTGGACTCCTATGATATTAGTATCGTAAGAAGCATTAAAATGTAAGTGTGTAACATTGTTCATCCCACATTTTATACTTTTCACAAAATTTTACAATAAGAGATATGAGGAATTTCATGATGGAGGGCTATTCAAATTGTAATTTGTTATAATTTTATTTTTAAAATATTAATATATTAAAAATTTGTTCTTAATCTAAAAAATTAGATAAGTAAATGCAATTTAATTACTAAAATAGTTTAATTTATTGCAACATCATGTGTTGAGTTATGCGATCATTATTTGTCGTGTATTTTCAAAATATAAAAATATCTCAAAATTTAATTGTCGATAGTTGGCTGAAGGAAAATAGTTCATTTAGTCTTTAAAGTATTACCCAAAAGTCATTTATGTTATCAAAAAAACCATTTAAATATTTGAAATATTGTTCAGGTCATTTGCATTCTAAAAGGAGAATAAAAATTGTTAAATATTTCACCATATTACTAAATATCAGATGTCCTTTTGACCTTTTTTGACCTTTTTATAGTCTCTCTTTTTGAAAATATTCTCTTTACATGTATGTTCCTTTTAAAGTGTAAGATTTTAAATTTAAAATAATTAAAAATTAAAGAATGTAAAATTAAAAAATTAAATTTTTTTAAAAATAAAAATATAAATTTAAACAAAATAATGTAATTTTAAAAGTTGGAGAATAAGGTTGCTTGCATGCCCACTACCTATATTAGTGCATTTTCCTTCTACCTGGCATCTATAAATCGATCCCTCTTTCACTATGCTTGGGCGGATTTCTTGGTTATTGCTCTAATTGCCCGAGCTGTTTATTTAGATACCTCATTTTTTGTAACAAAATTCAACCAAAAATCAAAAGTTTCATATATTTTCCAATTAAATTGAATTATTAAATTATGCACCACAATAATACAAACTTAATTCAATATTTTAAAATCTGAAAAACCTAAGAGGGGGGGTGAATTAGATTTTTATTCGATTTTTCAACCTAATTCAATAAAACACCTCTTTGACAACAAATATCAAACACTTGGTGTGCTAGTTGTGTGAGAAATAATGTGTTCAAATAAAATGCAGAAATTAGAGCAATGAACACAATGATTTATAGTGGTTCGGTTTATCCAACAAAACCTAATCCACTACCTTGAGTTATCTACTCAAGGATTTATCAAATCCCTTCATTAATCAAATAAATGAGATTACAAAAGAGGCTCACCCAATTCACCTTAGGGTTTTACAAATAACCTCTCAAACCAATCAAGACTCACTCAACCCTTGAGTTTTACAACACAACCTTGATTATACAATAATCTCACAACTCTCCTTAGTGAATCAGAACAAAACAATTCAATTCAAGGTTCACCCAAAGGTTTTACAAACAAACCTTGAATACGAAACAACCTACACAAACCTACACAAGGCTCACCCTAACACTTAAGGTTTTATGCTACTTGCAACCTTGATACAATTACAATCAACAATAATAGATAGAGAGTTTGATAGATATCAACTTAATATGAAGATATATCAATTTGAATCACAATCACCTTTTGAGTAATGGCTTGTCAAGATTGCTCAAAATTCACCTTTGAATGTAAAAACCCTTCTTGATTGATTTTACCAAAATTGATGTTTAGAAAGGGTTTTGGAATGTTTCTAAGATGTTATAGGATCAAGATATATAATGTTTTTGCTCAAAAATCTTCTTAGAAAGAATTCCAAAGGTTTTGGTATTTAAAAGTTTGTTCGCAACAGTAAAAAATGAAGCTGTTGGAAACCCTACTCAGAAAGTGCGGTCGACCGCATATCAAACTGGTCGTCCGCACCATCATTCGCAAGCTCACTGGACAACCACCGAATGATGATTTTTCATTTTCCGGTCGACCGGACTTCACCTGCGGTCGACCTCATGGTCGTCCATAGGTTGGCAGATGAACAAATTTGACAGCACATGCATCCACAAAATAAACTAACTTATGGACAATACCTGGACCACTTTAGGTCGACTGAAACATGTTCATTTGTGTATCAACAATACTCTAACACACAAATAATGATTTCAATCCACTATATAAGTTATGGTATCAATCTAACAAGAGTTTATGAACCATTTAAGTTTTGAAATCACGATACATGGTTTTCGAAATATCAAAATATATTTTAACATATTAAAAACATTTTGAAATAACGTTTTAAGTTCATAGAGTAACATTTAGAAACCATTACTCAATTAGAGGTAGAACTAGAGATATCAAAATATATAACTCTAA